>BDMB01000011.1:5448856-5675183 GCA_016859785.1 Macrotyloma uniflorum
TTGCACATTAGCCTCTTGATGAAATAAACTTTTGAAGGAAGGTTATTCGGGTGAGAAAAATGTTGAACTATACCATCTGGAAAATTAGTTATCAGGTTATACCAAATTTGAAGTGGGCTACGTGATAGCAAAAAAAAAAAAACAATGGGGGTATTTTGTAATGGGCAAACTACATAGGGATAAAGTGTAATTTACCCAAATAATCAAAACTTCTCTTGTCCCTTTTTCTTCATTTTTATTATGAATTATATGCTTATAGCAGCTACAGGAAAATATTATAATTTGTTTCATCAGACGTGACCAGATGTATGCTTCTTACTGCACCAAATGGAAGTAAGTAGCTAGGTTCATAAAACATCTAGTTGAACTTACCCGTTGCCACATAACAGGAAGTCAATGAACCAACAACATTCATAGCACCTAATGCCACCATTTCTTTGTTTCCATCCAGTTGATAGTCCTTCATAGAAGCAAATGTTCTTCCAATTGCTGTGGCTTCCTGATAACCAAAATGAAACAGTTCATAAAAACACAAAAGTAAATTGAAAAATACTCTTCATATGAAGATTATAGTGTCAACGTTTGCTTACAGTCAATGCTATCATGCCAACCACTAAGCCAATTCTGAAACCTTTCCCAAGGTAATCACCAGTAAAATATATTTCCTTCACAGATGACGGATTGATGCCTTTCTCTATATGTTTTACCTTCACACATCAATAAACAAAAATGCTTTACTACTGCTGCAATTAGTACTTCCAGTCTTACTAACTTAGTACAGTTTTGATTTAGCATTTGGGGAGAAAAAAGCATTATTTTCTAATTTTCTGAGAATGCTTTTGATAAGAAAAGTAATATATTTTTTCAAAAATATAGCTCGAACCAAGCATGCATTTAATCATATGACTACAATTACAATCTTCAATATTTAACTTGAGAAAGGTAATATAATTATATATACTTACAATTGCAACACCATGCTTGTCTACACGTGTTAAGTATACAAAAAGAGTGGAGAGAACAACAGATATCAACGGGGCAATTGCTGGCACCCAGAAGAATTTCGGGTTCTTCTTTCCCTGATCCACGTATCATCATAAAATTATGAGAAACTAATTTACAATCTCCATAATCCGTTTAAGGAATATATAGCCAAATGAATTAGTGTGCTTACAATATACTTGGCAAACAGAAGAAAAGCCAGAAAGGAAGCTCCAATTACTATAGTTTGCCAATTCCACTGCAATATGTTAGATATTGATCAGTTTTAGCGTTACAAGCATCTTCAGAATAAAACTTCAGTAACAATTTTTGTGTGCAGATCTAGAGTAAAAGAGAAAGCATACTCCATGATGGGCTGATGACAGTACTGAGTGCATCACAGAGATAACATCAGTTTTCTTTGTGAACTTTTGAATCCCAAGGAAGCCCTTAAGCTGTTGAAGGGCAATTGTGATGGCAGCTCCCCCCATAAAACCAACAATTGCAGCATGAGATAGGAAATCGATCAAAAATCCTAACCTGATCAAAAGATCCCCCAACCAGAATGTCACCAAGGTGAATTAAAAGTAGAGAAATTCATTTGGAGGATGGTAGCACTAGCACACGTACAAGTCATAAACATCATGTTAGGAAGATTTAAATTCTAACACGCCTGGTCAAAGTTTCATACCTTAAAACCCCAAGTGTTGCTTGAGTAATCCCCGCAAAGAAAGTGGCGGTAAAAGCAAGTCGTCGATAATCAACTGGATTCGCAATGGGATCAATCTCACTTTGAAGTAAAGTCCCCAACAAGAGAGAAACCACTGCCACTGGTCCTATTGCAATGTCACGAGAACTACCCATGACAGCATAAATCAGTGGTGGAATAAAACTGGAATCTGTAAAAGGTATAAGAAAAGAAACAAAATCTCAATCCAATATCCAAAGAAAAGTAAATACATAGGCAATTTGAGCTGTTAATGGAGACGAGTCTTACACAATCCATACTGTGGATCTAAATTTGCAAGCTTTGCATATCCAATGTCCTGTTTTTCAAGGCAAATATTACAATATAAAACCTTCAGCATGGGATAAGTAGGAATTATAATGTTTTACTAAGGTATATATCATTCTATTATTCTTCAAAAGCTAAAAATTACCATTTTATGGCAAATTCACCTGTGGAATGCAGAGACTTGCAATAGTTAGACCAGCAATAAGATCCCCTCTAAGTTTTGTGAGATTATAGGTTCTCCCCCAGCTAAGTATGGGGAAAATGGTTTCAATGCCAAGGATGAGCTTCCGGGACTTAGTTTGATCCTTGAAGGGCCGTAGAGGATCATCTGCGAAAAATGTTTCTTTTACAGTAGATTGGAATTCCTTGAAAAGGTTTTGTCGCGGAGGAATTCCAACCTTGTGTACGTATGGTTCCTGGCCTTGTGAAGATGATAAACTTCTCGCATTCGTCTCTTTTGTTTCAAGATGTTCATCAGCTGAACCACCCATTGAGGACATCCACAATGACTTTCAGCTGTAATACAGTGGGGAAAAATTTATATCTCTGAGTAACAGAACAGTTTAACTGCAGCATTGAATCACAACAAAAATATTGTTCATATTGAATTCAAAACAGTCTCCTACAAGGCTACACCCTTCAATTTTGGTAGATTTTGTTTCTGAAGCATAAAATGATGCTTGCAGCTCTAGTGTTAAACCCAAACGTGAAGAATATCAGGTACATAAGGTCCTCTATGGGATTTGAGATGCAGCCTAATGATAAAGTGGCCTTATTGACTGAACAATAATTCAAAATAAAAATGTTAACCAACCTGAATTAAAGGGAGAAGACGCAGAGAGAATGGTGTAGGTCACTGGTTGAATAGGTAAAGACTTCTTTAGCAGAAAGACTTCTGTTAAGCTAGTTTGAATTATATTACTTCAAGTCAAAAGCTAAAGTCAAGCTGAAATAGAAAGCGTACCACAATAAGGTTTGAACCCGAATCAAATACACGTCAGTGTTTTGCATAATGAAGGAAAAGAAAATAAATTAAAACAGAATATTAAATTCCAACCAGACAAGCCATGAATGTTAATTCAGATTCGCATGTAACAATCAGTAGTTTGCTTCATAAGAAGAATGGAGGGGAAGAAATATATAGTATGAGAATTACTGACTAGCATGCTATAACTAGCAGCAGCTACAAATTAGTATATTATTATTAAAATATATGGCAACTTGCAATGGCTGTGCTTGTTCAAAAACCAAGGATTCCAAAAAGTAAAAATAGAAAGAAGTTGAACTGTGGTCCATCAACTAGCTATAGAAATAGAACCTTTGTGTTGGTTTCCTATGTCAAACATCAAGATTTGTTTAAACACAACAAAGACGTGGGGTATTTTAGGACAACAGCATGTGGGTTGTTGATGGTGAAATTTATTATTTAGTGTCATAATCAGCTAAGTCTGTAGGAAGGACTTAAGTTCAAAGAGGCGAGGAATTTTACTGCAAGTCTCAAACTAAAAATTAGTGTCATAATCAGCTCAAAGGACCAAAACTTGTGGAGATACCTCAATTCCACCGAAAAGATAAATCTCTAATTACCGTGGGAAAAAACCAAAAGGTCATGAAACTGTTGTACATACAAAAAAAGTTAACCAAAGACACATTAAATTTCATATTTTGTCTATGAACACATAATTATGACAAAAGGAATAAAAAGGAATCAAATTCTTAAACCTTAGTGTTCTAGAACACCCTTGGAAATAAAAATGACAAGCAGAAGCATATTTGACCGTTCAACAGAATCATCACAATCTACCATTCAATATAATATAATATGTAGTAAGATACACAATCGTTAACGTGGAGCCACAACATTTACTTTTAGTTTTCACTTTATATAAGCACATGCATACAATGGAGAAGAATTGGACACCTCCCCTTCAATGAGAACAAGACAGAACCAAAACATGGTCATTTTTGAAACCCTCAAGAGCCACTAAGTGTCTATTCGAAAATCATATTGAGTTTGAAGAATAAAGTCCAACTCAAAACTAACCTCTCTTTCCTAAACTTCTCACGCAAGCCATTGAAAGTGGAGGATCCCAATCTCACCCTGTCACAATTTTGTGGAATCACAAAGTAAAACAAAACAGAAAAATGATCAAAAGGGGAAAAGATATGTATTTCTACAGATAAAGAGAGAGTACCCGGAAACAGTTATAGCTTCTTTTCAATTCTCCACAATCGATGGTTCTCGTGCGTCTTCACTAAAAGACTCGATTTTTATTTTGAAAGTTTGAAAACCACCATGAACGAAAAGTGGCACCTAAATAGAAGAAACCACGTAGCACAATCCCCGTCCAGGTTCTATGAACATTATCTTGTTCAGGATGTTTCCATTTTTTTCTCCTGCCAGGCCGTGTCTAGTTGTTAAAATTAAGAAAACAGAAAGAGAAAAAGGGTGCACGAAAAAAAATGTGATTGGAATATATGATTATTTTCATGCATAAAACAGAGGAAATCTGAAAAGGTTTTGATGATTTTAATGTTTTTCTTTTAAGGTCGAATGTAGGTGTAGTCGAAACAGATGTAGTAGAGTTCGGGACACACTTGTCTATAGGCTGTGAGATAACAAAAATTGAAAAGTCAAAAGTACATAACACTATTACTATGTTTTGTTTGGTGATGCTTCCATATATTTCGCGACCCCACACGTGCATTAATTTAGGAATATGTTGAATGAAGACGTTTTGCTGGTCACATTCATTGTGCTTCCACTTTGTGAGGAGGACACCAATTTTGTTTCCATTTTTTTTGCTATCTAAAGTAGTCAAGTACAACATATATCTCCACTTTCTTTTCATTTTTTATTTTTATTTTTCTATATATGAAACCCTTATTAATTAACAAATAAGGATTAGAATCGTATATATAGGGAGGGTAACTAAATCTCGTTTATTAATTTTTATAATTTGATAATTCAGATATAATTGTTAATTACTATTATCATTATTATATATAATTATTGAAACGTTGAATAAAAAATTTATAATTATATATAAACAATTAGATTTAATAAAATAAATAGTTGAAATTTGGTGTAAGTCTTTACGCTTATAGAATAAACGCACCTAACATTTTAATAAATTGCGCCATCATCAGATTCGTATACAGTGAAAAAAAATATTTATACAATTTTAAAATTATTTTGATCAAATGTTATCTTTACATATCAAAATTTTTTTAATAAAGTATTTAAAATTATTAAAATAATAAATAATTTTTATTATTGTTAAAATAATGAATAATTTTTATTATTATTGATTTATTAATCTGTTAATTAATCTGAATATGATATAATAATAAATAATATAAATTATTTTTTTTTATTCACAAAAATAAGTTTTGTATTTAAAATATAATTTTCTATAATTTTAAAAAATCTTAAATATATATATTTTTTCTGATAACGTTGTTATTCCTACTCTATAACAAACTTGTTAACGTTGTTAATTAAATATGGAATTTTAGTTTTTTTATCTTCAATTTGTGAGTATCATTTATAATTTCTATTTTTGTTTTAATGAAATACAGATTATATGAATATCTATAATAATAAATTTTCATTTTTCTTATTCTTTTTAAGATTTTGAAATAATATATGTGATTTATGATGGTGAATTAGTTTAGGATTTTTGTATGTGGCTAGATGTATTGAATTTGTAAGTATACTAATCTTTTACAGTGATTTTTTATTAACTTATAAACATATTTTGATGGTGCATTTTTTTCAATCCTCACGTGACTCTAAAATAATATTTATGGTTGATGATAATAAAACTAGTTTAAACTTTTTTTTTAAGTGCATTTTGTTTGCAAATACATCAATATTTTATGATGATTTATTAACTTACAAATTTTTTTTAATCATTTTTTTTCTCAATTTTTTATATCAAAATTAAGATAACATAATGTAACAGTATAATAAAAATGGAAAAACATTATTAAGAATTAATAAAGAAAAAATTATGAAAATTTAAATATAAATTAATAAATTTATCAGAGATGAAAAATTATTTTAAAAAAATAAATACCACATAATGACATAAAAAGTTAATGGTGTTAATAAATAGTAAAATAAATAAATTAACTATAGAGAATAAATACTAAAAAAATTATAAAAGACGAAATACAAAGTTAATAAATTTATTATAAAAAAATTAAATATTTAAAAAATAAAACTATAATTTTATATTCTCTCAGTTAGATATTTTTATTTTTATTTACTTTATTTATTTGATTGCATATTTGACCTGTCATTTATGTAATTAATGAAAATAATTTCTCAATCAGTCAAACTATGGCTATTATCTTTATTTCTTTGCTTAAACTTTTTTCATGTTTATTGTTTTTAATATATTTTCGGTTATTTTTAACTTTAAAAAGAAATAAGAAATAATAAAATAATGTTATACCATATACAAACTAAAATAATAATTATATAAAGGACAAAACTAATACTTTAGTTCTTTTATTTTTTTTTCTTTTGTTTTAATTAGATTTCTAGGAATCTTTCACTTTATAGTGTAGTTTTCTATTTTTTATTTTTATATTATCTCTTACTGTTTAATTATTTTATTAGTTTTAATTATCATTAAGATCTCTATCTTAATATAAACTAAGTAAAAAAGATAAATTAAAGAAAAAAAAAACTTAAAAGAATCAACGTATAGTTTTACCTAAATATCATTTTTATTTAATAAATTGTGAGATATAGTGTTATGTAAGGTTCATTATTAGATATATTTATTCATTTATTTAAGATAATAGATTATTAAAACATGATTTTCAAAAATATTTATATCTCTTCACATAATTTCCTTATATATATTTAAAATAATATTTATGTTAATATCATTCATATTTTCGTTCATTTTATTATACATCATTACTTTCATATTACATAATTTTATCATCTTGCAAATAATCTTCGTTAAAATTACAAGATGATGGATTAGCATGTACAGGAGAATGTAATTATAATTCGTCCCTCTAAACTAATAGGGTAGGGAATTGGAGTATGGATAATTCGGTGCCATATGACGAGTTGGCCAACTAGGAATAAAAATAACAGTAATATTTTTTTATATATTCAATAATTTGATATAATGCTTTTTTGCCGGTATCTAGACCAACTCGTCCAATAATATAGAATTTCATTATAAATATCAAACTTGATAAATTATTTAATATTTTTATTAAGTATTTATTTTTTACCGCTCAAATCGACCATAATATAAAGGTCAATTAATATACAAAACTTGTTCAATAATGTAGAGTTTGAGCAACATCACTTAACTCAACAATTAATATAAAAGACGTATAAAATGTTATACATATCAAACAATTTAATAATTCGACCACAAAGGTCGGTCAAATGACGTGTTATTATACCTAACTACTACATACTCGATTAATCATGCATATATGATTAAATGGTGGGCTACAAAAATGAGTAATTATATTAAGTTAGTCACATTGGTTAGTTCATAATCTTAATAATTCGATAATGCATCAAACTTTGTCAAGTAAATGGGAGCTTGACCAATCAACCAAGAGCTCAACCAGACCTATGAGGTACTAAACTAGACTCACCAAGTACTTTATTGAGCTTGTTGAGTATAAGAAAATCAACATCTGAATGATAACTTCCCTATACCTTAATGTCGTTGGCTTATCGGTTGGGAATTGGTTCAAGTTTTGTTTCGAATCTTTCTTCCTTTACTTCTCCCCTTTTATAGCTAGGAAAATTTGGGTTTTTCAATTAATTTTTATTATTGATTAACATCATAATAGAGAGATTTTTATCTCCTCATTTATTACTCTCTTATCTGTCTTTATATCAACTCAACCTTCTTATCTTTTGCATTAATTGTCTGCACGTAACTCAACTTTTACCTAGATAAGTGAGCATTGTCAAGTTCAAGCTTGGTCAAGGAGGGTTTTCGACTAGAGAGTCTACCAAGGTTGCGTTCGAGTCCGCTAGCGTGTCGAGTATTAAGTACATGCTCGACAAGTGGATTGTCAAGTCTGAATAGAGTTCGACTACACCTATCTCCAAATTACTAAGTAAAACTTAATTGGATTCGTCTTTGAGTGACCGAATACAGTTTGGTTAGACTCATCTCTCAATGACCAAATAGAGCTTAGCCAAAGAATCCCTTAAACAATAAACGTAAACTCAAGTCCACCCCTATCAGCTCAGAAAAACTTGTGAAAACTCCTTTACTGTATTTTTCTTTTCTAAATTCATTCTAATTTTATTTTTAAAAACTAATCATATAGTAAGTGTCACTAAAGTACCATGACTAAGCATATTCTAAAGTTAAAACCAAAATCAACAGTAACAACGTATAGGCTTAGCAAAATACATAAGTGAATAAACCTAAGTATATATCTTCTGCATAAAAACCTCACCCTTTACCACATCTTCTACTACGTTTGACTCTTCATTCTTAAGAACAAACCATCATTTATCTTAGGTCACAAGTAATTTACTTGAAGTCACAATAGAACAAGATATTAATTCTCTGGCAAACAGAAAGGTGTGAGGTAGTGGGCATAAATGGTTCCTCTGGGTTCAATCTGAGACTTATAGCATCGTGATTCTATAACTCTAAGGTGGGTGGTGAAATCTTTGCAATGCTTTCAGTGAAGGTTGTGTATGCATGAGTGTTAGGGGTTATTGTTTGTAAATAAATATCCAGATATTTGGAACTTTTTTTATTTTATGTTAGGATTTGGACTTCATTAAGATATACAAATGAGTAGAGAGTTATTTTCAAGATGAAATAATAAAGACTTCGTTAAAATTTTTTGATAAATTTGTATTTGATGTTTTGTTTGTATAAAGAATTATTTTCTCCTACTAAATTCTTTTTCTTATAATTCACGTCGTTCATTAGCCTTAGAAATATTTGTTGTTTTCTTCTTTAGTTTTGGTCACTTTATTATAAAAAGTAAATGACTTTATTATAATAAATTTTTAGAACTTTACAAATTCTTTCTATAAAAATTTGATAGTTTTGATAGCTTAGCATTTTTAAGAAAATGTAGTATGCAGAGATGATGCAACAATATAATTTAACTTAAAAAGATTAATTATTATCGAATCTAACACTCATATTATTATAAATATACATTTCCCCGCATTTATACATTATCTAGTGAATTTATAAACTATACTAAAATGTTAACTTATTTCAATTAGTTTTTTTTAAGCTACATATACTAGATATTAAATTGAGGGAAATCGACCATCAATGTATATAGATAATATTTAATTTAGTAAAAAATATATCAATCATATTTATAATGTATTCAGTAATAATAATGAGATATTGATCTTATTAATTAAGAAATTTAATAAAAATATATTGTGTAAAATCTATAAGACCTATTAGATAAAGTACATTAAATAAGATCTATTGAATAATATTATAAATACAATTTTTTTTAATTATAATTAATATTATAAAAAAATATTTTATTGACTTGAACAACATAATACAATTACATTTATGTATATTCTTTTATTATGGATAAATAAGATTAGAGGAGAAAAAACTTATAAAGATTACATTGACATATTCTATTCTAATAAGAATATATATTCAAAATCTAAAAATTAAATATTACACATTAAAATTATCTATGCTTTTTCTTTTGAAATATTTCAAACTCAATTTGAAAAAGAAATTTGGTTTTTCTATTATTTAATTACTCCTAAAATAATATTTCGACGTTAAAATTTTACTTGAAAACTCAATTGTATAAAATAAAACTCGAGTAGCTTTTGTAAATCCTTTTTCGAAGAGAAAATAATCATCTTAAAGTTAAAGCATTTTTCTTTTCCTGGTTAGGAAAGCAATTTGACACAAAGAAAAGTGTGAGAAAACTTCTCTCTTTTTTTAATCCTCAATCATTAATGTTTTGCTATTTTAATCACATTTTTTCAATTACATTCAAATTCAAAACTTTGCTAAAGAGATCTAACAGCTTGTTCATATGCTTTCTCTTTCGAAGAGAGAGGTAATATTTTAAAGAAAAAAATTGGGAGTTTCATACACTTTTGATTTATCTTTAGAATTGAATGTGCTTCATATTGCGTCCAGAATCAATGCCCACTTAAGTTGACTAGTTTGGAATGTTTTTTGAGCAAAAGGAGTATTACCAACTTGAACACTTAGAAGGTGACTTCCACTAAAGTTACAATCATTCATAAAGCACACCATCTTTGAAATTTATGCCATCCCCTAAACTCCAAAATATCGATTCTATGAAGATCTGAACTACGTACCACACCATCATCTTATTATTTGTTAAGAGATTTTAGTAATCATGAGATTAATTTTGAGATGCAAAAGTTTAAATTTTTTCTATCAATTCTTACAAGATAAAATTCTATTACAATGCTTAAAACCACTCAATTTTTTTTCATTTCTCTCGTAGAAGTCACGGTTCTATAATTACCACACATATTGGGAAAGCGAGCATAAATCTTTGCTAGATGAAGTGAATGTTTATTTTAACCATATTATTCGTATGTACTTTTTTGTTTGTTTCATATATAATTAATTTCCATCAATGAACTATTTTTAGTGGAATCTTTCCTTTTTTATAATTCAAACTCGAAGATAGATGAATTGAATTTGAGATTCGGCATTTTATAAACAAGAAATGGGAATAACTACCTCAGCAATGATGAAATGAAAAGGGCTATTAATGGATAATTTTCATTTATTAGTACAATATTGAACTTTTATAGCTTTTACTATAATTCAATATATATATTTGGGTGACTCGCATTTTTTTTCTTTAACAAATTATGCTTTTATTCTTGTTTGCTTTATTTTTTCTTATAATCAATTTTTTTTTTTATAAAGGCATAATACCGCTAGACCATAAATCGAGTATATTTCTCTTTTAAAAATCTCGTTCATTGAATATATCAGGACGATTAACTAAGACACAATTAATAAGATTAACAATTAAAATATAATTATTAATACTTAAGTACTACACTAAAAGGTTGAGGATCTAATCTAAAAATCTATTTCTAACCGAGAAGTACACGGAATTAAAGACTAATATCTAAGAATTGAAGATTAACAGTTCTAACAAAGAACAAAGAAGAGTATCTAATTTCAATAAGAACAATTTTATTTAGAATTGATTAATATAAAAAAAAATTAATATTTTTTTTTCAAACAAACAATTTATATATATATATATTTTTTTTTTTCTTTTTCTTTTCTTACCACATATTTTCTCTCTCTCAATAAATGATCTTGGCAATGGTGAAAATGCATGCAGTCATGGTTGGATTATAGGCATATGGCTTATAAAGTTGTGGACATATATATTTGTAGCTTTTTTGCTTAACCTGGGACATTGATAAACCTAAAACATGATCCACAGTGGTTCATGCTCCATCAACAGCTGTTTTGTTATCCAGATATTTAGCTTTTTTAATTGCTTTAATTCATGGTATTTTCAACCTACAATCAAAAATTAATTTTTATATACTAAAATCTACTTAAGAAATTAATATATCTTAATAGATTTCTCTCTCTTTTCTTTTTCTTAAATGATTGATTGTACAAAAAAAAATGGAATTGGAATCATATTGGGAAAAGAAAAGAAAAGAACCCTTGAGATAAGAATCACCATAAAGTATATATTGGTCCCGCTAACTCATCAAGGGGATAGTAATTTCGTTTCACTCTCTATTTTATTTATTTTTTGTAATATACTTCTTTATTTCATTGTTGGATGTACACCTTCATAATTATTTATTTTTATATTAAAAAAAATGTTTTTCGAAAATTTAATTTTTTATATTTTTATAAGAAAACGTGTAATTTAGTGATATATATAATCATAGTATTAGTTGGGAAAATACATAGTAAGAAAGATCTTATCAAAGATAATCAATCAGATTTTTCTTTAAATTAATCATCGATGAAGTTATTAGAATTATTCATCAATGAAATAAAAAAAAGAAGATAATTTACATAGTCCCAAAAAGACTTAAAAATAAAATAAAAAATGTCAATGAATTAGGAACCAACTAAATAAATAAATAATTCAACTTGTCATTCAAATAATAAAAGTTACATCCTTAGTCTCTGATATTTATTTAATTATAGCTGTCAAAAAAATAATTATTTAATTATACAAAGAATAATCATAAAGATTTGTAATATACCCATGACTGAAAGGGTATTTATATTTCTATATTATATTTTTTTCTACATCTTATTTATCATATTTAATCATATCACTCCACTTATTTATATTTTTTCTTCATCTCTTTCATTATCGTAAAAGACGCCTTAATTAAGAAGGCTTCTAAATCAAGAAAATTGGTCCAACTGATACAAAGCTTCAAATCCCTATTACAGCAGCACCAATGAAGCTTCAATTTGTATTATTTCTATTAAAGAGTATTTTTTTCACTCTTCATTTTAATCTCCTTTACAAATATGAAGACACTTAGCTTATATTTGTAATGACAGCTAGAAAGAGAAGAAAGGAAGAAAATTTGAAATTTGAATCAGTAGAAAACTGGAAGATTATTTTTTTAGCTACAAGTCCTTCCTTTAATTTTTTTTTTTCACACTATTGTCTGAATTTGTTTCTTCCTCATAGTCAAACATATCATTAAAAATAAATTATATTTTCTCAATTAAATTTTGTGATACATAAAGAATTCAAACTGCTGACCACTTAATTAAAAAATCTAAATTCATATATTCAATTGAACCACTTATTGATATTCACATGAAATTCTTATTTCAATTATTGCAGTCCAGATGATGATAAGTACTAGCTTTATTATCCTCTAGAGCTTGAGGTACAAACCACATATAATTGTCTATATTCCCCTTCCATTACATGCAAAATGAAATGATGCTAGAAATGAAATTTAGCTAGATCCTGAAAACCAAATTTACCCATAAGTAGGAATAGATGCTCTCTTATGGAGTCAAAGTAAAGGAGTCTATACTCTATATACTATCAACCAACCAGTCACAACTTTTGACACAAGCCAATGAAGGTGGTGTCACAACAATGCATCTTCCAGAATAGGCTTCTATCACCTCTCTGCTACCCCTTTCATGCAATCAACAAAATAAATTGACCCCATGTCAAAAGGAGTGGTGTTGGTTGTATTTAACTGACACGATTGTACATTAAGTACAGCTGACCAAAGTTCACCCAAACACTTCAAACAACCATGCATTGAAGCTTCCAAGTTCCAATATGAGAGAACAAGGGGTCTTTCATCTTGAGGAACATAGTCAGACAGAGAGGTCCCAGTGGGTGCTTGATTCTCCCAACCCACCCCCTCTTTGGAAGAAGCTATTTAGTTCTATCAAGGAAACCATTCTGCCTCATGGGAACAAGTTTTGCTTTTCATCCAAGAGGAAAACTTCCCATGGACGTGCAGCCTCATGCTTGCAGAATCTCTTCCCAATCATTAGTTGGTTAAGAGATTACAAAGCCTCCAAGTTCAAAGATGACCTCTTGGCTGGCTTAACTCTTGCCAGCCTTAGCATACCTCAGGTACTTATTCCACTAATGTTATTTCTCATTTTTCAATGCAATGCAGGCATGAGAAGTTGAATACATTCTCCTAGATCTTGTCCCTTCATTCTTTAATTACTCATTTGAATATTGCAGAGCATAGGATATGCCACTTTAGCAAAAGTTGCTCCTGAATATGGCCTGTGTAAGTACACTGTTATTGATATATCACACTAGAAACTAGCATGGCCAGAATAGAAAAAAAAAAATGAGCCTTTCTTTATTAGATCAACATTTACTTTCTAAGTTTCACTGTTGGTGTGGTTTTGTTTTGTTCCATTCAGATACCAGTGTCATTCCGCCTCTTATTTATGCTATGATGGGGAGCTCAAGAGAAATTGCAATAGGACCTGTGGCTGTAGTGTCAATGCTGTTATCTTCACTGGTTCCAAAAGTGGAAGATCCTGTTGCCAATCCTCAGGCCTACAGAAATTTTGTCTTTACCGTGACTTTCTTCACTGGAATTTTCCAAACTGCATTTGGTGTTTTCAGGTGCTTTCCTCATCAGTTTATGAAATTTCTTATGAATTTGTAGTTTTCTCAGTAAGGGTGTCATTGGTAGCTATTTTCAGAAACTAATTTCACACCATAGTCCATGCATGCCTCACCAAATGTCACACCAGATAACTCACCCTTGAACTAAGACCACAAAACAGAAGAAGAAAACGAAAAACCATCCCTGATCTGTTTATACTTTTTGGTCTTTAAAACACTTGTTTTAGAAACAATTTTCAAAACGTAATAGATTTCGAATATCAAATCATTGATGAATAACATGTGGTTATGTTAGGAAAGAGTTTTTAAAACTAAAAACATGAGAGAAAAAATCAAGCATGCCCCTAATTAGTAGTTCTCACTTTTCATTATCCTTCAACACTTACAGGTTGGGTTTTCTAGTGGATTTTCTTTCACATGCTGCCCTAGTTGGATTCATGGCAGGTGCTGCCGTCATTATAGGTCTTCAGCAGCTCAAAGGTTTGCTGGGGATTAGTCACTTCACCTCCAAAACAGATGCAGTATCAGTGTTGGCATCTGTTTATAAGTCATTACATCATCAAATTTCCTCTGGAGAAAAAGTGAGTTGGATTTACTTTTGCTATTAATGTTCTGATAAATTTCACTTACAATCATATAAAGTTACGCAGTTTCTAATTCATAAATTTGAATCCTTGGGTTTTATAATTAGCTGAACTTCTAGTTAATATCTGACATAATTCTTTGGTTATTGACAGTGGAATCCTCTGAATTTTGTCCTCGGGTGTTCATTCTTGATTTTCATTCTAACTACCCGTTTTATTGTAAGTACTTAAATTTCTGCTATTTACCCTCTTCACCACCTTTTTGATTAATTTTAAGTTTTTATGATGTATGTGATGTATCTCATTTCAGGGCAGAAGAAACAGAAAGTTTTTCTGGTTACCTGCTATTTCTCCCCTTCTATCAGTTATACTTTCAACTTTGATTGTATATTTGTCAAGAGCTGATAAACATGGTGTTAATATAATAAAGCATGTCAAAGGAGGTCTGAATCCAAGTTCACTGCACCAGTTGCAACTCCATGGTCCACATGTTGGACAAGCAGCTAAAATTGGTTTGATTTGTGCAGTTATCGCACTCACTGTATGTTATTTCATTTTCTGATTTTCTCCAAATTGTTATTATTATTTTTTTCCCCAGTTGAGTCATGTGAACTTGATGGAAACTTGATGTTCTGATTCAGGAAGCTATAGCAGTTGGTCGATCTTTTGCTTCCATTAAGGGATACCATCTTGATGGAAACAAAGAAATGTTATCAATGGGATTCATGAACATTGCAGGATCTTTGACTTCATGCTATGTAGCAACGGGTGATTTCTTGTGCCAATTAATTTGTAAATCTCCTCTTATGTTTGAGGTGTATCAAAGTTGTTTATAGTTTCTTGGTGAAAAATCTCAGGTTCTTTCTCAAGGACTGCAGTGAATTTTAGTGCTGGATGTCAAACAGCAGTGTCAAATATTGTGATGGCTGTTACAGTGTTTGTGTCCCTGGAATTGTTTACTAGGCTCTTATACTACACCCCTGTGGCTATCCTTGCCTCTATCATCCTCTCTGCTCTTCCTGGATTAATTGACCTTAGTGAGGCTTGCTATATTTGGAAGGTTGACAAGTTCGACTTTCTTGCCTGTATTGGTGCTTTTCTTGGGGTCTTGTTTGCAACAGTAGAGATTGGCCTTCTTGTTGCAGTAAGTCATTGACCACTTAAACTTTTTCAACTATTGCACCAATTCAAATCACCTCTCTCCATTCATGACCCTTTTGAATTTGTTTTTTCTCTCTCTTTGATTGGTAGTTTTATTTGATTTGCTGTGATGTTGTTTCTTTAATTAGAGACATAAAATCGACCTCAGTGAGATAAGACTTCATTATTGTTGTAGAGACATAAAACAAAATGAAAATGGGAAAGTAATTTGTATCCTGGCATACTAACTACCATCTTGTGAGCAGGAAGCAACATAAAATTGATTAAAAACTTGCACATAAAATTAATTTAGGTATAAAGATTTTTATGCTCTTAACAAAAAATAAGCCCAGTATGACTTTTAGATTAACAGTTATTACGTAAGTCAATAGTTTTCAAGTATATAATCATGCATGAGTAAACTATAATATAAGAAACCTTACACAATATATTCTAAGTATGTAATAGTTTCCTTTTTTGTTATTTTGCAGGTGATAATTTCATTTGCAAAGATACTAATTCAATCAATTCGACCTGGAATAGAAGTTCTAGGTAGAGTTCCAAGAACAGAAGCCTTCTGTGATGTTACTCAATATCCCATGGCCATAAGCACTCCAGGCATCATAGTGATTCGCATAAGTTCTGGCTCACTCTGCTTTGCAAATGCTAATTTTGTCAGAGAAAGGCAAGCAATTTAGAAATGATTTTCAGAGGGGTTTAGCCCAAATTAGAACCATGTATGAATTTTTTCACTTGTTCCAGAATACTCAAGTGGGTCTCGCAAGATGAAGATGACCTTAAAGAAACCACCAAGGGTCGGGTCCAAGCAGTAATTCTGGACATGACAAGTGAGTTTCTGTTACATTTTTCAGATCTGAAGAACTTTAATGTCAAAACACTCACAATATATTTTGATATTATACCAATGACCCTTAACAATTCTGTTTAATAGACCTGATGAATGTTGATACTTCTGGAATTCTAGCACTTGAGGAACTGCACAAGAGGTTGCTTTCCCGTGGAGTAGAAGTAAGGCCACCATGAATTTAATCACATTCTTTGAATTCAGTGTCTCTATTTTATTTTAGTTTGATCTCATTATTTTTACTTGGCAATTTTATTAGAAATGTTAACTCATCTAATATTCAATAAAAATGCTGATGTGACATGATATTGTATTACATTGTCATGTTGTTCAAACCTTTATGTTCTAACACTGAGTGTAATGTTGTTTTTATAGTTAGCTATGGTGAACCCAAGGTGGCTAGTAATCCACAAGCTTAAACTTGCACACTTTGTAGACAAGATTGGAAAAGAATGGGTTTTCCTTACTGTTGGAGAAGCTGTAGACGCATGCCTCTCTGCCAAGATTGCAAAAGCTTGATTGATATCAGGTGTCTGTGCACCAATTCTGAACTTCATCTATTGCACAGGGTTTGGGTTTTGTTTGAAATATTAGTGCATGATTGGATATCTTAGCACATAATTTCGGTCATATATTTTGTATTACACAAGCTGAACATTTATATCCAAAAAGGGATCATGCCATGCTATACTGCAATGCAACCAGGCTGGGGGTTCTAAACCACCTTGTTATAATATCTCAATTTTGGACAGGAAGTGATGTTTTTCTTTATTTTTTATTTCTTTTGTATGACTACTTAAATATAATTCAAATAAAGATTTGCATGTAATTCATCATCATAAGTTGAGTAACTAGTACATAGGATAAAGAAATTTTAGAATGTTATTTAATAAAAAATATTATATATATATATATATATGATAAATTTATTAGCTTCTCTATAAATAAGAAAATCATTTTTAACCTACTAACTTAGTTGACATTTATGAAATATTAATACTTTAATTTTCTCAAGAATATGTGTCTAACATGTAATCATGTCAAATATTTCATTAATATTTGAAGATGAAATATTCAAACTTATGAAATATCATTATTTTTATTTGCTTTATATAATTTTGGATATTTTACTTTATATGTATTAGTGAAATATTTAAACTTTTAAAATATTTATATATAATAAAATTATATGAATTATAATAATATAGAAATATAGAAATATTATTTTTTTTCATAAATTAAAGAAAATTATTTTTTATGAATTATTTTAAAAAATAATGAGATAGATAGTATTATTCTTACATGTAAATAATACAAAGGAATTTATAATAACAATGATCTATAATTTTATATTTCAATATTATTTATATTTCAACATGAAAATATGATTTTAATTTGGATTTGTATAATTATAGTTATATATTTATTATGTTTTATAAATATTTATATATTTTGAAATTTGTGTCCTATACATATTATATAAACGTATTGTCGTATTAAATATATCATATCAAATATATATTATATATTGACATTGTATATAAAAATTAGTCTCTTAAATTTAAGTCACAATCCCGTCAAATATAATTAAGTTGTGTTTTGTTATTTTTTTAAGTAACACACTTCATGATATTCCTCTATAATCTATAAAAATCAAGCAACACTCCTTACTCCTAAAAGAAATACACTGAAGTAATTTCATTTTTTCATAAAAATATTATATTTATATAGAGATGATAATTATAAGAGTGTAAATTTTTACCCTATTATATCAGTCAATAACTTTTGATTATTCAATAGTTTTTTATTAATTTATATTTTCTAAAATTTAATTATTAAATAGAAATGTTTTTTTCGTATAGATTATATATATAAAAAATATTGATTTAAAGATTATACAAATAATGTGATAAAATATAAAAATTTTAATTATTTTTATTCAATTATGATAAAATATTATCTACATGATATTAAAAAAATTATATTTCTGACTAAATAAAATTTAATTTTTATATAAATTTATTGATGATGTAATAGTTAATAAAAAATACATGATATAAAATAATAATAATAATAATAATAATAATATTATTATTATTATTAATATGTTATATTTAATGTTTAATTAAAATAAAAGAAGAGAATTAAATTAAAATTATGAATTTTTTAAATTTAAAAAATAAAATCATAAGTAAAAAAAATTGAAGAATAACAAAATTGTAATTTACTCTATTTTCAATATAATTACTACAATAATAACAAAAGGTTAAACATGCATCGGGAAGGTAGGGGTTCGTTGTAGTCTTCTCCAAGGAATCTGAGGTTTGGTCGGTATAACAAGGAAACGATGGGAGCTGAAAATGAATCACAGGAAAAACACACACAAGAGAGGCCAAAGCCTACTCTCACACAGGAACAGTTCCTTTCATGGAAGCGCCAAAAGGTCTCTTTATCTCTCATTTTTCCCAATTCCATAATTAGGGTTTTTCTCTCCTCTCTATATTGAGTTTCGGATTCTGTTTTTCCTAGAAGAAGTTATTCATACAAAATTATGATTGTAAACTTCAGAATTGACAAAAGAAGACTTGTTGGTTCGTATATGTTACTGTCTATGATAGATAATATAGAGGTGTAGGTAGCTTTTGAACATCATGATCCATGGTGAACTCATCTCACAAAATTGGTTAGTTACCTTTTTTTGTTGTTTGAATGCTAAGACGAGACACGTAGAAGTGGCTCCAGTCTCCCTTAAGAGTAGACATGTCGAAGGATGCACATGAGATAGTGTTTTCAAACTAATGGTTACATTTGAAAATTACCTATGAGAAAAAAATGGAAAGATGAAGGAACCAAGAATGTGAATGTTGAATTTATTTTGGTGAGTCTTGGTATCCCTCGCCAGGAGCGAAGGACATCCATGATAAAGTACTAAGATCCTTTTCAAAGGTTGACCTCTCCCAACATATGCTTTTCTGAATGTATAGATTTGAGATTGAACCTCTAACAACATGTTTAAGGAACAAAGTTGTCTGCCAACCATGTCTCACAATGTTGGTGAGTGTATTGAATAAAGAAGGGCTAGCCTTCCGCTATACTAGTTTAATTTTTCCTATAAAATTTTATCATGAGAGCGGGGAAAGGGATTGGGGTATTTATTCATATACAATTTTTTTGGGGTCAAGTGCAAATAATTTCTTCACATTGAGAATTTGATTAATTGAAGGGTTGTCATTTATTACTGGGGATAATATTGCAAACAATATATTGGTTGAACAGATTGAAGTTCTTCTAAACTAGTTTTGTGAGATACTTTATTCTAATGCAGGGAATTACCAATTTATCTGTTATAGTCTCTAAATTGATTGTATGTGTACTGTTTCAGGATGCTGCTGTATCAGCCAGCAAAGCTGAAGTATCCAGGAAACGTGCAGAAGATATTGCAGCAGGAACAGTTCAAATGAATGGCCGGGAGTTGTTTGCACATGAACCATGGGTGTTTGATAATTCACGATATTGAGGTTTCTTTTTTTTTGGCTCATAAAAGCTGTCTTCGTACTTTGAAGAATTTTATTGTAAACTAAGTATTTTCGTTCGTGCTTCTTCTGGGGTGGGGCTCATCTGTTACATTTTATTTTCTTTTTTGTATAAGTATTTCAATTTTTAGGGGTCAAAATATTTTTCTGTAGCAATTTATTTTGGAAATACGAAGTTTGTTCCTTTGGCTAAGGAGAAAATGAAAAGATGGTTTCTATATTTGGGCATGTTTGATCTATTTCTCATTGAATACTTTGAGAATTATGAGCAGCTGGAACATTTAAATTTATTGTTCGTCTGAATTTCATCTCTAACATTGCATTTCCAAATAGGCGGGCATTTTAGAATTTGGATTTCTTTTTCTGATATTAATATTACAACTTTTTAATTGCGCTGCACTTTAACCAAACTTCAGAGATTTTTACTTGCTGATTTTTTGACTGGTTTTGCAAGTACTGTTAGAGATATAATGAAGACATTCATCATGAGCCTCCCACCTGATACTTGAGAGTTTAGGTTAATTTGGTGCTTGGTATGGTTTTAGAATTTTCAGACCAAGTGATTAATACATCAAGGCAAGATAGAGTAGACATATGCATCTCTATGCAACAAGTTTAAAGCTACTTTTTGTGAGTGATATTGTGTACAACGTGATTATTTAAAACCCAAAATCTCAGTTGTATATTCTAATTTAGAGATTTAATGAAGACATTCACGAGTCCCCGCCTGATAAATTGAGAGTTCAGGCATGGTTTTAGAGTTTTTGATGACCAAAGTGATTAAATACTTGAAGATGAGACAGAGTACACATATGCATGCGTATGCATCAAGTTTAAAGTTACTCTTTTGAGGGTGATATTGCTTACGAGATGATTATTTAAATCCAAAATCTCAGTTGTATACTCTATTAATTGACATCAGAATACAGTGTCTTCTGCAGTTCTTGGCGTTGTTATTGAAATATTCTTTACATGTCACTCAATTTCAATTATACTTTATTTCCTTCCAATTAAAAAAAAAAAAAAACCGAGAAGCTAGTTTTCCACGAACTGGCCTTAGGTTGCATCTAGACTCTCTATCCTTCACCGAGGACCCCTACAATGTAAGAGCTAGAATGATATTATTCAAGTGCTATCTTGTTCAACATAGCTACTTTTCCTGGAAGAAAATTATGTTATTAAAAATAGTCTTTTCTAAGTTAAAAGTTTAAACCATGAGCAACTGCTTGCATCATATGCCATGTTTAAAAATCTGTTTTGTCGCTTTAGAGATTTTGTATTCGGTTTAACTAGAAAATTGGTGAAGAGATTATATTAAAATCTTAAAAGAATGTGTTATTTTTAGTATTTAATATTATTAAGTTATAATATTGTTTTATTAATATCAATTTAATAAACATTATTTTGACTTAACTTGTTAAAAAATAGTCGTATCGTAAAGAACATATGCACCAATGCCCATGAACAAATGGAGAAGAAGCAAATATGCTGTTTTGTATTTATGGCCTTCTTCATAACTCAGAAGTAATCAAACAGAAAGAAGCAAATTAACACTATGCTATGAGAATGTCGATAATAACCCTAATAAGTGTTATCAGATCTTAATATAGGAGGTTTAAAACGGGCTTTTAGGCCCATTTTATATGGGGAGAAATTTCCAAATGCAGTATTATGGTTTTTCAGACCATTTTATTTACTCTCCTTGGCAACAAAAATGTCATTAATAATTAGATTGAAAGGGGATTGAAATTTTGGGCAAGAATCCTTCACTTATGGTTTTAATTGATAATTTAAACAATTTCTTTCATACTTCGATTCTGCAATCATCCATTATCACTTTGTTAAAGACATTTGGTCTCCCTACTTTTCATGTGTTTTATTACTTTTATTTTGATTCAATTAAAACTATAATAAAATATATTCTTTCAAGGTGCCACAAAAAACTATTTTAGTTAACTAAAATGTAAGAAATAGAAAAAAAAAATGTACACAAAAATGAGGATTAAATCAAAATTAATTCTCTAAAACAGAAAATAAAATATTTTTATTTTAAAATAGAAAGGTTAAAATTTCATATTGAACAAAATAAAAGAATTCAAAATGTATTTTTATGTCTATTCTTAAAATAAAGGTTAGTCCTATACTTTGAATTTAAAAATACAATAGATCATCGGTTCATTTATATAAATCGACGGTGAATAAAAAGTGTCATCATTAGTGAATAAATAATAATATATTAAGAGTTAAATATAAAGAATCCACTCCAACTTAGGGTTGACCGACGGTTGAATTGAAAATAATGATTCAAGAGGGGGCTGTGGAGATTGTCTAAACAAACAGTTTGAGAATAGAAAAAAAAATTACAACACTTGATTTTGAAAAATGACTCAATACCAATTTTTTGAATAATTGGACAAATATTGCAAAAAAAATAATAATTGAAAAATGGGACAAAAGAACACCAGAATTGCTAATGAGAAAAGAAAAATATTGTGTAATGCTAAAAGAATTCTAGCCTAACAGATCCATATTCGCTTTAAGAAAAAAAAGGATTATAAAATAATTGGACCTGTATATTTTTCCAAGCATTAGGGCTTGCAAATAATCAATAGTCATACATTTATTTGTTTGGTTTAGGTTTGCTAACAATGTTTCTCATTTTTTTTTCTTCTGAAGAAGAGCTAAAAACAGAACAATTATTAAACTATAATCACTCCACATGCAACTATAATTAATATTGAAAAACATGGGCCAAAAAAAAAAGTTGCTTAGAACCTATAAAATTCCTCAATAAGCACAATGAAACAAAATTTAAAATTTTCTCAAAAATAAGATTTGAAGAAACTAAATGATAGAAATGTAATACATTATCTTATATAAAAATTAATTTAACTTATTGAAAAGATTTACTTTAGTTCAACTTTTTTATGCTCTTCTCTTGTAAACAAGTGTTGAAAAATCAATCCAACCATAACTTAACAGTTAACTACACATATGCCAGAGCAGAGATTAAAAAATCGACCCTTCAAATTTAAAGAAGAAATAAATGCAGTCGGAAATAGATTTAATGGGTAATAAGATGAAATAGATTCAATGGATGATTGCAATCGGGTTTAAATTATATTTTCTAAACCAATAATATCTAATAACCCGACCATATATATAAGAAAAAGTTAGAGAAAAACCTTAAAACTGTGCTGCTGAGATTGATCTGAGAGAGTTTAAAAGAGTGATTCATCTCTTTGGGATTCTGATTCATCTCCAAGTGATTCCCATTCATCTTTCGATTCACCAAAAAAAGTGAACAAAAATGTGAGAAACTTGGCTAGTAATATTGCGTATAACGTGGAGTAAAGGCATGTTTGGCACGTTGGGATTGGGGAGACAAGCTGTGCTCATTGACAACAATTGATCAGGAAGGTGTAATGGTGAAGGGAGAGACCAGAAAAGGTAGATTGCGAATACACAAGATATGTTTCAAAAGGAAGATGGAGGCTTAAGGTTTTCTGTTGAAGAAAGAAAGTGATGTAGACTATAGAGGTGCTGCTGAAAAAGATAATGAATGTTGAGAAAAACATTCATGGAGGTTGGATAACAAGACAAATAAACTCAATCCAAATCTGAATAATTCCAATCTAATGTACCTGATAACTAAAATAGAATATCAAATTTATATTGCTGAATTGGTCAGATTCAGCCAGAATACGACCTAACCACATATCTCATCAATAAATAATTGAAACAATAAAAGCCAAATTTTCAGGTCCAAAGATAATATAATTATATAAACCAAACCCATAAAAGTTCAAATGGGATAATAATCCATGCAAGTAATAATAGTACTGAAAAGATAAAAAAACACCACAACGACTAAGGAGTTTATGTCTCGACCAGACAGAAATCAGAAAGATAGGTCTCATCAAAGCAAGCCAACAAACACAGTCTCAGGTTTGAGAATTTTATTGAATTATAATAAAACTGTAAAGAGAGTCCAGATGAGAATCCCACGCACTATTCAGTGATACATGCGATACCCTTTTTCCCCGCGAGCTGCATTAAGAACAAGATGATTCTTGTAAGAACTTGAAGATTTTTGGCTCAAAAGGTATGTAATGCTTGCATGTAATATTGTAAATTTTCTTTAACATCTCACAATAAAAGTAAATGAACTACTATGAATTTGTGCACGTTAAACTCATAATGATAGTTCAAAGAAAGAAATTGATTGTAATTACCAGCCAATGCTTCAAACAGACGAATATGAGGGTCAACAGCCAGACCAAGAGCCTCAAAAGCTGGGTCATAGAGAGAATTGCTGAAACTCACAAAAACATGACAGTCAAAATCGCAAGAGATATTGTAAGAAAGGGAAATTGAGAAATACGAGGATTGAAGAACCAAACATTGTAACTCCTCCAGTATTTCCAGTGCTGTTGATCAGATCCAGTAGCTTTGGATTCTCAGCTGCATTCTTTGGATCCTGGGCTGCAGGCCCTGCGGCAGCTCCTTCCTTTGTTGGTGGTGAAATTGTCTGCTACAACATAAAACAAGACAAGTAGAAGAACCTCAAAATCCCATCTAGGGTTAACACTTTACACCACAAGTTTTAACAGGTTAAGCTCAAAAGGTGAATAAAAAATTAAAGAAAGAAAAAATCAATTTGATTAATTAAAATACGACTAAATGACACGTTTCTATACAACTTATTAGTAATTAATTAACCAATTAATCAAATAACTGCTCTTTAACTTATTAGCAACCTCTAACGCCAATCTTTCAACAGGAAAATGAAGCAATAAATGTCAAAAGATGCATGGATGGAATTTGAAAATATTTATTAGGATAAACAAACTAAAAGTTTAGTAAAAAATATACTTGTATATGATATATTTATTGATTTTTAATTGATTTACAGTTTGCACTATAATTACATAGAAGTTATAAACTCTAACAATATCAAAATATCAAAGAAAGGTATATATATATTAAGACATGATTAGTTTAATCAAGAAAAGGATATGTTCAAACAGTATAAAGATTTATTTTTATACTTTTATCGAACTACAAATCATAATATACTTCCAATCATAAGAAATTTGCAATTTATATATATATATATATATATAATAAATTTACTAACTTTATGGCTACTTCCAATCATAATATGGTTCCAATCCTACATACATAAACAAAAATATAATTAAGTACCTTCAGACGTTTAGCAGATGAACCTTCCCCAGCATCCCATGATCGTTCAACCCGTCCCTGTAGTGCAAGTTTCATTTTCAATTTTCAATTTTATTTTTTAACCAAAGCAATATTTCAAAATGAAATGTTTCTGTGCTTTGCAGATATATGAATATGGAGTTTACCTCTCCTAGTTTGAAAATCTTTGTTGCTTCCATTGGTCCTTCTCTCCTCAGATCCTTTTCAAGTTCCATAATCCATATTCCGCGTGTTAGAACCCCATATCAGATATTTTAAAAAAATTGTATGTCATCATTAAAAAACTAAAAGGTGATTTCGAAAATTTTACCCTTCCCATTAGTAAGTTTGGTGTCTGATTTTGCAGAGGAATCAGAGCATTAGATTGATCAGCTGAAGGAACCTTTGGTCTGGCATTCTGGTGAATCACATTGGCAAATGGATTTGGAACATGTGCCCTATGAACGAATCAACCAAGTTTCCAATAAATAAGAATATCAAGTTTCCAAGCCTAGCTTACAATAATTTCCACCCAAGTTATAATGAAATAAAGAAATAGAAAAGAGGTATAAACATAACTTATAATGTATGTCTCACAACTTAACTTATTGAACTAGGGATCAACATAAGTGGTGGTATAAAAAAATGACTATATATATTTGATCTTGAAACATGAACAACGCAAAAGTATGCATAATGATAGAGATTAATACTATATTATGATAACTTGACCCCAACAATTTCAAGTTATTGGTCACACATATCAGTAGGGTTAGCTCAAGAATAAGACTACTAAAGTTCAAGTTTTAGACTTAGTAATAAAAATATTTACTGCTACTTTTATAAAACAAAAATATCATATATGTCGATAAAAAGACAATAATATAACTCTCTCGTTAAAAGTAAAAATAAAAAATAGTTCAAATAGATGCATACCTTGCAGATGAAGATTCAGGAACTGGTCCACTCAGAAGGGGTGTGGGGACCTTGTTTGAAATAGAAGGGGGAACTTGACGCATCTGGAAAGTCATTGATTGGCCCGACCTAGTTAAATCCAAAAATCAAAATCATTAAAACGACAGAGCAATGGAATCACCCAGCTAAACGAAAAAACTGTTCTATATGAGAATCAAAGGATTTAGGAAGAGCAAGACTCTTGCGTAAACCAACATTACACCTTTAAATCCAAGTTAATAACTGATTACTGCATTTTATTCTATATTTTACATATTAACACATTATTTTTTATATATAATACGATCGTTTGTATATATAGTTAACAATGAAAAAGATAGTAAATGATTTTAAGACAAAGATGATGGAAATATTTAAGATGAATGACTAGGGTTTGGTCAGCTATTACAAATATAGTGATGCTATAATATTACTAATTAAGTTATATGGATAAAAGGAATATTGGGGACTTGGGGAATAACAAGAGTAAGTTATAGAGATATTATATACGACAACAAATTTGCAATAACAATGATCAATACTAAATATCAAGACCAAAAGCACAGTGCTATCACTCATCATTTGATATGCAAGTCCAATACCAATTAGAAGTAGTCAAAATAATGCTTATAAGACTTGAGTAATTCTTAACTTAGTAAAATCGAACTATGGTCTTAAACTTGAATCTAATATGGTTTCATCAACAAGATTGTAGATACTTATGTGGAAAATATAAAGGAAGAAGTGGATTTATCATTGTGATGTTGGATGAAAAAGTTTAACAGGCACACAATGTTTACACTAATGATAGAAAATAGAACTCATCATAGTTATGGAGTCATCTACTCTTAGCTCTATTTATTTAGTTTGATCCAAGAACTCCAAGTTGAATCAAATTGACAAGTAAAGAAGGATCTTGCATAAATAAATTCTTTGGACACTTGGAACTGTTATAGGAAAGATTAAACAAGTGCAAAAGATTTCATGTTCCATATTGAAATTCATAATTAATCCATAAATCAATTTTGTGGAATTAAGTGAAGTTGTTCATTCAGATGTTTTGGTGTCAAAAACAGAGTCTAAAACCCGTGATTAGTATTTGCAAACTTATATACATGGACAAATTTTTAGGTCAATGCAGACTGGACCAGTACAATAAGGGATTGTATTCATGTTACTGACATGAAATCACTTACAAGGACCGTGTTTTAAAAATTAATGCATTACTAGTATAATTTTTAACTTTCTTGTTAAATAGGATCGATTATAGGTATGTAAAACATATTATATTTAAACTTCGAAAAATGATTTTCAAATACCTTTTGTAAAGCTCATTTTCCAAGTATTCAAAATATATGAAATTGGCATAAGTGTCATAGCTTGCTTTATGAGAACGAATAATTATTAGTCACTGCTAAAGATTGCTTACCTGGGGAATAGAGTAGGATCAACAAGTTGATCCCAGTAAGCATTATGCCCAGCCACTTGGGATTGGAAATTAGGGTTTGGATTACTTATTGGGGCATACCTACAACGAGAAAACCATTTATCTTGATTTGAAACTTACGAATCATTCAAGCTTAAAAGGTAAAAAGATTTGACTGTTATCGAAAAATTATAACTTATGGATGATGATGATGTCTTTCTATAATTAAATCACAAATTCGACTTCAATAACTGGATGAATGAATGAACTCCGAAATCACAATGTTTGATGATCATAGGGATTTGGTGGCATTGTGACAATGGAAATATTAGGTTCATATAATATGTTAGGTTAAACTTGCCAAAAAAATTCATGACACAAAAAGATGTACCAGATTTAATTTAATGAACGAATTTGACATATAGTTGAAGAATACCTAGGATTAATTTGGTAAATAGGAAATTACATTATAAGTAGAGAGATGTGAATAGTTTTAATGTAGTAAAGTGATGAATTGTCTAGGTATCCAAAAAAAAGAAAGGCTTATATATGCATTACTCGTTTACTTATAAATTAATTAATCGCTAACATAATGTATTCCATATAAGTAGAAGAACCATACTGCATGTGATTATGATAGTACTGTGAACCAGTAGCATTAACAGCAGAGAATTGGTTCTGTTGGAGCCTGCGATTCAAGAAACACAGTGATGTAAATGCCATTATCATAAAATGGATGCCTAAAGGTACTAAATTGGACACCACATACCATGCAGGGTTGCTTGCCCTAACAGTAGGGTCAATGTGAAGAGATGGTGGTAATGCAGATCTTTCAGTAGTCACGATTGCCAGCTTATGAATTACAATAAATAATAAAATACCAAAATGGCCAATAACAAATAATGCATTAATGGTGTTATTCCAGATGATTGAAACTCCAAAGAAAATTGATAGATAAGAAAGCATAAAGATTTGAATGAAATATATTGTTGATGTTTATGAAGGTGTGCAGCAAAATTAATCTTAGTATAGCATACTAAAATGAAAATCCATTAAGACTAATGTGTATGTTGTTTAGACTTAAGAGTCTGAGCATGAACCATCACTGAAGAGTTTGATAAGGCTGTCGTACAAGACTTCATGCATGTGTAAGAAAGTTAAAAACACAATAGAAACAAAGATGCAGAAGATGGAGTTTAGTAATGGTATTTTATTGATGACTTCAAAACAAAAAGTTACTGTTGTAAGGGTTATAATGACAAAAGATGTAGCTTTTGTATTAGAAGAAAAAGATTGTGCAAAAAATTAGAAGCAAACGTTTGTTTGCATTAAATTCATGATTTCAATGATAACATATCTTCAAAAACAACTTCAAGCCTCATCTCCAGTAAAAATATCAAGTGATATATGAATACTTAAACATGGAGATGAACTAAATAGTTGAGCAGCCTCATCTTTTTCTTTGAAAACACCACGAGTTTTTAAATATTTGTATTCCCTGTATATGTTTCCATTAAAGATGTATGGATGGATGCATATGTTGTTTTCCAGTGATATTTGGATTCAATACCTGATTATTTCCGTTGGATTCATTGGATATACCCAAAGTAGAGCTGTAGAACATAGAAATGTAGAACATATATTATACATAAGTTCAACAAAAATTAGTAAGGATAAGACATGTATTGCAAAAAAAACTTGCTAAAATATTCACAGATCTAATTGAAAAAAAATGTTAAAATATTCACAGAATTGCAAAAGAAAATAAAAATACGTAGAACATATATTATACATAAAGTTCAACAAAAAAAATTAGAAAGGACCATACATGTATATGAACAAAAACTTGTTTAAATAATCACATAATTATAAAAAAAAAAACTTACATGGGTGAATTCTCGCTCATAAGTAGTTGACTATATAGATCATAGCCTCCTCCTCTGGGCAAATTTTGCTCTTGAAGCTGTGGAGTTCCTCCTCTTACTAATGCCAGCTACTCAAATAATCAAAATTCTATATTAGATAAAACAAAAATAATTTTTCAAAATTTAATCCAGATTAACTCTAATAATGTATGCACATAAATATCTAGCGACAATATATACATTTTGTATGAGTATAATTTTGATTTCAAAACTTTTTTTCAACCTAATTAATTATGCAAAGTTTATTGACATGATTTGAAAATGGAAACACGTCTACATCAATGATCAATGAGAAATCATATACATAATATTCATAAGTGATGAAAAATCCTAGCAAATAATTGCATTGTTAAGAAAAGATACTAAGAAGAATATTCATTAAAATATATCTTCCACTCTATTAACTTTGCCTGTGCAACGTGCATAATGCTTCATTTACATGATAAAGAGTGAATATCTCAACTAAATATGCAGGGATGTATTTCAAAAATGAAAAAAATCTTACCTGGTTCTCAGCAGGAACACCCAACATTGCACTTACCTCTGTATCAGTGAATCGAGGTGCAATAGGTTCACCAGTGGATGAATTGAACTGATTCTAATAAAATGCATAAGTTCAACTTTAAATCCAGAAGAGAATAATAACGGTATACTATCAAAGGAAAAATGATATTAAAAGATGTACATAAGTTTTGATTTCTTGTAAGTATATTTTCACATTATTTTTATTTTAGAAAGTTATCATTTAACTTTGAAGCTGCCCTGTTATCATTAAAATTATGAGTTACAATTATACAAATACTCATTCAAGACAAGTTTTTAAATTACAATCCACTTGTAATTAATTGAAATAAACTTTTAAATTTTCTTTCATTACATTTGCAATCACAATTGTAATTGCATCTATTAATAATTTCTAAAGATTAAGGTTATTGAGATCTTAATAACTACTACCACAGTTATAGCTTAAAACAAATCACTGTCTTATTAAGATGCAATTATTGAAAAGTTTTATAAGGTAATTAGAAGTAATAAATTTTCAGTGATAGAATTTAAAATATATATATATATATATATATAGTTACAGCTTAAAACAAATCACTGTCTTACTAAGATGCAATTATTGAAAAGTTTTAAAAGGTAATTAGAAGTAATAAATTTTCAGTGATAGAATTTAAAATATATAATTTAAATATACAATAATAAAAAGAATGAACACTACTTACCAAATTTTCCATAGTGAATGAAATTGGTAGCAACTTAGTCCTCAAAATATTGGAATAAGAGAAAAAAATGTCAGCACTTGTTTCATATAAATAAATATAGATGGTCACATTTTGATCACAAGAAAAATCAAACCAATGCAATTACAGAAATTTCAATATAATTAGATGAAAATGTTTTTCATTTCATTTCCTATGTTAAACAAAAGAACACACAATCCTCTCCAAGGCATCTGTTGTCAAATAATTTTCTTTAAGTGAATATTAAAAAATCGATATTAAAGTTGACTAGATCTTGCAAAACTAAATTAATTTAGACTGGATTTATATGATCAAATATTTTAATTAAATTTTTATCCGAAATCTTAATTGGGGTAAATACCAGAGTCTTGAATTTGACCAAAGCTTAAACATGTCTAAAAAATGTTGTTTGATTTTGAAAAAAAATGTATAATATATTTAAAAAAATCTTATTGTTTGAAATTTGGAAAAGAAAAATAGGTATAAAGTTGTAAAACTTACCTAATTATCATAATATTTTAGAACACACTATAATTTGAAGAAAATTATCATACTTTTTCAAAGAAAACAGACATAAATAAACATAACTTAAAAAAAAAAAAAGAGAAATTATATGTATTGTGCAATTGTCAACCTTCTACTTACAAAAAAAAGAGATCCTTTCTGGTTCTGCTGTCTCTGAAACAATGAGAGAAAACAAACAAGTGAGGAACAAAGATGATAGAGAAATAAAGTTGAAGTGGAAGAGACACTTATGTAATAAAGACAGTGATGAATGCAAATTAGACAAAAAGTGACGTGAGTCATTAAAGATATTAATCTTATTCATTTAATAGTCAATTTAATTTTCCAAAAAAAAAAAAAAAAGAGTAGAGTGTATATAAATAATATTTATTATTATTTATTTACAAAGTGGGCCACATACCAAGAAAACAAACCTCAAAGTGGAAAAAAAATATTGTAAAATTAATAAATAAAAGATATATCATGAATGAAAACATGTTTTTATTTTAAATTAGACTGCTATTAATGTAATTATACTTATCGTGGAAGAGAGATCTGAAAATATGTGTTTTTTATTAAAATTTTGCGTAAAAAAATTAAATAAATGGATAATTCCTTAATAATACATTTTTTAAAAATCATACACACACTTTTAAGCTATTTTAGTTTAAAAATGGTTCAGATCTAGTTTTTTTTCTAATTTTGTACAAAAAAAATGAAATAATATACAGATTTATACCAATCAGACACATTTATTAAGAGGTGGGTTCTGACACAAAAATTGAGAGAAAGAATTAGACTCTGGACATGACAGTGACTACATCTTAAAATAAAAGGAGATTTGGTTGACATTTTGGGAAAGAATTTGACATGAAGACCAATAGATCTGGTAGAGAAAAAAAAAGTTGATAAAAAATTCAGATCTATAAACACTGTGTTTAGATCTGAAAAAAAATAATACCTGGAGTAACAAGGTGGAGGTGAAGCTCCAGATCTGTGATGAGACTACGCAGAAGAGAGACTACGCAGAAGACCTACTGGTTATTGAAGCTAGTTTACACAAACACGTATCCTATTTCTAATTTCTAAAAAAAAATTGATTGTAATTTCAGTTAAAAGTTTTATTGAATGAAATGATGATTTTTCAACTGAAAATTATATTTTTTTTATTTATTTTATTGTATAATTAATTATTTTTTGTTTATATGTGATCCATATGGAAGATGTTTACAGAAAAGATTGGTTTAAAGTATTGGAAACTGTTATTTTCATTTATTATTTCTTACAAGTAATTTCAAAATATTTAAAAGTCAAGAAATGAAAAAAAAACAATATCATTTTTTATTTGTAACTGACTTGGGAGTAAATAAGTATTTATTGAAAGAGTCACAAAGGACACGAACAATTTTCCATAAAAGTTGACAACCTCAATCACATGCATGCATGATTTTTGATTGATAAAGTTTGGTGGGACCACACGTTTTCAATGTTTGATTGAATTTGAATTGTGAAGCCAATGTAACAAAGAAAAGTAAAATAACGTATGAATTCACAGTAAAGCATGCCTTATTTTTCGTTCTACTTTTTTTATATTTTCTGTATATAATTTTTATTCTTTTTTAATAAATTTGATTAAATAAAAATTTAATACTATTGACTGTTTTCAACCTTGAAACTGTTTAGAGAAATTGTTTATCAGTAAAATCATTAGAGGTTTTTCATTCTTAAAAAAAACATAATATAATATTATGATTAATAAATTTATTTTGTACATGTAATCAAGTAATCTCTAATTACTTATCTATCAATTAAAAATGAAATAAAATAAAAATTTATGTATACTGTTCACTTGCTAAGACCTAATAAATTAGGTTATTAAATCCGATTAATTAGGTCAAATCTAATAAATAATACTAATAAATATATAGTAGTTATATTCTTTCTTATTATTCTAATAATTTTTTTAAATTGTACTAGTCAAATCAAAATTGGAACTTGTGATAAAATAAGTTAGATTAAGACAAGTTAGAATGAGTTAAACCAAACCTAAAAAAATTAGATCAAGTTAATTTTTTCCGGATTAAGACAAACCAAATTGAGTAAGACTAATATAAGAGAAATCATATAAAGTTGAGTTAAATAAGATTTTTTCATATCAAAATTGAAAAAATAAAGTTGAATTGAGTTAGATAAAAATCTAATGACATATAATTAATTTAATTCGTTTTGATTTTTATAAAAATCATAACTAAATTAATTAAAATTTAATTTAATTTAAATTTATTATATATAATAATTTCAATTTTAATATAAATTTGATCTAAATTCAATAAATAAAAATTTAATTTAAATCTAAATTTAAATTAAATTAAAAACATAAATTAATTACACCTAATTAAATAATTAAATTTTATATCCAAATTATTTTATTTTATATAAATTAGATTTAGATTAAATTCTTACAAATTTAATTTTCCAATATTAACCTAAATCAGTCATGCAACATTTAGAAAAAAAAAATAAAGATACATTTATTAATGACTATAATTAAATAAGATTTGTAAAAATTATGTTTTGAATAATTATATTATTAATAGTTTGTATAATAATTAATTAATTTAATTACATACCAAATTCAACTTCTTATATTTAGATTTTTTTTTCTTTGTTTTGGAAGCATCTCTAATAATATTATTTTATTGATAAAAATACATTTAAACGATATTTAAATTAGGTTTAAAATTTAATAAAAGAAATTAAAAAGAAAAAAGAGAGAAGAAAAAAAAATGAGATTATATTTTAATTAAAAGAAAAAAAAGAAAAAAAAAATACTATTAATTAATTATTAAAAAGAAAGTCCTCCTCTTTGTTAGTTTCTCGTGCCATTTATCTTTTTTTTTTTTTCTTTTTTTTTCTTTATCTTCTTGTCTGATCTACGTCATTTTCTTTATTTCTTTTCATATCTAGATAAATTTTTTTAAATTTCAGCTTCTAGTTACATTATTACTATTTCAAATATTTGATTTTCTTCATAAATGATTTTTTCTTGATTTAAGAAGAATTTCAACTTCTAATTACATTATTATTATTTCAAATATTTTATTTTCTTCATAAATGATATTTTTCTTAATTTAAGAAGACTTCATTACCTTAAATTACAATAAAAATTTAAAAAACAAAGTTCGCTACACCCAATTTATTTAATAGATTTTTCAAATATTATTTATAATGGTATTTTTGGTACAGCCCTCTCGGCTATCCAAACAGTGCATGAGACCAGTAAGAGAGATCAATTTTTTATGAAGCTGCGATCTGAATTTGAAGTCACTCGTTCTAGTCTGATGAACCGAGACCCAGTGCCAACTTTGAATGCTTGCTTGAGTGAACTTCTTTAAGAGGAAGAATGCATAGCCACACATGCAGCCATGGAGCATAATACCAACTCGAATGCTCTTGTTCATGTGGCCTATGCAGCACAAAGAAAAAATAAGACTAGAGATATGCGTCCTGTCCAATGCTACAGTTGCAAAGGATTTGGTCATGTTGTCAAGGATTGCCCACAAAAGTTTTGTAATTACTGCAAACGTCAAGGGCATCATATCACAACTTGTCCAATTCGTCCTGAAAAGAAGCACAAAACTGCTTATCACGCCTCTGTTGATGCTTCTAGTCTTCCTAAATTGCCTGCTTCAACTTCTGTTCCTACACCTCCTGCAAACACACTTACCCCTGAAATGGTACAACAAATGATTATGTCTGCTTTTTCTGCCTTTGGTCTCTCAAGTAACCCTCACTTTTCTTATCAACCTTGGTATGTTGATTCTGGAGCATCTAACCATATGACAAATTCTTCTATGTCTTTATCCAATGTGAAAAATTATGATGGTAATCAGCAAATTCACACTGCTGATGGGAACTTTGCCTATTAGTGCTATTGGTGATATTTCTTCTTCTTTGACTAATGTTATTGTGTCTCCCAGTCTCTCCACAAATCTTATATATGTTGGCAAATTAGTTGATCATGATTGTAATGTCCAATTTTCTCATTCTGGTTGTGTTGTGCAGGATCAAGTGTCTGGGAAGATCATCCTGAAAGGACCTAAAGTGGGACGACTCTTTCCATTATACTTATCTCCTTCCACAAATTGTCATATTTTTTCTTTAATTTCTCAAGTTTGTATTGATGATAGACAAATGAATAAAATGTGGCATGATCGTTTAGGTCATCCAAATTTTCAAGTACTTAGTACCTTGTTCAAATCTGGTTCCTTGGGCAATAAAAATTCTTCTGTTTCTTTTTATTGTTCTACATGTAAACTTGGTAAAAGTAAAACTTTACTATTTCCACATAATGCATCCCATGCAAATCATTGTTTTGATATTATTCATAGTGATGTCTGGGGGATTTCACCTGTTGTTTCTCATGCGGGTTATAAGTATTTTGTTACGTTCATAGATGACTATAGTAGATTTACTTGGGTATATTTTTTTCGGTCTAAGGCAGAAGTCTTCTCTATTTTTAAATCTTTTGTATCCTTTATTAAGATTCAATTTTCTACTCACATAAAAGTCTTAAGATCGGATTCTAGAGGAGAATATATGTCTAATGAATTTTATAGTTTTCTTCAAAATGAGGGAATCATATCTCAACGTTCTTGTCCTTCCACACCACAATAAAATGGTGTTGCCGAAAGAAAGAACCATCATCTTCTTGATGTTGTACGCACTCTTCTACTTGAATCATATGTTCCTCCTCATTTTTGGTGTGAAGCACTTTCTACTGCTGTTCACTTAATAAATAGGTTACCTTCTCCTACCCTACATAATGTTTCTCCTTTTTTTAAGATGTTTAGGCATTCACCTTCATACTCTGATCTTCGTATTTTTGGTTGTGTTTGTTTTGTACATCTTCATATTCATGAACGTAATAAACTAACTGCCCAATCTGTTAAGTGTGCTTTTCTAGGATATGCTCTTACTCAAAAAGGGTATGTTTGTTATGATCCTCATGCCCGTCGCATTAGAGTTTCTAGGAATGTGGATTTCTTTGAAAATCAATATTTCTTTTCATCATATGTTGCACCATCATCTTCCTCTTTATCTTTTATGCCACATTTTTCAGATTCTTCACAGGTAGTGGAAAGATATCGTCACCATCCTTTTGGTACCCTTCATGATTCTGCCCATACTCTTGATCTTGTTACTGCTCCTGCACTAGATCCGGTTACTGCTCCTGCACTAGATCCTGTTACTGCTCCTGTACTAGATCCTGTCACTACTCCTGCACCAGATCCTGCTTTACCCCTTCGTCGGTCCACTCGATTATCTAAACCCCCTTATTAGTATGGTTTTTTTACACTTGTATCTTTATCAACTACCTTGTATTCCATTTCTATTCCTTCTAGTTATACACAGGCTATGGAACATGAATGTTGGAAAAAGGCAATGAAGGAAGAACTACAGGCACTACAAGAAAATCACCCTTGGGACATTGTGTGTTGTCCTCCCACAGTGAAACCTATTGGAAGTAAAAGGGTTTTCTCCATCAAGCTTTGCTCTGATGGTTCTTTGGATCGCTACAAAGCTCGATTAGTGGCTCTTGGTAATAGACAGGAATATGACATTGATTATGAGAAGACATTTGCTCCTGTTGTCAAGATGACTACAGTTCAGACTATCCTTGCTATTGCTGCTTCTCAATCTTGGCCATTGCATCAAATGGATGTAAAAAATGCTTTTCTTCACGGTGATCTCAAAGAAGAAATTTACATGAAACTTCCCTCTGGTATGACTTCTTTTTCTTCTATTGATGTTTGTAAACTACGACGTTCGTTGTATGGGCTTAAACAGGCTCCTCGGGCATGGTTTAAGAAAATCCGTACTACGCTTCTTAAGTTCTCCTTCACACAGAGTCAATATGATTATTCTCTCTTCTTTCACAAGTCTTCCACGGGTATAGTTCTCATTTTGGTTTATGTGGATGATCTCATCATTACGGGAACTGATATAGACTAATTACTAAGCTGCAAGCTGAACTACATGCAATATTTCGCATGAAAGATCTTGGACAACTTACATACTTTTTAGGATTGGAAGTACATCATCGATCCAATGGTATCTTTTTAAACCAACAAAAGTATAATCTGGATTTGATCAAATTGGCGGGTTTAGATGGAATTACTCCAGTTGATACTCCTATGGAAGTAAATGTTAAATACAGGAAAGATGAAGGAGATCTTTTGTCAGATCCAACTCTCTATCGGCGTTTGGTAGGCAGTCTTATATACCTAACAACAACTAGGCCTGACATTTCATATGTTGTTCACCAAGTCAGCCAGTTTATGTCTTCTCCTCGGCATCTTCATTTTGTTACTGTTCGTCGCATTATCCGCTATCTTATAGTATCACCTACACGTGGATTATTCTTTCCGAAAGACTCATCCTTAAAGCTTATGGCATACAGTGATGCAGATTGGGCAGGTTGTCCAGATACTCGTAGATCTACTACAGGTTGGTGTATGTTTCTTGGTGGTGCCTTAATTTCTTGGAAATGTAAGAAGCAAGATCGTGTTTCTAAATCTTCTACTGAGGCTGAATATCGTTCAATGTCATCTGCTTGTGCTGAAGTTGTGTGGTTACGTAGTCTTTTGGAGCAACTTCGTTTTTTACAACCTAATCTTACACCTCTTCATGCTGATAATACAAGTGCTATTCAGATTGCTGCAAATCATGTATTCCATGAACGTACCTAGCATATTGAAGTGGATTGTCACTATATTAGGGAAGCCTTGACCAGTAATGTTATCTCTCTCCCTTACATCTCCACAGATCTTCAAGTTATTGATATATTTACGAAAGTTATGACTAAGCAGCGCCATCAGTTTCTTGTTGCCAAATTGTTGCTGGTTAACTTACCAGCATCAATTTGAGGGGGGATAGGTTAATAAGCATAAATATATTTTATTATCTTTTATAGATTAGCTGTTAGGAATCTTCGATAATTATTATTGTAATAGCAATTCTCCTGTAATCCCTCTCTTAATTCTTAATTGTATATTCCCAAGAATCTCTCATATTAATGTAAAAGATATTCTATGCCACCTATTTAAGAAAGGGAGGTTGCTGAAGAATAGTATCAAGTTTTTCTACAAAATTGTGTCATATTATAATATGTTTACTTTTGTCTTGATATTTTGACACTAAGACCTTAGCTCTCTCAACATCTAAACACAAACTCAAACGCATCACAACTAGCCCCTAAGCAGCTCAAACACAAAGGAGAAGAGAAATCTCTCACCCAGTCCCAAACCCTAACAAAAAGATGAAGCTTTGCACACAAAAACTTACCAAAGATGGTCTTGGGTCTAGGAGAAGATGAGGAAAAGGGTGAGAGATGGGAGAGAGAAGATGAGAGACTTAGAGGGACAATGTTCTTCTGAGAGAGGGGGTTCTCGGAAGAAATGAAGAGTGAAGGCCTTGGGCCTTCCTTTGTAACTTTTTCAAAACTTATACAGTCTCATCATCTTTCACTAATCCAAATTATCCATCTTACTAAAATTAATTTTCCTCTTAATCCTCCAAACATATTAATACTTAGTACTTAGAATATTTTTTAAAATTTTAATATTTCTTGTCATGTAATTTTAGAATCCCACTTAAAATTAAATTTAAATATTCAATACAAATTTAATATTATCACAAAATTGGACAAATTATTTTGTTACAAATATTGAAAATTTCACATCATTTAAATATATGATCAAATTAATATATATAACATGATACAAACATTATTTTATTGAGTTAATTTTGTGAAGATGAATTAAGTTTAAAATCCACTATTAATAAAAAATGTTTATAAGTAATTTTATTTTTTAAATATTTAATGATTGATGAATAACTTTTATTAAAAAAATATATATATCAATTCTGAAAAATACTCCTTTAAAGAATTGATGACAAAAAATATTTATTGAAGAAACTTTTTTAGTGACAAATAATAGGAAAAAACATCACAATATTCTATTGAATAACATTGAAAAATAATAATTACGGAAAAGAAAAAGTCAATGAAAAATAACACTAATTGAAAAATGTTAACCACAAACCGTACTTGTGAACAGTACAGTCAAAGAATAATATTTATAAAAGAATATCAATAATAATCATATTTGTTAGAAAAAAATATCAATAAAAAGTTATATTTTGCAAAGAATAAATAATTCTTAAAAGAGTATAATAGGAAAAAAATTCAAATAATCATGATAATAGACAGAAAAAACATATATCACCTAAACAAAGTAACTATTAAAGAATAAATAATATTTGAAGAGCATAAAACCTACAAGAAATAAAATAAAATTGCTTAAAATAATAAAGATGCAGTCAATACATTAAAAGAAAAAAAGTCATAATTTAATAATAAATTAACTATAAAATTGATCACGAAGAATAATACTGTATTAAGAAAATAAATAAATAAAATTCTATCTTATATTATATTTTATTATAATTAAATAAAAAATTTAAAAATATATAAAAGAAATAATGTTTAAAATTATGTTATTATGTATAATTATGTTCCTATGATTTTATAATATATTTTTATAAACAAGTTATTTTAATAAAAATAATTATAATATTTTATTTTAAAAATTACATGATATAATTTATTTTATAATATTTATAAAAAATAAAAAATTATTAATAATAACTTATAAGTTCGATAAATTTATGGATAATTAAATAAATTTTGAGAATTTTTATTCATTATTATATTATATTAATAATAGATTTGAAAATAATTTATTATTAACGTTTGGTATATGGAATTTTTAACAAAAATACATAATTTAAAATAATAGATTAGATGATTTTTAATCATATAGATTTCAAATTACAATAATAATTATAGTTTAGAAAATTTAATTTTAACGGTACGGAACAATATAATGTAATTTATTTAATAGAATGAAAATTGTTGTTAATTGGCATGATTAATTTTAAATAAGTTTGATATGGCTTTTTAAGTTAGAGAAAATAAAAAGATAATAACTGTTAGACATAATATACGCCTGAAAAAATGAATAAATAGATGATAGTGGGTGTGGAATGAAGGAGAAGTTGTGGTATCAAATGGTGAAGGAAGCTCTCTCATATCCAACACCTCCTTCTTTTATGCTTTGTCATCTATATTTCCATATATTAAAGTTTTCACCTTTTCTTCTTCAAGAAAAAGAGAGGGCAATTTAGATTTAGATTTCCTCCTTCAGATTCTTCATTTCCTTTTTTTTGCATGCATACAACACCCCACACAATACTCCACACTTTCGATGGGTCGTGTTAAACTCGAGATAAAGAGAATAGAGAATCACACCAATCGACAAGTTACATTCTCAAAGCGTAGAAATGGCCTCATCAAGAAAGCTTACGAGCTTTCAATCCTCTGTGACATCGATATTGCCGTCATCGTCTTTTCTCCTTCAGGTCGTCTCAACCATTTTTCTGGTAGGAGAAGGTACGCACGCATCCACCCCTTCCATCAAATCTTTATCTATTTCTTCAATTTTCAGACTACCGATCTCATTTCTTTATGTTGCCATTTCCTCAAATATCTTGAATTCATTATTTAATGCATCTCAATGTTTTGGCTGTTCATTTCAATTCCATTTTGAGAACCTTCTTCACTCATTTCATGGTTATAGATGCAATGGCGTAGCTTCGTAAATTAGTTAGTTCTATCTTTCTTGTTCTTGGAGGTTAGATGGTTGATTTGTGTTGTATTTTTTAGCGGAATGGCATTAGGATCTTGACTAACATATATATATTTTGTAGATTTTTTTTCCCATTTTATACTTTACCTTCACAAATAGCCACTGGTTATTAATAACCTGGTACATTGAAATATAGTGGGGCATTAACTAACGCAGCTTAGTTATTTATATTAACTATCTTTTAAGACAACATTTTAAATCTAAGTGTATTATCCATGCCAGAAATCTAAATAATTTGAGAATGTTACTGTTATCAGGATTGAGGATGTTTTTACTCGTTACATTAATCTTCCTGACCAAGAAAGAGATAAGTAAGTTCAACATGCAACTTCATTTTTCATGTCATATGGTGATTATAAATTTTTTTTATCACATTCTCCATTTTTAATTGTAATTTGTTTCATGCAGTGCTGTAAGTTTTCCAGAGCTACCATATCGCAGGTATAGTCTCTCAAGAACTTTTATTGCCTTCTTTTACTTTTTCATTATTTTCTTTGTAATGCAATACTTAATAATATTTGTTCCGTGCACTAATTTGTTTCTTATTTACTCACTGCAGGGGTATTCAGAATAAGGAGGTATTTTGACGTATTAGTTTTTCAACAATATTTCAAGCATTCATATTATGTTTGAGTAAATAATTTAGTTCACTAAAAGCTAATCTTTTAAATTCCTCTAGACCTCACTACTTTCATAAACTGTTTGTGCCTTTTGCAGTATTTACTTAGAACACTTCAGCAACTGAGGAGTGAAAATGACATAGCTCTTCAACTGGCAAAGTTCGTATAATGTTTAAATCTTTTAAAAATTTCTATTATGTTCTAAAAAAATTTGATGGTGTAATAGTACTAATTTTTTTTCTGTGATACTGTTTATCTACTGCATCAAACCAGTCCGGGAGATATTAACTCTGAGATTGAGGTAAGCAAATCATGCAGTACTTCTGAATTTTGTTTCCAACCATGATGTCATCAAAATCATCACCAAGTTTAAATTCATCAATTCAGAAGCACATAAACCGAAATTAAATTTAAAAGGTACACAAAAAAAATCATCTTTTTTATAATCTTTCAAAATGTTGAGATATCTTCTTGATTTTAGGAACTCCATCAAGAAGTTAATAGGCTACAACAGCAACTTCAAATGGCCGAAGAGCAGCTAAGGTTCCTTGACAACAAAATAAAAATAGTTTATGCTTATTTTCATTTTAAAATAGTTAATAGTATCTTTTTTTAATATTGGGAGGATAATAAACACAGGTTATATGAACCTGAGCCATTAAAGATGTCAGCAATGGCGGATCTTGACAATTGTGAAAAGCACCTTGTAGATGTCTTGTCACGAGTCATACAAAGAAAGGTTGCCACTAAGCTATATCAGTATTTTTATGTGTTTTGTAGAAAATGCAGATTATTTAAAAATTTATGTATTTTTTGTACAAATCTATATTATTATTTTCCTTTTTTACTACGTCATTTATTTACTTATGTTGCAGGAATACTTAATGAGCAACCATCTATCCTCATATGATCCCTCTGGTATTCAGGTAATGGATGAATGTGAATATTATATATTTCACTAATACTTATATTTTATTATATATAAAAAAAATATTAAAATAATGAGAAAAAAATATTTCTATTAAATAAAAAGTAACTATTTTTATTATTTTAGAAAATGTGTAACGAAGCCTATGTGTCACTAACATTGATAATATAATTTTTGTTTGATAAAATTATTTCTGTTTAATTTATTGCATGTTTTTTTTATTAATAATATGCAAAAATGGGTAAAGTGTTAATATAGATTTTTGTATTTATTATGTTAACTAAATAAAATGATATAATTATGACAGGGAATACCAATATCTTTCGAGAATGTAAGTTGGTTGCAGGATGGGAGTCAAAATCATTCCCAGATTTTCGATGCATCTGCTCCTTTAGATCCTCTCAGGTTTCTATTTCATATTTTACACTTTCCAATTATCCTTTTTTTTTACATAATTTTAAATATTTTAAAACCTTATTTAAATGATAATAGTTTTCTTTAATTATCAATAACAATGTGATATGTTCAGGGACTTGTCTTCGACAGTGTATGGTTCATTTTCGCAAGGGGCAAGTTCAAACCCTGATCCACGTGGAATGGGGGAGTGCCACGTGTCAAATCCAAATGATGGTAACAACCTTCAAGCATGGCCTCAAGGGTACACATTGTATCCTCATCATCATATTCAGCAAGAGATTGTGGGACCGGACTTGCCAGATATGATGCCACATGGACAGGTGAACATCCCAATCACTGCCTCACACGTGGAACCAGCCAAAAACGAACCTCTAGAATATGACCAATCTAAAGAACAAACTCAACCTCATTCTCATTCCCATTCTCATCCTCCTCCTTCTCATCATCAGCTTAATAATACTCAATAAATAATACATATTATTATAACCCTAAACCTAAACCTAATCCTAATCAATAAATCCTTTACAATATACCATATCCTATTCTCACCTCATTTTAAATGTGAAACATCTCATAGTTTCACACTTAGTATATGTAAAATTAGGATTTTTTTATTATTATTTAGTATTAAAATAATGAATAATTGTTATTATTATTATTAAAATAATTAATAATTTTTATTGTTATTAATTTATTTTCTTATTTGTTAATTTGTTAATTAATTTCTATGTAAATAAATGCTTTTGTATATTTATAATAAATAATATAAATTATTTTATTTCGTTTTTTCTCTCTTTTTTTTTCTGTTTCAATTGCAAAATATTTGACAAATACTTATATTTTAAATATGGTATTGTAAATTTGTAATATTCAGTTAAGATGTTGGCATTATAAATGGTAGAGTGATACGTGTTTAGATGATTATGAAAGATAGGTGTTTTATAATAATAATTAAGGCATTGTTTGTTGGAATGAAAGTTTGATAATAGAAAAGAAAAAAAAATTTCTTATAATGAAAATGGTTAATATTCTTCCGAAAGGAAAGCTATGAATAGGTTAAGAATGCACATGTCTTGTTTTTCTTCAAGAACACGAATTGGCCAAATTAATACTAAAAAAATAATTGTAAATAAAAAATGAAAAATAATATATATAATTAAATTTATATTGATAAATTTAGTATTATATATAATGATTTAATATATAAATTACATATAAATAAAATAATTTTATTTTTATTTTTCTACAAAATATATTCTTATTTTATAAAATGGGTTGATTTAATTTAAACCTATTTTAAGTAATGGATTAAATAGATTGGACAAATATAACCGATTCAATTTAGGTTGTAATTTTTTTTTTTTTAAATTATCTATTTTTCTCAGGGGTCCATCAGATTGAACATATTTTAATAACTTAATTATTATAATTATTTTTCCATTAATATAGGTCAATGCTAAATTTATTTCTCGATTTATAATAATTAGAATGTTCTCAGACAATGCAAATGCTAATATTTTTTTATCAATGTAAAGAGGATTTTTATTTTTTAACGTTAGGTTTTTTTCTGATGTTTGTAAAGATAGTTTAATTTTATTTTTTTATATATAAAATCGATTAATAACTTTTTTCCTAATATTGACTTGAAAATATTTTTTTTATCAATTTTGACTATAATTTCTTATGGCAAATGTCAATTAGGACAATTTTTCAGCCGATATCAATTTAAAGTTGACAAAAAAATAAATTTAATTAATGACAATGAAAAAATATCCTGATTGATGACTAGAAAAAAATATTCTGATTAATGATAATAGAAATTATTTCGGGTATCATCATTAAAAACTAATCTTAATTAATGTTGATAAAGAAAAAATCTTTGTGGATGTAAATTGAAATTATTTTTAACAAATTTTAACCGAAAAATATAATACTAATGATATAATTGTTTGTACTAATATTTTTTTAATAAAGATTTGTTTAGAAAATTTTATTTTATAAATTAGTTCTATAACTTTATAACCTTTTATTTATTATAAGTTTTATAAAAAATTATTTTCAAAAAAATTTTATTTAGATAAAATAAAAATTTTATTTTTAATGATTTTTATAAATTATTAATTATAATATTTTAAAATTATTAATAATATATAAATAAATTATTATTCTACTAAAAATAAGGATATTTTTTTTGTTACCGTTAATATCATATATTTTTATTCTCATACTTAACTTTTAATTATTATATTATTATGTTTACTATTAAACATATTATTAATATACGATGTTATAATTTATTATGTTTACTATTAAACATATTATTAATATGATGTTATAATTTATAATTTAAATATAATTTTAAAATTTTTATATAATTATTGTTAAAAGAATTTGTCTAAAATATTAAATAAAATATTAAGTATATATAAATAAATGAATATGATAAATATATATAATTTATATGATTATAATTATTTAAATATCTGAATATATTTATATAAATAATTATAAAAATAAATTTTTAAATTATATATATTTTGATTAATTTTATTTACGTTAATTTATTTTTATTATTTTGCATTTATAATTTTATTAATAATGTTATAATGGTATTTTAGTTAAAAATAATAATAATAATTTTATACAAGTCACAATAATTAGTTGTGTAACAATAGTTAAAATTGGCTAAGGTTAGATTTTTCTATAGTGTCACCTAAAACTATGAAAATTAATCTTTAAACATTCACTTCTTAAATACAAACCATTTCACCACCACTTTAAATTAATAATAATAATAAATAATAATAATTAATATTTATTTATATTATATTTTTATTATTATCGATTCGTTGTACATGAAAAATGAGTTATCAACATATCATTACTTTAAAATTATTTAACTTAGCTCAATCCAAGTAATTACTTACAAATTAAATCAAATATGCTACATTATATTCAATCGATTCCTTCATATTTAACTACTTTATTTTCGAACGTATTCTCAACTAATATAGGCATTAAATATGAGAATTCCATTAGATCTCTCAATTATTAAGTTATATTATTGGGACATAAATAGATTTTCTATTTTGTTTTCACTCATAATTATTATCTACATTATTTACTTATTATTTTTAAATTATTTTTTATAATTATTTTAAAATGATAATATATTGATAATTTGATAAAAAATATATATTCAATTGATAATTATTTTTATTAATGTGTTATTATGATGTAAAAATAATTGTTAATTAAATGTATATTTTACACGTCATTATCAGATTATTTTATTTTTATTTTCATTGTAATAGTGTGGAGAAATATTAAAATAATGAGAAAAAAATATTTCTATTAAATAAAAAAATAACTATTTTTATTATTTTAGAAAATGTTTAACCAAGCCTGTGTCACTAACATTGATAATATAATTTTTGTTTGATAAAATTATTTCTGATAAATTTATTGCATATTTTTTTATTAATAATATGCAAAAATGGGAAAACTGTTAATATAGATTTTTGTATTTATTATGTTAACTAAATAAAATGATATAATTATGACAGGGAATACCAATATCTTTCGAGAATTTAAGTTGGTCCCAGATTTTCGATGCATCTGCTCCTTTAGATCCTCAGGTTTCTATTTCATATTTTACACTTTCCAATTATCCTATTTTTTTTACATAATTTTAAATATTTTAAAACCTTATTTAAATGATAATAGTTTTCTTTAATTACCAATAACAATGTGATATGTTCAGGGACTTGTCTTCGACAGTGTATGGTTCATTTTCGCAAGGGGCAAGTTCAAACCCTGATCCACGTGGCAAGGGGAAGTGCCACGTGTCAAATCCAAGTGATGATAACAACCTTCAAGCATGGCCTCAAGGGTACACATTGTATCCTCATCATCATATTCAGCAGGAGATTGTGGGACCGGACTTGCCAGATATGATGCCACATGGACAGGTGAACATCCCAATCACTGCCTCACACGTGGAACCGCCCAGAAACGAACCTGTGGAATATGACCAATATAAAGAACAAACTCAACCTCATTCTCATTCTCATCATCCTCCTTCTCATCATCAGCTTAATAATACATCCTATTATAACCCTAACCCTAACCCTAAACCTAATTCTAATCCATAAATCCTAAATTCATGTTAGTTATTACAATATACCATATCCCATTCTCACCTCAATTTTTAAGGTATAAATGTGAAACATCTCATAGTTTGACACTAGGTATATGTACATAGATACTGTACTTCCCATCATCCTTGTATTACAAATGAAAAATAAAAATTGAATGGCTATAACAAGAAACTGCAAGCAATTGTTTTGTTCTCTTCTACATTCACTACACCAGGTCTTAATTTCACTATGGCAAACCCAAATGATTCAACTTCACTGCATACAGCTTTTACTTTTATCCACATTGTGGTCATAAAATTAGGATTCTTTTTTATTTAATATTAGAATAATAAATAATTTATATTATTGTTCTAATTAACAAGTAAGCAATCAACTACCTTGGGTAGGAAAAAATTGGATTTCATAATAGAACTGGAGACTTGAGGCGTCACAATTGAGAGGATAAAATATTAGAAAATCAAACTACTTAAAAGATGGCTTGGATAGACAACATAATTAGTCATGACCCAGTTTATTAAGTAGTGAGACATGAGTTTAGTACTTCTAGGTAAGTGAATGTAACAGATCAAGAAAATAAAAAACGGGTACCTACATAAGAAGAATAGAATTAAAGAAGAGGAATCAATCATTCCGCTTTCAAAACTCGATACATGAGATGATAAAGAAGTGATATGCATTAGCAATTTCATGAGATTGGCCTTTGATTTTTCAAGTTTGATATGCTCAAACCTGAACTCCCGAAGTAGTAGCAACTGTTTCGAGTGTTACATAGTACTTTTTGTTTTAGCTATCATAAGTCTATGAAGCTGGCAATATTTTTTATACCAATCTAAGTGAACTGAGTACATTTAAACGCCCATTGGACGACATTTAAATGCACACGTCAGCAGCTAATCTTATCAACATAGCATGGGACGTTTAAATGCGCTGCTGAGCATTCAAATGAGCACTAAACAATAAGCCCATCTTCAATTTCTAACATGAAGATAACACTGTTGAACTGAGTACAACGCACCATTGGCGGTTTAAATGTGCTTCACATCTTGTGTACTTGTGCTCTAAACCAAATAACAGACTCTTCAGTTCATCCCAATTAATCTCTCGTAGTGGCCCTACAATCAAGACTGAAAGAAGAATAAATTTTCGAGAATTTACCAGGAAACTTTACTAAAACACACAAATATATTAGTCATATGCTAAAATCATGACATGAAACAACAAATTTTCTACAACTTTATATGATTTACAAATATATATATATATATATATATATATATACACATTAATTTGGTCGCTAGTTTTACATACTATAGCTCAATATTACAGATTTATCACACCCAAAAGTTTACCCTTTTGCAAGCCCTCAAGCAAATGACTTTCCAAGAACAAAATCTACTCAATCAACATTAGCATCATACTAATAGAAAAAATAAAATTAGAGACATTTTTAGTCTAAAATTGATCTCTTCTGTCACAAACTACATCAGACACTGAACTAATAACACATATTTAGTTATAAGAATTGAGCGACAAAAACAAACAGAATTATTCTGTCTCAAAGAAATGTATCCATCTATTCCAAAAGACCCACATATTATTCCACTGACAATTAGTGGCAATTTTGTTGTCATTCCATCCCATTCTGCCATTTAGTTACCAAGACATGCCCATCTAAAAGAGATAAATAATTACCAATCATGATGGTTTTGCTTTCCATCCAGCTTTTGAAATGCGACGAAGCTCTTGGGTTCGACTCTTCACATCACTACAACTTGTAAAATAGCATTATGAAATCTTGGTGCAAAACCTTTATTGGTTAAATAACATTTAAAATATAGAAATCGTACCTCTGTACCAAATAAAGAAAAAGATAGAACACAGGAAGTAGCACCAAGATCAATGCTCCAGCAGCCAGGCGGAAGAAACTACTTTGATCCTGCTGTGGCAAAATATCAGGATTAACAATAACAGCTTTATTGAGAGGTATTAACTGTCAAAATATATTAGTTATAATGCGTAAGTCTTAAGAAATTGTGGCATGATGAATTGAAAAGACAAAAGGCTAATGCTTAAAAATTTTTAAACCATCCCAATAGAAAGAGAAAGGTACTGTGACTGCAAGTTTTGACATAAGAATATGAGCCAGCCAAAAAAGTAAGCATTAACCTAACGTCAATACGGCTTTTTCTTTTTACAGAGGGACTTTGTGAATAATACAAGCCAAAAACATCACAACACAGATCATCTATGAGTGGAAGTATAGATTTCCATATACCAATAGAGTAGCAATGATGGATTTCATATGAAAGGCGTATTGATGATAAATTATCCCAATAAGACAATCAGGCTTTACCTTGCCTCCTCGAGAGAAGGGTTTATGTTTCCCTGAGCAAGTGTGAGCATCACAAAATTGGTGCAGAAACAATTCTACCAGTAAATCAGAAAATTGGGTAAGAAATAAATCAACAAAGACCACAATATAATTAAATTAAGCGGGGGGAAAGTGACAAGAAACATCATACTGGAACAATATGGAGAAAACTGTAAAAGAAAATATAAGTATACCATGAAGGCGGCCTGCTGAAGGACCCTTACTTATAGGAAAACAATTGTCAGCAAGACTCTGAGTAAAGAGTGCATATGGATTAGGTGAATAGTTAATAATACAATGAACAGTGTAAGAGAAAGAAACAAAAATGAAAGCAACCTCACATAGATGACGGTTTCTTGCAGCAGTTGCCGGATTGCACTTGCTTCTGGAGGATCTGAAATTTATCACAGCATCACAATGCATCGCTCCACATAAATCAGCCAAGCATTTAGCATGACTCTGCATTTAAATAGCCCACCAATGGAAACAACATTTTCTGATAAATAATAAAGCATAAAGAAGTACTGCAAGTAAAATTGATGTAATATTCAAAAACTCATTGAAACTCCCAAAAAAGGCTCACTCTGTCTATTGATTCCATCCAATATAGAAATTACTTCAATGATCATACAGTAAGAAATACTCAGACTAGACAACTGTTTATTCCCTCGTGGTATTTGGAAGGCATCAAATAAATTAACTTATTCTCGAGGCAAAACATAAAATTATATCAATTTAAGGAAACTTGCTGCGGAGTTGGGGGAGGAAAGGGTGTGTGGTTCCTGCCACCCTAATAGGAGGGGCAAACTGAGTGAACAAATCAGATAACTTTATATGTTACGGTATATCTCTATTAGTATATCATGGATATTGACCGCATCAGGTATTGAGAAATAACGAAAAGGTTTCAAAGTTAACAGGAACAAGGCACAAAAAAGATGCACTTAAGTAAATCTTCAGATTACAACAGAGCCAAATATTGACACAGGTATATAAGTTCTATGTGCAAAAAGAGGGTGAGTGAGGGAAGACTGGGGCAATTATGAACTTCAAACTTATCGGATAACTGATAAAATTAAAGGATTAAAGCTTGATCTGCACATTATGTATCCTCCAAGCACAATGAGAAAGGAACGAAAATTGACATACTAGATTCAGAAGATTGTTGTGTCTGTTATCAAAATGCTGATCCAGAAATTTCTCTTCCCGAAAGCTTTTCTTACAATATCCACATCGCCATTCATGTCTATCTATGAAGATTTTATGTTCTTCCTGATCCCTGAATATATCATTTTCGGGGTGAAGTCTGCATTTATTCGAAAGCTGGTAGTTTTCTCGTTCCACAAATGGTGTCAAATACTACAAAACATATTAAGGAACATATTTGTTGAGAGAGAAAAAAGAGAAGCATGCACTGAAAATCTGTGTACAAAAGTTACAATTTTTATATAACGAGTATAATAAATACAAAAGTTACAATTTTCCTAATAATTATGTTTACCAGATACATTGAAACTACATGTTTTCAAATTCTTATTAACATGTGTTTTTAACAATATTCATGGATCTCATTCAATATTTAGATAACTTAACAGTAAATACTGCAATGCGGTAAATTCATAATGATTGCCAATGGAATTTTCACCTCGTCTATCACTTTCCAAGTTGCCCTACTTCTCTCCCTGGAGCAATGCAATTCTTGAGCATGTTTCTGATCCTGTTTCTGTTTTAGTTGACTACAATGAAAAACACAACTGAGTCATGCACGAGACTGAATCATGAGAGACAAGCTAAAGTATAAAGAAGAATACAACTTCAATATATTTATTAGTAGCGAGGAAGGATACTGTGTCTGTTAGGGACAAAAGCTAAACATCAAAGTAAAGTAGACCATCGACATATTTGGATAATGGAGTGTTAATCAACAATAAATAAATTGCGAATCCATTCCAATACCCTCCAGCAGAAGATTCCTCATAGACCTGGAGCAAAAGAAAAAAGAAAACGAGAATTAACTTCCTAAATCATGGCTCAAATGAAATATAGGCTCAACATAAAGATTCTAATTAAATCAAGCAAAAGACTTATAATGTAGCACTTGAACTATTTGTGACCTAGAAATCCTCCGTAGCTCAACACAATGAACTGGAACCCTAAAAACTCACTATTCCAATTTCCACATCCCAAACTCGAAATCCTTCGTAGTTGACCTATTTGTTGTAACACATGTTCCGTAATATCTTACTCATCTCAAATAAGAGAATACGTATAAGAAATTATACATCACACAGTTTTTTGTTTATTCAAAGTCCAATGCGAAGGCATGCGCCGTTACCTGGCTTGCGTATAAGAAAGGTGACGAAGAAACGGGGACGAGTTCGTGAAAACAAAGTAGCCAGATCAAAAAGATTGCAACAATTCTTGTGACCTTCTTCATGCTTTACTCTTTGTCCGAACTTGTGCTCTTTTTGTGAAGAAGAAAACCATTAGACTCCTCCTAATTAAGAGCACATATTGATAATTAGATAGGTGTTGAAATTTAAGAACAGTTAAAATCAATCTTTCTAGCACAATTTTCCTAATACTTTCTTCATTGTTAATAAAATATATATATATATATATATATATATTAAAACTATAAAATTATAATTAAATTTATTAAACAAGAAATAAAATTCCTAATTTTTTTCTTGTTATTTTTAATAAATGATAATAAGTTTAAAAATTTGTTTATAAATGCATTACTAATTTTTTTTTCTTAAAAAAAAATAAGAAATTAGTAATTAGTTAATAAATGCAGTACTCGAGATTTCTTTTAAACATTATAAAATAGAACATCTTGTTTATCTTTTATATTATTTTTAGCACTGATCATTACAATTTGGCTTGTGTGCTTCACAGAGAGGTGGTGAAAGGTAATTGTGGTGTGTTTTATTAATATGGGTGTTTTGTTTAGATAAACTGAATTTTATTATGGTTTTGAATTTTCCCCAAACTGAACTATAAATAATTTTTGAACTATTTAAACTATTAGTAATAGATATACAACTTAAAATATATTTTTGAATCTATAATTCAATTCAATATAAACAGTTCTATTTAAGAATGATTAAGTTTTTATAAACTAAACTAAAATAACAATTCAGTTCAATTTTTCTTTTCACCAGTAATTGGCAATATAGGAAAGCTCAGGAGAAGATGGGGTGTTAGGGAGTGTTCTAGCTGAAAAGAAAATTATAGATAGGAAAGAGAATAAAAAAGGGCTAGAAGCGAAAGAATTAACCAAAATAAATAAAAGTTCCTCACTAACCCCAATAGATACAACACCCTACAAAATTGAAAAAGGAAACCCCATAAAAGTTGAGTCTGGTCAGGAGGGAAATTTACAAGCAAATTAGATAGACTTAACAAGATAACCAAAGCCAAAGGTGAAATATCAGTAACAATAAAACTAAGGAATGCCTAGAGGTGATTGCATCTGTGGCTGCAGAGGGTTTGGGGGACGCGTGTCCAGCAATGGCAGGTGGTACAGCACGAGCATTAGGCACGCTCTGCTGCTGATTTGCTGGTAAAGGGTTTGGTGATCCATCATTGGAAGGTGATGTGAAACTTGCTTTATCTTGGCCTGCAAATTCAAGTGATTAGCAAAAAGTACTAGTTCGTATGTAGAAGAAAATTGTGTTTTAGAAATCAGTGACCACTATTTTGAAAGAATAGAGGTTAAAAAAATTGTTTATAGAATGATATTTTAAAAGCAAAATAGAAAGCTTCTTACATAAGATCTTGTTTAAATAAATTTTTCCATAAATACTTATTAGAGAAGTAAAAAAAATGAATTGAGTTTCACATTATGCACTTTAATTTTCTTATTTTCTTTCCATGTAACTGTTTATAGATAGTTCTCATCAGTTAGACAAGATTGTGAAGTTATGTTGGTAAAGAGATTACTACCAGTAAAAGAGAATCCAAATTAAACAAGCAGAAGATATTTTTCACTAAGATTTGGGAAAATTAGAGGTTAAGAGTTTCAAGTAAAAGAAATACTCACAATTCCATCTAGACCAGCCAAACCGCATATTCTCCCTATCAAAGACCAGGCGATATCCCATCAGGTAGTTCTCTGAAACCAAAGTGTAAAATGAAATGCAAAACTCATCAACAGCCAGCATAAGGGTGTATGTTCATGCAAATATATATGATCTAAATAACTAACATAACTACTAAGTGGCCTATCAGTATACATGTCTGAGCAGTTACATGCAAAACTTGTTTGAGCTACCAGACAACAAAAAGGAAATAGAAATATTTGAAAAAATTGAAGAGATGAATAGTGGCACTGGCACTGCAGATAAAAGGCAATTTAATGAGATTAGGTTTCATATAGGGTAGGCAGCCGTATACTCACGTCCAATGGTACCATAGTCCTCATCAGTAGGACTTATTGGCAAACAAAAGAGGGTGTATTCCTGTTCCTGCACCAGAAGGTCTTATTTCATCAAAATTATAACCAAGATAGGAATTACTTTGGGAAGGGAAGAGAAGAAATTCTGCAAGGAAAACTAATTTGATTTAGAATTATAGACCACAAAAACATTCTGGCTGATCAGAGAAGAAATTTCACAAGAGATGCCTGAGAATTATTCGTATGATACCATGTTCACTTGTTCAGCACCACAACAACAGTTTTCTCCTCTAACAGACAGAAGAATTCATTAAGAGGTTGATAAAATGTTTCCAGAACCCACTTCAATTTGTATACAACATGCTGGAAATCAATTTCTGATAACAGAACATACTGGTTACATCAAAGATTAACATTTTTTACTCATAAATGAGCAATGTTTATATGATATCAGATCGTTCAAAATCACTTTCTCTATGCGTCTTACATTCTCTCCTTCAATTCTACACTGTAATTATTTGCTCCAAAATTCAATAGAAGAGACTTTCTTTCATATTAAATTTTTAACCAGTTTAGGAATCCTTGTAACTAGGTTTTGTTTTGGGGTTGATTTTTCTTGAGAATTCAGTAAAGCAAGGAACTTTATTCAAAACAAAGAATCACTTTGTTGACATTATTTCTAGTTTCCAAGCTACAACCAAACTCAGCCTCATCATAAGGATTCCTTTTCTGTCAATGGCAATCTCTAGACACCAAAGTACTAATCATCAAAAGACAAAACTATCACTGCCCTAGATACACAACACAAGGAAGGTTAATTTTTGTACATCATTTTTTTATCAATATCTAAAGATTCACTCAATTTCGATCAAATAAACACACACCAGAAGAGAGGAGGGTTGGAGGTTTAGCTTACCTGACTGGCAAGACCAGTAAAAATAGGATTTTGAAATAGAAATGTTTGATTCCTAGAGAAAGCAAGTTTCAATGGGGGAATGTTAAGCATCTCCTGTGAACTGTCACGTGAAAAAAACAAATGAGTTACAATGAAATGTAAGATGATTGTACGCCCAAAAGCCTAATCATTTAGTACCTAACCTGGCATTATAGCAGTAATCCCACGATGGTTTTGGGAGAAAAATCCTGGTTGCATTTACTTGTTTGTCAAACTGTATTAAGTGAAGATTTCTTTTAGCCCAGTTTATGCTTGACCATACACCAGTAGATTTATGGTAAAAGGAGTTACCTCCATTACAACTTTTTGATAAACATCATTGGGAAGATATGTGAAAGAAGATCCACTGTCAATAAGTAGTTGAAACCTAGTTTCCTTAAGACATAAGCTCCCAACACAAAAGCTCTCTGCTCCAACCATATAGGCAGTACTGCAAGAACTCAAACAATTACCATGCAACACAAATGGCATCTAAATTAAGCAGCAGGTCAACGGATTATATACAATACATACAATTCCTCATTTATGGGCAAGAATGGTGTAGAATGTTGGGTGACATGACCTTGGTCACCAAAGATAATTCTCCCAGATTCATTCTCATCAAGACAAATTGAAAAAGAATTCTGAGTAAGTCCTGCCTTTGCCAGTAAACTTGGGACTGAAATGTTTCCAGGTCCTAGCCCAAGAACACCATCAGGGCTAGCTCCTTGTAAATACAAACCAGTTTGTTTCCTTCCACAACTGCATTCATACAAATTAATTATCAATAAAATTGATGCAAGTCAAACTTGCCACTTATAATCTTGCCCAACACATTAAACCTCAAAGAACAAAACAGTACAAAAATTTTAAACAGTATCAAACATACCCTAAAATGATAGAGGCTTGCACAGAATTTTGTACAGTATGTCTACCATCAGATGCCAAACGTAGTTTGTCTTCAAATAGGAATCCAGAACTCGAGGTATTAGCAGAGGCATACTGAACATTATATGGGCAGGGATCCTTAGAGCCTTTGCAAAAGGGTTGTTGGTCACACAACTTATGACCACAAGGTAGATGTCTGCTGGTGTTGGATAATGATGGTTTATATTGATTCAGATCCCTATCCTGCATCAGAGATGCCCCCATATAAAAGGGAGCATCTGCCAATCAATCATTGAAATTAACAGCTAAATTTCTTACTGCTTTTGGGAGAACTGTTGTAGAAGTCCAAATATGAAAATTCAAAGTATATTACTCATAAAAAAATTGCCTACACTTTAAGGATTAATGTTATTAACATAAAGTTAAGAAGCACGGAAACATTATGATAGTGATCCTACAGTATTTCAGGTGTATCTTAGATTTTTTTACTTACAACAAACAAAACAATTCCTTGTTTTGAAAGGTTCTTGAATTGAATTACCAATAATAATTTCTACAGGCCACATTTTAATTGATAACTGAAAAGATGCACATAAATAGAGAATGGGCTTCTTCTGTTATCCCCTACCATAGCCTTCAACCTTCTCTACTTCACCTATGTCCATATGGCTACAAAAGGGCTGCTTACAGCAGAAGCTTATACGTTTACAAGATGAATGATTCACAAAATGAATATTTCAACATGAAAAACAAAGGACAAAACATGAGCTAAATGGAGTAAACAGGAAGTTCATTATAGCAACTACAAGACAAAATGATTGAAAGATGAAAAAGTATTAAAAGAAATAAAAGTATATGGAAGTCATATCAGAAACCTACCAATACATTGTAATTACCAGCAGATAAGGAAGCACATTCAATGCAGTCACAGGGAACCCAAAGCATGTCACTTCCAGCATCCAATGCAACAAGAAATGAAACATTTGGAGTCCCGATGTCGATCCATGTGTAATGCAACCTGAAATTCAACAATAAACAGGGTCAAACACACCATTGGCAACCTTCTTTAGCATCCTCTCCAACTCCATTTTAACACTTATCTCTACTCATTTAAGCAATAAAAACACAAGTTTTATATGTCCAGCAGAAAATCCATCACATTAAACAATTTCAAACAATGACCCTGAGCGTGCACCTCAATAACAACCTAGTAAAAGGTCAGTAAATTTCAATCAAAGTTTAATTTTTTAAAGGAAAAGAAAGAACAAATTACACAGACACATCTACAGTTCCTTGAGATTGCACACGATATTCCTGTCCTTTTAACCCCTACATTAACTCACTTAATGGTGTGCAATACATAACATCTACACCACTAATACCCAAGTAATGCATCACACTGTTTAGCTCTGTAAGGAGTTACTATAAATATTATAGAAAAGCCAGAGGTATTGTGTGTGTACTCTAAATAAAAGAGAGCCCTTTTAAAAAGAAATACAGGGATGTCAGTATAATTAGCTCTAAAAAAAGTGTTCTTCAAAAAAAAGTTAGATCATTAATTAGATCCTTATAGTTACCCTGCATTTTAAGTTTCAGTTCCTAAACAGTTATCTGTAACGGTTTTACACCTCCAGAAATTCTAGTCTTAGCAATGACTAAAACTAACAGCTTTATCCTGTTCTCGAGTAAAGACTAAAACTTAAAATGAGGACAACTTCAAGTAACAAACGAATAATTTAACCAAAAAAATGAAACGAAGCTTGTTAATTTATAGTTAGTATAACATTCCACACCCTCATAGGATCACACAAGAATAACAAAGTATGGTACAAAAGACTCAAACTTTATTCTCCTGAGAACTTTCCCAGAGGCCAAACTCACTCACCAATAAAGCAGATCGCCAAAGAAGAAGGTTTGGCCTCCTTCAGAAGGGTACAGAGTTTCATACTGCGAGCCAAGCCTCATTCTCTGCCGTGTCACGTCACTTCTAAGAAGCAACCTGAAATACTCAGAGTTGTTCCTCTTAGGCCACGATTGAAGCGCAGAACCGTTGCCTCTTGAAGCCAGATGAACCTTAGCCTCCTCAGAGAACCGGTGAACGAGCCTAGAAGAAAATGTGACCCCCACAGCACCCTCCAAGGCAAGACCCTTGGCCAGTAACAGCCAAAGAAGAAGGCAAATAGCCATAAACATAGAAAAAAACTTAAACCCAAAGAACCCAACTAAGTAAAAAGGCTCAACTTTAGTTCCTAGAGTAACGGTCACACGAACCAAAAGTCCAATGGGAATGCAAAGAAAGGAGTTAAATTTGAGTAAACCGGGGTCTGATCCTGAAATTTGGAGGTGGTGTAAAGTTTGAAGCTTTTTTTTTTCAGGGGAGAGAGGGTGGTGTGGTGGGGTGCGCAATGTGCACCTTTGTGGGTTCCAATAATGTTTTCTCGTGAACGTGGCGAAGGGATAGAGGGGGAGGCATGTGTCTAATCTATTGTATGTACTCTGCTGCATAGAGTTTGTTTATTATTATAGTGCTTGCAATGGATGCCTCTGTCTATGTGAAGATTATTTAATATTTAAAATTTATAATAGTGGTCCATAAAGTGAAGTGAAAAAATCCAAGCTACTAAAAAGCAGAGTGGCTGTTTGCAAGACAAATGGCTAGAGTTTCATCATAGATCATTCCAGAGTACATATGTGACCAGTATTGTTTATTCGACATTAGTTAGATAGACTTAGACGAATGTTGGCACTTCTCATTATGAAGAAGAAATTCATGTGAGGTTGTCGATAGAGAGAAAATTACATCAGAGAGAGAGGTTTTATTTGAAGACATGTATGAACAGGCAAATAAGAGAGTGGAACAAATTAGATCAAGTCTTTTTGGTATACAATTAAATTCAGTTAAAAATAACTTTTATACACAGTTTTACTTTGTATTCTTTAAAAACTGAGATAAGCAAAATACTTTTCTGGTCATAAGAAACCTTCCTATCACAATCAAACAAATAACTCATGGCAATAACTTTGAAAATGGAAATGGAAATGTGTTTTAAATACAAAATCATACCGTCCACTGAATACCAAAAGGGACCAAACCTCATATGAGATGATCTAACTATTTCTATAAAGTTAAGGCCAAAACTAGTTGTGAAACTCTGATAAGGATCAAAATGATGGACTTTCTTTAAATAGAGTTTGAGTAACTCTAGGGGAATCAAAATGTTGATTCACCTCCAGAGACTGCTATACTCTGAACGGTGGATCGAGCCTGGTTAAATGCCATTCTTGAAATGTATAATGAATGTAGTACTTTTTTTTATTCACATTGGGGTACTAGTTTCGGTGCTTGTAGTAAACACAATGTATGATAATAATAATAATAAATAAGCTAAATGATTTATATTTTTAAAAATATAAAATTAAATCTAATTTAATCCTCTTTTATTATATATATATATATATTATTTATTGAGGTCTCGAATTAGTTAGTAATAAGGTGAAGAAATTTGACAGTATTGAAAAGTTATGGCGTGTGAAGATGGAAGAGTGAGAAAGCGATTATTAAGGAAATTGAAAACACGAGGAACGAGGAGGCACCTTAAAACACGTAATCGATATCACCACGTGTCTCTCTTATAAACGAAGGTGGTGCAGTTGGTGAGATTCTCCTTCTCCTTCATTTTTCAATTCAGAAGAGGAAAAGAGTGGAAGTAGCAACTTTTTGAATTTCGTTTTCGGAGGGGAAACAAAACCATTAGCAATCATGACGCGAGAGCGAACACACAAAAAGTTTTTTCATTTTTTATAAAGTTTTTTTTTATATATATACTGTTAATATAAACAAATTATATTATTATTTTTTAATAAAGTTAATATTAACTTTTACATGTCGTTTTTAGTGTTTAAAATAATGTCTCTCTTATACATTAATGGTCAAATATGAAGATTATGAAAGACTAATAATTATCACTGTGACTCAACGACATTATTATTGCTAATGATTTTTCTTTTGTTCTTCTTAAATAATCTTTATCTCGTTAACGAAAATCAATATGTATATTAAAGATGGTAAAGGGACGGTCATGCATAATAACTACTTCTCTCATTCGTTCAAAAGTATTTGATTTATTACATTTTTCTCTATTTGTTGGGTATTGATATATAAGAAAAAAACTTGTGGTTGTGGATAATTTTGTGTAATATTCATCAATACATGTACTTATTTTTTTTATTTTATTTTAAAAACATAAATAAGATTATTTAAAAATTATTTTTTAAGATATAAATTCAAATCATTTTTTATCCCAAATATAATTTAAATAAAATTACATCATAAAATATTAATATAAATAAAATCAGTATTAATATAAATTTAAATAAGTTATAATATAAAGTATAATTTTAAATTAAATTAATTTCTTTCAAAATTTTGATTTTATCTAAATGAAAAATAAAAAAATTTAAAATCAAATTCTAAATGATTTTTAAATATTAATATTTTTTTATTATTTTATTCTAAAAAATAAAATAAAATTTATTAAAGAATAGTGAATATTTGCAAGTATAATACCATGATATTCGAATATGTCTAATTACTTACATATAATTAAAATATTACCTATATGTAGGTATCCATTAAAAATATTTATTTAGTATTTATTTACCTACATTAAAAGTATTAATTTATTACTTATAGTAGATTTTACCAACAAATATTTACGGGTAAGGTTTTTTTTCATCCTTATACACAATTACTTCCTGCACTATTCACATATTTTGAAACATTATTGTTTTTGTGTAGATTATCTTAGACTATTGTTTCAAATTACTGGTCTAATCCTTCTTACCCCATTCTAAACAAAATTAAATTTCAATATAAAATTAAATAAACATTTAAGTAACACATAATAATAAACTACAAGCTCAATAAAAAAATTCAAATTCATGTTTTAATGTTTTAAGTAAACCCTATTAGAAATATGAAAAAGAAATAATTCAATTTATCTTCATTTCATCTTAACTAAATCTATATTCAATAAATATTAATAAAATAAAAATTTTATTAATCACTTAATTATTTTTCGAAGAGTATAATAATATTTTCAAAAGAGAAAAATTTTGTTTTATTTTTTTTATAAGACTAGGTATAAAAAAAATCAGAAGAAAAAGTATTGAATTAAAAGAAATTAAATTATAATTTTGAAGTACAAGAAGTAAAGTAATAAAAATATATTTATAATATGGTAAAATTTTTGTTTAAGAGAAAATGCTAAGGTTGTTTTTTAGAAAATTTTTACTTAAATGAGCTTTTCTTATTCAAACAAAAATTCTAAGTGGTATAAACAAGTTTTTCTTATAAAAATATTTAATAATAGAATAAATTTTTCTATTTTTCTTTGACATCTAAGGTTCAGAAAGAAGTTTAACCTAATTTTCATCAATATAAAGAACAAACATATACGAAATAAGGGGTGTTGAGTAGTGTTAATGATTCAATAAATGAGAAATTACTTTAAAGAAGAGTTAGGAAGAATATAAGGGGTCAACTAGAAAGGCGATTTCATAACTCATTCCTCTCTATTATCATTCATCTTTGTGTTAAGGTTGTTCATGATAATGAGTAATTAATTTCTTTTGTGTTGAAATTGAATGTAATTTATCAAACTCTTTTATACTACCCTTTCTTTATTTCTATATCATCTTTTGTTTAATGTTAATGATTTAATTCTACTTTTAATACTTAAGTAATTTGATCACTCATCCTTTGATTTATGATTTAGGATTTTATTAAAAAATAGATCTTAAATTTGATTTGAACTAAATCATCCTATATATTTAAATATTAGAGATAAATTTGAATATATTTATTGAAATAATCTTGAATTTCTTATAAGGTAGTTATTATGATGATTTGAAAAATCAATTAAGAAAATAATTATTCTTAAAAACTATATGATAAGACATTATTTAGAGGGATAATCAAGGATTTTAATAATATTGATAAAATGATACATATATGACTAAGTATAAAAGTGTAAAAGAGGACAATAGATGAAATTCAATTTCAATATTTTATCATTATTGTTTAATTTTCTTTGATTTTTTTTTACCTAATCCTAAAAAAAATTAAATATTGAAAATGATTATAAATTTTATTAAATATTATAAGCGTCATGTTGATAAGGACAAGGACTTGTATAATATCTAATAAATTTTATAATCATTTTCAAAAGAAACATTTATAATGACAACATAATCCTATTAAATGAGCAACAATATTAACAATCTTTATCACACGTATAATCTTATAGTGTCATGTTAAATTTATGCACAAATGTTACAATTAATGTTATGAATCAAATGTTAAGAAAAATTCATAAATAACATTCTTATTTTATAGACTAATTTATATTTTTTTCTTCTTCATTAAACTATTAATGAAATACACATTTAAGAATTAAAAAAATTTTCTTTCAACAAATATTTTGTCAAACACACATGCAAATATATTTGTGATCACATGATCAAGGAAATGCAACGAGTTAGAATTATGCATACTTCATTTTTGGATAACATTGTCTTCAACCTTTATACTTTTGTTAATAAATTATGGGTTGAGGTTTTTAGGAACAAATATGTTAGGGAAGGATTTCCATGTGATATGAACAAAATTTACATTTCTTTTACATAAAGTTTCATCCATAAAATTGTCCATTAGTTGAAAGATGAGTTTGTTTACTGAATCAAGGATGGAAAAATGAATAAGTCGTTTTCTAATTGGTCAATTTTAGGTTCAATTTGTTACAAAGTGGACTATGTCATCACTATAAGAAATCTACACAATAATGATCAAATAATCTTTTACTAATTTGTAACTAATTTCTCATTAACTATTTTTGTGAGGGATTAATGACATATTAATGAAGGATTATTTCATCACTAAATCCAGGTAACTAATTAATAGAAATTTATTTTCTTACTAACAAGTTACAAATATCATCACATCTTGTTCAATTCCTACTAAATGTAGTAAGAAAGTTTTATATTCTCTTAACTAATTGATTACTCAAGTTGTCAATATTCTTATACTAATTAGTGAAATTCTTATAGTGTATATTGTTGACCTAGACTTTAAAGTACATGATGGCTTTATTGATATTCAATGGAATAATTCTCACAAATATACATATATTTCATTAGATGATGATTTCTCTTGTAATTAATTGTAAAGAGAAAATGCTATACATTTTTCATTTTGACTCATTTGGTTCCTACTTGTTTCTTTCCTTCGTAGTCCATATAAATTGGTAAGTGAGACTTTTGTCCATATTGTTAGGGATTACATTCCATATTAGTGTTTTGTTTATGTCAGGAGCGACAACTTAGATTTCTTAAAGTTCTTATAGACACTATTAATTAACTTTTAGAGGAGACTAGTTTTTTTAATTTATTTTTTCATCTTTCCTAATTATTGTCTTTCCTTCTTTCTCCTTTATTTGTTTTTCCATGGTTGTAACTTGAAACCATCCATAAAATTATCAATTTGACTCATGGTTCATTGATCGACCTTCTACTCCTTTTATAAACTAACTCATTTTTTTAGTAATTTACCTAATGAGTGGATTGAAAAGGTCTTACCCTTCAAAGTCTCATATAAAAGTGGGTTAGAATATAGCAAAATAGCTTCCAAAACTCTTGCATAAGGAGAGTTATGGTTAAGTTTAAAATGAATTTAGTTCACAATAAACAAATATTTGTAGTTATTATAATAAATAATTTTTTATTTCATAAATACTTATAACAATATTATAACTTTATTTTATTTTTTATTTTAATTTTTTAAACTAGTATAATTTAAATAATATATTATTTATTAAATACATATTTATAAGGTGTTAAATGGGTCGAACCGATCAAGATAGGTCCTACCTGGCCTAACTCATCTTAATGAATTTAGATTGGCTTAACTCTGATCGGCACATCTCAACTTGTTCTAATCTAACTTAATTCAATCCAAAATGTCGAACTTAACTCAGACACACCTCAACTTGCTCTGATCTAACTTAATTCGATTCAAAATATCGAATTTAACTTCGCCAAAACAGACTCTTTTTAATTTAACTTGAATTAATCTCATACAATTTAACCTAACTTTATTTGACTTTGACTTGTTATAACATAATTTGATTGGAAATATTGTTACTCATCCTAAATTAATTTAACTTGTCTAATCTATATTTTTTTAAATAATTTTTTTACTTTAAAAAAATGTTCATATACTAATTCTAAATTATACAATTTTTTAAAAATATTTTAATTTATCAACATTTTAGTTCTGAACTATTTTTATCCTAATCCCTATAAATCACGATCAATCTTTTATTAGTTGAACCTAATTAACAAATCTACAATCCATAAATAGTCTAATTATATTTTTTAATTTCTATATCACAATTTATCACATTTGAATCAGAGAAAATTATTTCGATGCATTCTAAAAAGAATTATACAATAATTAATAACAAACAGTATTTTCTCACTAATATTTTTAATTTATTTCATAATATTATCATTTAAAAAAATATACTTTAAAATTTTTCATTAATATTTTCATTTATTCCATTTTGAATTATTTGTGTAAAAAAATTAAATAAAATACAATTATACATTCTCTTTCACCAAAAGAATATTTTGAAAAAAATAAAAATAATTTGTATGATAAATATTTTAAATATTCTCTTTTTTTGTTCTATATAGATAAATTTCTTCTCTTTCACATTGTTTTTTCCATTAAAAAGTACCTGTACAGGTTAAAGATATAATTTAATTTTCTGTTTCACACCCTAGAATTTTGGGAGTATGAATTGGCAAAGTTATCATAACAAGAGCCACGTATTTATTTATGAATGATAAAACCAAGACGGTATCAAAATCCAACCTCGTCCTAATCTCACATTTAACACGAGAGATATAAAACATGTAATCCTTAAAACTTGGCCTCTTTTACGAATGCTTGCTTAATAATAATCTTCGTGTCCGTGTATGTGAGATTAACCCAAAACAAGGTCAGTTATCTCGTACGATACTCATATTTAGGAACATTATTTCATGTTTATCTAATCTTAACCTAATTTTAAAACACCATCTTTGTTACTGTGCTTCTTCCAATTTGATTCTCCACTTTTTGTTTTCCTTTTTCCAATTCAGTGATTGCAATTGTGCAAAGAGACATAGTTATGCACACGTTTCACACAAATTGAACCACCATACACATTACAGGGTGCAGGTATGCATTACACTGTAGCCCTTTAATTCTTTTTTATCTGATTTGGTTTAGTTTTTTTCTTCTTCTTTTTTTCTATGTTCTTCATTTTGATAAACTTAATCATTCTTTTTTTCTATGTTCTTCATTTTGATAAACTTAATCATTCTGCTCAAGTAGTTTTCATTGTGTTCGTTCTTTGTTCCTTTCTGGTGGGTCAGTGGTTGGTCTGGTTTGGTATCTCTCTTTCTCGTCTTGCATAAGACAAAAGTTTACAAAGCATAGTTTCACGATACATGAGAGATTATGGCTTCCCAATATTCTGTCTTCTGTTTGGATGCATTCTTTTGTGTCAATTTGTTTTTTTATTTGAAAATATTGTGGAAAGTTTTGATTTTGGATTTTGAATTTCGATTCACTCTCCGATTGATCATACTAAATTGAAAACATCAATGCATCATCATAGCTGGCTGGCAACATTCAATGCCAGCTGTTTTCTTTGAAGTGATCCCTTTTCACGCGTAAACTTTCCATTTCTTACATTTTTTATTACTAATAAAAGTGATATGATTCTTAATTTTTCATTCAGATGCATAGTATAATTTACTCATGTAGTATACACGCACACATTCAAGGATTCCATTATCTGCCATTACCAGATTTTCATGAAACTCTGGAATTGTTGGCAAATGCATGAAAAAGCCATCAACATTAATACACCTGCCCCATATGCATGATCAAAATGCGTTTAGAGATTTCAAGATAAGATCTTCTTTCACATGGTTTTAATTCAGATTTTATAAGAAATTTCATTAAATATATTGATGTAAATGAAGAATTTAGTAATGTTTGATTCTTAATTTTTTTTTATTGATAATGATGACTGTTTCTTCATAGCATCAATTTTAGGAAAAACAACTGTTAAAACATATGGCATTATCAATTTCTATTAGATTTTATTGTTTGAATAGAACTTATAAAAATTATTTAAAATTAATGTGATATGAGAAGGCTTATTTAAAATAATACCTTGTAAGAGTTTATAAGAAGTTTCCATGTAGATGTTCTTAAATATTTGATGGACCAAAATCCACTACATATCAGTTCTATATAGTAGATATGTAGTAGAAAGAAAGAGTTATTAGTATATCCTAACCACACATGATTTTGACAAAATTTTTCATATATAATCTTTTGACAATTTTTATAAAATAAATAATAATAATAATAATAAGTTTTGATTCTATATTTTTGTTATGATATTATTTTTTAAAAATTTCTTGAATAGGAAAAAATGGATTGTTAAACTATCATCACTCAGTCCTAACACATTGTTTGGGTTAAGCTAATATAAATGCATACTTGGCTATTTTACTATTCCATTCATATTTGAACTGAAAATGTGGTGATATGCGTGCTCTTCTGTTTGTCCTTTAATTTGTCTTCTGATATGGGAATTTGAAATTTTCACAGGCCACTGGAATGAATCAGACTCTGATACTCAAAGACAGAAGAAACCACATGAAACTCAACCTTGACGTCACTTTTAATATCTGTCTCCGTTGAATCCTTTCAAACCCTTTCTTCATTGTCACCAACCCTTCACGAAAACCTAGCCACTTGAACTTCTACCTTCTTCATACCCTCTTTCTCCTACCTCCATTATTCACTTTTACACCTCCTCCCCATTCTCTATTTATTCATCCATTCCCTTTCTATAATTTTTGAAAATTTCCACACTCTAGTTTTCTCATTACTTCTATTTTTATTTGTGTAATTAATCATATGTGCCCTTGCTACTTTGTTCTTGATATATAAAGGCAAAGGGTAAAGTTCTATCTTTATTTTCTTCACCTTCACAACCCATCATGGTCTTGAGCAGCCTCATAATCCCTCCAAAGAGTGACGACTACATTGGCACTGAGAGCTGCATGGACCTGCAAAACACAAACCATGTTTTAGATAACCACGAGACTTACAAATTCAACACATTAGGAAATGAGGCCAAGGCCATGAACAACACCAGAAAGAAAGAGAACAAAGTGTTCCCTCCCCCAATACCCTTGCTAGCTCGAACTCAGAACCTGGCCCCACACATGCCATGGGTGTTGAAGAGGTACTACACAAGCGAGGGAAGGTTGATTCTGAAGGAGAAGAAGGTGAAACACCATGAGTACTTTCGTGCACACCGAGCCAATGGTCGACTCACATTGCACCTTGTTAACGTTTCCATTGACGACTATGATGAGTACTCTGAAGAAACAGTACCAACTAGTCCACATGAAGAGGTTGATATTGATAACGTTACTCATGACCACACTGATGTTGTTACTACTAATAATGATAGTTTTGATGATGAAGAAGAAGAAGAAGAAAAGAATGTGGCTAGCAATAGCACTGTTGCTGATGAGTTTTCTGTGGAACATGAAAATGATATTGTAGTAGCTAATGGTAGTGGTAGAGTGAAGTGCTTGAACTGCAACAGTGTAAGATCAGGTCCAGCATGTAACATTTTTGGGCTGCCAGTGCAACCAATTAGAACGGTTCATGGTTGATTAATTACTCGAGTTTACAGTGACTTTGGTGATTTGTAGTTTTGCATAATTTTGTGAAGTTAGAATTGAAATTTAATTGGTTAATTTTGTTGATCATTTTGCTTCTCTTAATTAGGATTGCTCTTGGATTAATTAATTGGATTCTTTCTTTACTTTCTTCTCCGTAGCTTAAGCTTGCTCAATGGCATCCAATTTCATCTTCCTAATCTTTTCTTTCGGAAGCTTACAATTTATCTTAAGCTAGAAAGAAACCATGCCTTATGTTCATGACTAAGATTTGGGATTGTGTCCATCCATCCTTCAAAAGTAGAGAAAATCAGGCATCACCACATCAATGTATTCTTATTTGCACAGGTAGAGAAAATCGATTCCATAATGGCGACCGACATCGTTACATATGAATTCTTCTTTTTTGATAGCATCTTTCTATGTTTTTTCCCTTCATAATAAAATACTAAGAAGGAGGGATATTGAATATAAATATACCATGCCCAATATGTGGTTGCTTTTGCTTCTGCATATACAACCAAGTGTTGCTTAAAAACTGTTCAAATCATATTGGACTTGTGTGCAACGTAAACGCAATATTTGTTGCAGTTGTTTGTTTTAAACTCAATCTTATTCAAAAACACAATCAAAGACTAGATATAAACATCTTATACAGTTATTTGCTTTATACATATAGATATTAATATTTGATTATCAATAAGAATTTTACACTACAAAATATTATGCAACAGACTTTTTCTGTTTACTTGTTAGCTGCTGATCTTATGTTCTTACTATGGCATTCATGTTAATGATTAAATCATGATTGTAGCCGAAAGATGTTTAATTAATATTTATGGTGTTTAATTTACATACAACAAGACAGCAAACAACCGAAGAACACTGTGTAAACATAAATACAGAGGAAAGACATAAGTAAACATTGTGAACAGACAACAAACAACACATAAAATCACATGGCAAGAAAAGAGTAGCTTATAGAGAGATACGAAGAGCACTGTGAAGATAGATGCAAACAGCCCAGTGAATATATAGAAATAATCATGAGTTTGCAGTAGCAGCCCAGTGAAATCGTTTACCAGGTAAAGAAAGTTGTACAGAAACAAAATTTTTTGAAAAAGCTTGAACCATTGCGGTTGGTTGAAAGTGATTCAGAAGACAAATAGAAGAAAACCATCAACTGTGTACAAAAACCTCATAACCTCAAGGCTATGTGAAGACTAGTTTTTTTTATTTTTTATTTTTTTTAAGTTATTTTTAATAAAAGATAAGTTATAAAATAATTATAATAATCTATAATTAACTAAATAATTGTTCTTACTAAATATATTTTTACTGAGAATTATTAGTAAGTCATTAATATTACATAATATAATAGTGACAATGCCATTAAAAATTTGTCAGCAAAATAAATTATCGTTTAATGTTATTACGGTACACCCTATATATAAAACTTTCCATTAATCATAAAAATTCGCATATAATTCTAAAATAATATTTACAATAAAATTTTTTATCCTATAATAATTTATAAATTTAATATATTTTTAGTCCATATAAAAATATTTTTTAATTTTTAATATTTTTATATTGTATAGACCATAACTTTTAGTTTTTATTAGTTTAATATTAAAAATAAAACTGTTAATTAATATAATCCAAGATAAAAATAATTAAATTAATTTACATAATTTTTTAAATAAAAAATTTAATTAATTAATATATTTATTATTTAATATAAATAAGATAATTACATATATTATTTTTAACTTTTAATTTAATAGTTTACTTTCAACATTGTTTTTTTACTAAAAATAATTATATTTAATTTAGAGTTTAAAATTTAATTTCTCTATATTAATTTTGATATTATAATATTGAATTACTATAAAATAAATTTTTAATATATTCTAAATTCCTTCATTCATATTACATAAAATTTGCTTAAAAACTTTAAAGCAGTTATTATAATTCAAATACTTCTTCACTCCAGCTTAACTTTATTTTTATTATTAATTACTTTATATTAAAAAATATTATAGTAATAACAACAAAAATTTAAAAATTTAAAAATACAAACAATAAAAATAAACTGATCATGATAATACATTGTTGATATTTTTATTGTTATAATTATATATATAATCAAATTTATTCAAATAATTATAATTATAATCATATTTAACTATATATATTTATCACACTTATTCATTCACAATTTATTTAATATTTTAGATAAATTTTTTAAAAAAATTATTTAAATTTTTTTACTTTTTTACTTCTAAGACAAACATTTAATCGATAACACGTACTTGGTTACCGAAAGATATATAACCTTAATAATCTTTTCGGAAGTTAATTTTATAAAGTAATCTTTTTGGAAGTTAATTTTATAAAATTTAAGAAGAAGATTGAATTTGAGAATTTCGGAAAAGTCAGAGGAAATATAAAAATAAATATAAAATGAGAAGGATTATGAAAAATAAAGTTTATATAAGTTTTCCTTTCCTGAAATAATTGGACATAAGTTTTATATAAAACTTTTACTCGACCTAACTCATTATAAATTTAAATTAGGAATAGATGGAAAACTGTTTAACATGTCTTCCTTATTTTATCTCATTCTTGTTATTTTATACATATAGTTGGAGAAAGTATAAATATTTTTGAATCGAATATTAGAAAGTACAGAAGAAGACAGAATTGAAATCAAGTATACATAACAATGCGAGAAATAAAAGCTTCTACATTAATGAAATATAAAATGTATTTTATTTACTTTAATTATTTAAATATCATTGCTAAGTATATAACGATAATGATTTCTTAGTCACAGTGACTCTCACACCACACCTGCGAGACGGAGGAAAGAAGCAATTGTCTGTCCCTTCCAATCTGTACATCTTTTTTCTTCTTCTTCTTTTCCTTTTAATATTAATCACTCATAAACTTCGCTCAGTTTTAGTTTTTTTTTCTTAGTATTATTGATTTAATTTCAATATATGGTTGATTGGTCTCTAAATATTTCACTGTGTTCTGCTCTTCGATTTTGTAGTGTGAATGAATAAAAAGGTTGTGGGTTCTTGAAGTTGTGATATGTACCCTTTCAAGCTTGTGTTTTATTTGTTTCCATGGATTGAAATCTCTCTTCAAACATTTTCCTTTACTCATTTGGTTTGGTTTATTTTTGTGATTAATTTTCCAAATTTACGAGAAAAAGAAAAAGGTGAATTGAGGGGATGGGAAAAAAAATATAGTGTAGTCCTGTATCTGTGTTTGGTGTAACTAGTTTCAAAATTTGTGATTTTTGGTTATTTGTGCATCACAATTCACAACTGGGTTCTCTGCGATCTGAGCAGTTTTTATTTTGTTTTGACGAATGGGGTATCTCGTGTTTTTGTATTGTTAATTTGGTGGGTGAAACTACTTACACAGATCAAGAGGAAGGTGCATTAATACATACCTAATAATATTTTCGAAGTGAATTATAAAGAGAAGGAAAAGAACACTCGTGAAACCATTAAAAAGTGAAAAACGATGGTTCTTGTGAAAAGGGAGTAGTATGTACCTAACACCCCGATAATTAGGTTATCTCTTTTTGTCGTTTTGAGGTGAGCAGATCTCATATTGGAGGATTTTTTATTTTATTTTATTTCATGAAAAATTCTATTCTGTTATTCAATATTGCTTTCTCTTTTGTAAATTCTTAGCCTTAGGAAGATGAAACCGCAATTTTGTAAAGGCACTTTTTGATGTTTTGTAATTTTATTGGTACCAAGCAATGGGTTGTTGCATACTCATTTATATATGTATGCCTTTTCTGGTTCTTTTATTGTTATCGTGCCTTCTCTCAGTGTTAAAGATATTTGGTACATGGATGTTTTTCATTTTCCTGTTCTGAGCTGTTTCTGCAGTCATTGACTTAATTGTCTTGCTCTCTCTGTGCTCACTTGTTTTCCTACACGTGTTTGATGCTTCCTATGCCTTTAGTTTTATAGAAGCTAGGCTATTTTCTAAAAGGTTGGCTATTTAATGCAGGTATTGAGCTTATGGGTTCTTTGTTTAGCATGGCTAATACCAAGACCAATCAAAGTGAATCTAATGAAATCTCTCCTAATGAGACCTGTAAGAGGCAACGGATGTCACCTGCCACAGTTGAAGAATGTCCAAGACTTATTCCTAATCTACCTGATGAGTTATCCCTTCAGATTATAGCTAGACTTCCTCGAATTTGTTACTACCATATAAGGCTGGTGTCTAGGAGGTGGAAAGAAACTATCATGAGTTCCGAATTATATAAAGTAAGGAAAGAGCTTGGAACAACTGAAGAGTGGCTATATCTGTTGGTTAGGGTTGGAGAAAATAAACTCTTATGGCATGCTCTAGACCCCCGGTCTCGAGTATGGCAGAGACTGCCTGTTATGCCCAGTGTTGTCGATGAAGAAAATTCCCAAAAGGGTTCTTCTAGGCTTTGGATGTGGAACATGGTAGAAGGTATCAGAATTGCTGAAATTATTAGAGGTCTGCTTGGACAGAAGGATGCATTGGATGACATGCCTTTTTGCGGTTGTTCCTTTGGAGCTGTTGATGGATGTCTTTATGTTCTAGGTGGATTCTCTAAAGCTTCAACTATGAAATGTGTTTGGCGATTTGATCCAATACAAAATGTGTGGAAGAAGGTTAATTCTATGTCTACAGGTAGGGCATATTGCAAGACAGGCATCTTAAATAACAAGCTTTATGTTGTTGGAGGGGTTAGTCAAGGTCAAGCTGGACTGATTCCTCTTCAGTCTGCTGAAGTTTTTGACCCCTTCACCGATACATGGTCGGATGTACCTAGTATGCCATTCTCAAGAGCCGGAGTCCTGCCCACAGCTTTTCTGGCTGACATGTTAAAGCCTATTGCCACTGGGTTAACTTCATACAAGGGAAGGTTATATGTTCCCCAAAGTTTGTATTCATGGCCCTTTTTTGTTGATGTTGGGGGAGAAATATATGATCCAGAAACAAATTCATGGATAGAAATGCCAAATGGAATGGGTGAAGGATGGCCAATTAAGCAGGCAGGAACAAAATTGAGTGTCGTAGTGAATGATGAACTATATGCTTTTGATCCTTCAAATTCTGTGGATAATGGAAGGATCAAGGTATATGATCAAGGAGAGGATGCGTGGAAAGTTGTTATTGGAAAAGTCCCTGTATATGACTTTACCGATTCAGAGTCTCCGTATCTATTAGCAGGTTTCCATGGAAAGCTTCATTTCATTGCAAAAGATTCCAATCATGATATTGCTGTTCTGCGGGCTGTTCCGTGTAGTAATTTGGATTCTTCACCATCAACCTCAACACCTCTATCACCCAAATCCATGCAGGATGAATTGTTGCCAGAGTCGGCTGTCGAAACAGATACAGTTGTTTGGATAGAAATTGCCAGTAGGAGTTTTGGGCAGGCTGAACTGATCAATTGCCAAGTTATTGATATCTAGATTGATACCAAGCAAAAATCTGACAGCCAAGATGTCTGTTTACCGTAAGTTATGCATCATAACAATGTTTGTATTTAGTTAGTATTGTTATGTCAAGTAAATATGTTGCATAGAAATTATTCGCTTTGACAATGATTTGCTTGTTGCTAGGTAAATACTCAAATTTAGCAGAAATAGTATTAGACTATTCACACTGTACTAGAATTAACATTTAAATGTTCAAGTACTGTTACTTGCAGAAATTTAACATCCTCTTGCCCAAGTCATTAATAGCTTAGGTTCAGGACAGCTTCTAAATGATTCAATCTGTGTACATAATTGACATAATTTTTGCTGATATCTCCTACTAATATAGAGCAAGCTGAATTAGGCATTTATCTCCAAACTCTGCCTTATAATGAAGCCACGCTAAGTAGATGATTATTTTAGTTTTATATGTGTTCGTGCTCAAGTGATTTTCAACATTGATTGTTCCCTAATAATAATTTACTGACTCGAAATGTTGAACCCACTTATGCGGGAATGTTATTTAAGATCTTTCTATTATTGATGTTCATAGTTGCTAACATTAATGTTGAGATATTTTTTAGTCAGAAGACATGATGAATTTTCATAATGAATTTAAAATCCAAGTTTTGATAATATCTAGTTGGTTTCATTATAGGATTACTTGGTCAAATTATATAAGCAACATAAATCTAGTGGAAAGGGCTTAATAGAACTCTAATTAAGTGTGATAAGAGAAATAGATACTGATTTAATGTTATTCGAGCTTTGAAAGGTAGAATTCAGATTCTAAGAAAGCTTGACTTCACCTCCATCACTCCCCCACATCAATTGCAATGGTGAAGAATCTAACATGCATGGGAGGTGTTTGAAGACAAATCTAATCATTGTAAATTAAGTCCAGTTTTGATAGACCAAGTTCAAAACATATTGGATTACTTTCAAAATGAGTTCGAAAAATTAAATGAATTTTCTTCTTATTTAAAATGATTTCACTACTCAGCAATTAGTTTCTCTTTCAAAATCTATTAAATTTTGAATGATTTCTTAATACAAATGTTGAAGTCCACTTTTTTTTTTCTTCAATTATTTTGTTTTAGTATTTGGGATGCAAACTTTTGGAAAACTAAATGTATTCAGAATACAAAATTTTTAAACATGTTGAACAGATAAATAAAAAGAAGATCTATTTTCTATAAAAATCACTTACGAATCAGAGTTTTGCACGTCCCAATCTATGAACGATTAAGCCAAAAATATAACAAGTATCTGCCACCCAAATCAGTTCCCATAAGCACTTAAAAATAAAAGTTATAACAAAGTAATAAAATAGCATTTTAATTAACAACTTAACGAGTGAGAAGTGATTGGAGAACAAGATTAAAGAAGTCAAGAAGGAAGGCACCAAAAGAATGGACAGTCATCGCGTAATGTAGAGATATAACATTTATTTGGATAAATTTTTTCATAAATAGTTTTAGAAAAAAAATTAAAAAAAAAAATGAAATAAGCACTTTCATATATAAAATTTTTTAAAGGCAAAGAAATTATGATAAATTATGACATTGATTGAAGCAGAGAATGTGCAATCAATCATTCAACCAGTACAAAACCATAGAGTTGTTGTTGGGTATGTGAATACGAATTGTGATCAAACCCAACAAAACAATCTTAAGCAGTAAACTTTTCAAGCAAAAACTCTTTTATTATAAACTTTTTATAAGATAATTCTATCTTTTATAGAAATTTATTTCATTCATTCTTTTTATTAGTTTTCATTACTGCTGTGAAGAAGAGCTATTTTTTTGTTTTTTTCTGTCGAGAAATTATCAATCTTTTGAAATTTGACCACGAATAGAAATTTCAAACTTTTTATATATCCAAACAGATAAAATAGACTATAAAATCAAAGAAGTAATCATTTAAAGGGAAAGTAAAATTGATAGCAATTAAGCCTAAATAAGTATAGCAACTAAGTTTAAAAATTTAGTGTAATTGATATTATACCCTTTTTAATTAATAAAAGTGCTAAACTTTTATTTTATTTTTTATCATCTAAAATATCCTTTATATAAAACTTATAATTTTTTTGCACTTAATTATTCTTTTACATTGTTCTCATATAATAGAATATACCGAAGTTTTAACCTTTTCAACATTAACTAATTATATTTTAGACAAAAATTATATATGAATGTACAATCTAAAAATAATTTCTATTTGTATCCCATGTGTTTTTTTTTTAATTCAAATTAATTTAATTTAAATTTCCTAAAAGATAATATAATAAATTAATTTGATTTGTTTTTCAAAAATATAAGAAAAGAACATGAATGATGAGGAAATAATTCACATTTATAAAAAGTAGATATACATCTTAACTCATATTACAAAACTGATTTTAAAAAACAAGTTTACATCTTACGTTAGGTCTTATATCTAATCAATATAAAATTTTTAATAGTCTAAGGTAACAAATTTAATTCTCAAAAGAATAATTGTTGAGGGGGTAATTGTTATAAATTGTATCAATTATCCAGAGAGACTGAGTGTCATAAATTATAATAAGATTGATTCTTATCACAACAATTATTGAGGAGGAGATTGTTGCTTATTGTATCAATTGTTTTATGATAGAGGTCCCTCAAATTAAGTCACTCAAACTTTGTACTCTTAAATAGAAAGAGTTGTACCCTGACTATAAATTATAACTTTTGACTTAGTGATAAGTGTTGGATCTAACAATATGTAGTAAATGTTTGATTCAATAACAAGTATCAGAATCCAAGATTAAGAAATTTGTGAGATCTAATTTCCACACCGATTGATATTTACTTTTTAAGAATGTATGTAAATTATATCAATTGATATGTATTCTAATGTAAGGAACTATACTAAAGATGTTATATTAATTAAAAATAAGATTAAATGATAATATAAATAAAATATAAATTTTAATTTTTAAATTAATTTTATAAATTGAGTTAGATATTATATTTATCTTTATTTATATATCTCTTATTTTGATAGATTGTGTGATAATTATATTTAAATTGTTTATGTGATTACAATTGTTTACTTCAAGAATTATTTTTAAAATAAATAAAATTAAATTGATATTACTCAAGTGGATAATGTTAGAATTTTTGTTCTGGTCTGTCTTCTAAATTAATTTTGTTTTATTAAAACACGAAAGGAATGTATGACTTAATATGTTTTTTCACGTGAATTTAATATTAAGTGATTGTGTTTATAAGTTTATTGGATTAAAGCTCAATTAAACAAGTGTACAAACTTGATGCATGGATCTGATATTCATGATTATTGAATATTAGTTTTTTTATTTAAATAAAGATAAAGATATAGTTTTTAATCATATTTCTCTTTCCGCTCAATTTTTAAATATTAATTCAATTTTTATGAGCATTCGATATTATGTTGGATATACATATGTTTTTAATATCTAGATACCTGTCAAATTAAGTAGTATTAAAAATGTGAATTATTAACTGATAGAAAAAGAGAAAAATCCATTAAAGATGATTTTGTTGGAAAGTGATGCAGAATTAGAGACAAAAGACATATAATGGTGCTTGAGTGTTGGTGTTTTAAGTGACTGATTATGGGCAAGGGATGAAATAAGCTAAACATTTCATAATTGAAAAGTGGAATGGAATGAGTGCATGGTCACCTTCTTTATTGGCCCCAATGGTAACCCAGATCACGCCTTTATTTTCAAGCATCATCTCCCAATAAATCTTATCATGTCAGATACGATAATGTTAGATGCAACTTTCTCATCAAATCACTTCTATTACGTACTACATATTCTAACTACTCTAATTAAATTAATACCACATTCTTTCAGATTAAGATGTAATTATTAAATTGTATGAATTTAACATTTTAACTTGTGAAGCTCTGAAATTGGCATCCTCAGCATCGATTTCTGCATTTTGAAACCAGTTTGATGCAGAATTTAAATCACAGAACCCGCTTCAAGTTAACAAGATTCATTGAGAGAACTTTCTGGCCAATTCTTAATTACCCAACCTATAGAAACGTTTTCCTTTAACTAGATAATGATTTTTTCACTCACAATCTCAAACAATCCTCGTCACTCTGATAAAACAGAGGATGATATTCGTAAAATACCATTTTACAGAACAATGATACCAAAAGGGTATTACTACAACAAGCACATTTCATTTCATAATTGGAGGATATACAAATAATTATACATAATAATGACAAAAAGAGAAAATAATAAAGGAAGATGTAGTAGTATCAAGAATTGAAAGAACCCAGTACTCTTCTTAGTACTTAAAAGCAGAAAACCAATTAGAAAAACCCAAGATCATCATGAATTGGCAGGTTGGTTGTCATTGCAATCTGAAATTCGAGACTTTATTTTAAGGGGGTGTTTGGAGACCCATGAGAAACAGCCACTTGAAGTTTTATCTTCGAAACCCTTTTTGATTGTAGAAACATTCATGAATTGGGTGGTTTTCTCTTCCTCTTCTTGTGCACTCTTTTTCATCTTTTCCTTGTATAGCTTTCTCGCCATGTATGCTTCAGCTAGACCAAACCCTGAGGTTGCCATGCCCAATCAGAATTGAAAAAATTGAAAAGTGTTAAAGTTTATGTGAAATTAGAAGAATGAAGGGGTTGGTTTATATAGAGGTGTATTCGCTTGGGGAAGAAGGAAAAAAAGTGGTCCATTCTGAAGTCAACAATTTCGAAGTCTATGTGGGCCCCGGGTAGTGGGACCCACACTACCTCTTTTTATCTTTTCGAAAATGTTAGTAATATTAAAATATTGTTTATTTAATACTAATTGAATTTCTCTTGACTTGATTGTACATTTCTGAAAGTAAAAATCAAAATTGACTTTTGATTCTCAAACTCATGATCATTATTAATTAAGCAATCAAACCAATTAAATTAACGAGAAAATTTATATTACTACTCAAGTAGATTTAAGAGTATTAATTAGAAAACCATCATATAATAATTTCAGACATTTACCTTTTTTCGTAGTTTACAATGGTCCTCCCATAGAAAATTAGTGCAAGTTGTTTTTAAAAAATCGTCTTATTTTTTTATCAGATAAAAATCGGAAAAATTAAATCAAAATATTGGGTTCAAACTTATTTCTTTATTGGTTTAACTCCAATTTTAACAACATTGATTGCAACAATCATCTCATTGAGCTATTTTTGAAATAACTATTTTTAATCTTTACTATTTTTTTTTAAATAAGAAAACCGAATCAAGATTAAAAAAAAAAAACAATTTAATCGACTAAAAGAAAATTTTATTTGTGAAACTCACGTATGCTCTTTTGAAAAAATTAACATACATTTTTACCAATTTCGAAGAGCTACGTTAAGCAGAAGATTTCTATTCTTTTGTTACGCACTTTAAGAGAAAGAAATGGTACCATTTTACGATTTTGTTTTCATATGTGTATGTCATTGCTGACGTGAATGGTGGCCCACGAAAACTCTTATGGTGCCATTTTCTTCTTTGCTCATTTCATGGAAAGAAAGTGAAGCTCTTATGGTTTCTGTAAAATTAGAAAAAAAAAATGAGTTATATTTTATTTTAATTATTAAATTTTAAATAATTTATTTTAGTCTTCTAAATATTTTTAATAAATGTCTTTAAATTTTAAATAACTTAAATGATGTTTTCAAAACATTTTCTAGTTTCAACTATTAATTTGAAGAATTAGAAATTTGAACACTTTACGCAAAGTCTTATATTCTAATTACATCGTTCTTATTAAAAAGGAATGGTCATCATTAAAAAAGGAATGAAAGAAAGGTTTCGAAGCCAATTTAATGCATAATCCAAATCCACAAACCCCAATTTTCCAGAGTTTCCGTCACCAAAATTCATTGCATCAGCAGAACTCTGAAATTGTTGGTTACCCGATTACAGGGTGATCTCTAAATTGTCATTCAAGATCAGAAAAAATTCCTTTAACAGGTCATAAAAACATCATTTTTCTGAACAATGATTCCGAAACACTATTCATTGCATTAAAATAATACATATTCATTTCATTTCACAGTAAGGATACGCGACACATATCCGAAATACATGAAAAAATTGAAAGAACAAAATAATATTAATGAGTAGATACATAAAAGCAGAGAAGTTAGAAGCAATGCAGAAAGCAGAAAGCAGAAAATGAATCAGGAATTGGGAGATTGAACGTGGTTGTAATCTGATATCCGAGAACTTTTAATTTGGTGGTGTTTGGAGACCCATGAGAAACAGCCAGGTGATGTTTTGTCCTGGGAAGCCCCTTGGATTGAAGAAATCTTGGTGATGTTGATTTTTTTGTCTTCCTCATCTTCTTGTGCTCTCTTCTTCATTTTTTCCTTGTAGAGCTTCCTCGTGACGTATGTTTCAGCGAAAGCATATCCTAAACTTGTCATGGCGAGTTGATTAGAATTGTAGGAACAGGAACGAATGGAATTGAAGGTTTGGGTGAAGAGAGATGGTGGATGGGGTTGCTATATATAGATCTCTATTGACTTGTGGAACAAGCATAATAGTGGCCACAAGTACGAAAAAACAATGAATTTTCTGGTGTTTTCAAACTTTGTGTGCGCCTTCTATAAACGTCACTTTGCCGCGTTTGACCTTTTCATTTCAAGGAAACTGCAAGTGAATTTGTGAGTAGCTGTTAAAATGGATTGCCTCGCTTCTAATTTCTTATTTATTTCCTCCAATAACTTAATATTTTCTTTCTAGTTTCCTCAATCACACACAAAATGGGATTGGACTCATTGTCAACCTTTTCTTTTATATTCATTTATTAAAATAAAAATAAAATAAATTATAATTTTTTTATATTATTTAAAGAATTTAAATATATAATAATATTATTATAATTTAACTTATAATATTTTTGTGTTAAGTGTGTCATTGCCTACGTAAACGGTGGCATACAAAGCGAATAGCGGTGGGGTGGGGTTCCGCGAAGTTGTGTTACTTTCTTTTTCCTCCCACTGCATCTTGAATCATGTGTATCATAACAAATATTTTTATATTTAAATAATTTTTTCTATAAATAACTTTAAAAAAATAGAAATAATAAATTTTTATAAATTAAAATTAATTTATGTATAAAATAATTTATAGAAAAGTATATAATTTTTCTATTTTTTTTTTTAAGTTTTTAGATAGAAACTTGTCAAACACTAACCTTACCAAATAATGAGATGAGGTTTATTTCAGGGGAAGACGAAGTTCTCATGTTTGTTGCACAATTAAATGAAAAACAAAGTTCACTTTTAATATATGTATTTTTTGTTATTATAGTACTTTATTTCTACTGTGAAATAAAGGTAATTAATAGCATACTTGATTTAGATAACAAGTTTTGTAGTTTTATTTTTGGAGAAGTTTTTAACTTTTTCAAAAACAAATGTTAACTTTTACACATAAAATAAATTTAACATATGAGAGAAACTAATTATTTTTTCTCTTTTATAAATGCTTATTCTAAAATCCAACAAAGATCCTTACTCATTTCCAACTTTAATAATACACAGAACATTTTTCTTAAGAAAGTACAGAACAATTTCATCTAAAAAACTCACCCATTTGGCGAGGTTAAAACCAAAAACATTAAATCAATAAATAATAAAAATACAATCTACATCACTATAATACAACATGATTATGTAACAATGTCATGTCTCAAAACAAAACATGATTTTGATGGATTTGCTGAAACCTTAATCAACTCTTTCTCTTATGGTCGTCTCTTATCAGTGTAGGTCTTTTGAGTCTTTCTGCAAACCAAGAGAAACATGCACTTATTCTGTTGGTCTTGGCACCAACCGTACTCATTTTGTCTCTTCCCTTTTCAATTTCCTTCATTTTCTCCTTGTGTTGCTTTCGCAACACATATGCTTCAGCAAGTTCAACACCACCCACCATTTTCTCTGTGTGCTGCTACACAATATTGTTGAACTAATAACTAATGCATGGGGTGAATTTGATTTATAGGAAAGGATTGGCTTGGAATGCAAGCAAAGAGTCACAATAAATTATTGAAATTAAACGTGTATCTTGAATTTCATTTGTCCACCACACTGACATAGCTGTGCTTTTGTTTGGTAGCTAAACTTGGTCACCAAGCAATTAATTAATAATTGATTCGCAAATTTTAAAAAATTGTATTTACTTTATTATAAATATGTAGATACTCTTAATGATTCTTGTTATCGAAAATTATCATACCTTTATTGTAGTATAAGAGAAATATTTAAAGATAAAAAACATTATGCCAAATTATATGAATTTCTTAAATTTCGATCCAAACCCAAATTTAAGAATAAAAGTATTAGTTATGTTTTTACTTTAGGATTTACTAAATTAAAACGTTACATTAATTTTGATAATAGATTTCCGTGAAATTTTAGAACTCATTTAACTTATATTAAATTTTATGAAATATATATTTGATATTATTGTCTAACTTGTTAAAAAATACATCACATTTTATATTGTCTAAAATAATAATATAGCATGTGATATATTTTATATTAGTTATTTTCTAAGAATCTCAAAATCATCATAAAAAATGTTTGACTTTTTGTTTATATTTTATATATTTGAAGAGGATAAGCGTGTTTAGATTAGATATACATTTTCTTTATCATCATTCCATTAAGCTTAATAATTAAATTTAAAACCACTCGTTCTACATATATCTTAATCATAGTCACAAATAGATTAATTTATATAGAATTTCAAAGAAAAGTGAGTTAAGAAAAAGGATGAGTAATAAAACTTAAATAGTTAAACTATTAAATTTCATCCTTACACACGTAAGACAATAACACGTCGTAAATTTAATCTTTGAAAGAAGGAAATATTTTTCAGTTTGAAAATTTTATAATTACGTCTTATTATGAATTTTGTCGAACTATTTTGATATTAAAATATAATTTTAAGGATTAATTTGATTGAAAAATTATTTTATCTTTAAGTTATTATATGAAAAATTAATTTAATTTTTTCATATTATGTTTAGATTGAGTGATTAAAAGTGAGAGAATAAAAATGAGTAGAAATAGAATGGAAAAATGAGATTGACCTTATGTGAGTAATGGTCAACATTGGAACACATCACAGAAGCTTCCAACATACATATCACAGACTTTAACATGGCTCTAGCCGCCAGGACCAAACCCTATGCCAGAAACGGACCATAATTAAATTAAATATTTTATGTTTATAATAATATATGAAATCATTTAAATATAAAAATAATTAAATTAAAAGTAAACTATTCAAATCAAATACCTCAGATAGCAATATTGTTTTAAAAATTTATCCCTTTTATTTTTCTACTTAAGTTAAAATTTAAAGTCACCCATTCAATGTATAGAATAAAATAGCTTATTATATTATTTTATTTTTCAAATTTTATATAGAACAAATGTTTTCCATTTACTTCAATTATTTATGTTATATAGTGAAGAATATCATAATAACAAATTTTATATTAATTTTGTATGACTTAAATAAAATAAATATTTATATGATTTTAAATGAATTTATCATTTAAATATTAGATAATTTACCATTTCGTCGTAATTTTTCAATCTCGGAAATTTGTTACTTTGCACTTCTTTATACACTCTTCTAACATAATTTCCTGCTTTTCAACTTGCTTTTTCATATTCATAGTAAAGTAGGTTCTTTTCTTTTATGGTTAAATATATTTTTATATCAATTTTTTTCTTATATTGTTAGAAAGATTAATTTAATTTTTAACTTTTTTTTTCAAATATGTGATTTTATTTTTTTTATACTTAAATTTAACCTATAATAATTTTTTTTTACTTTAATACAGTTAATATAAAGATTAAATATTATTATAATAATTATTTATACATAAATATAATATTTAGAAATATTTATTTATTATTATAAAATTGGTAAATGATTAAGATCATATATTTTTATAAACGTTAAGAGATTAAATATAAAGATAAAAATAATTATCAAAATAATTATAAGAACTAAAAATATATGTAAGTATTTATTTTTTCCAAAAAGTAAAAGAACATAATTTTTTTTTGGTTTACTAATGACAATTGAGCTACAAATTAGTTAAGCAATCAAAGCATAATGTTTCTAATATTTTGAGTAAATTCATCTACATTAAATAATGGTGAATGCTGAACACATAAATATATAATTTTTTTTATAGTAGTTTTGTCAATCTCTTTGAAGCTTCCAATACAGATTCTCTACTACCAAAGGCACTAACTCTAATATAGCCTTCGCCGCCAGGACCAAATCCTATGCCAGGGATAGTGACAATGGCTGCTCTCTCAAGAATTTGGTTGAAGACTTGCCATGAACTCAACCCTGGAAAATGTACCCATATATAGGGCCCATTTTTGCCCCCATATACCTTTTGACCCACTGACTCAAACGTATCAACAAGTATCTTTGCATTTTCCATGTAATACTGCATTGTTGTTTTCAATGCCTGAAAAAAGCACCAGTACAAAAAACAAATAAGTTTCAACTCCATTTTTCATGTAAACAGAAAAAAAAAAGGAGAAAATGTGCAATTTTTCTAGATTTTAGTTATGCTAATTCGGTTTTTCAGATAATTGCTCGATTTTTGTCTCTCACTCAGTTAAAGCAGCGAAAACAAAGAAAGATTTACTACAAGCAAAATCTGTTTCAGTTTGGAAGGAAGCTAAAGACAGAGTATGGGAACCATTTGAAAAAAAAAATACTGTCAACTGTTCCTTTTTCCCATTGAAAAAGCAAATAGAATATCATATCCAATCCAGAGCACTTAAGTAATGTCCTCAGATAGATCTAAGTGTCAGTACGTATATTTATTTTATGTACAAATAAAACGTTATCATTTAATTCTTGTTTAAAAGGGTCTCATTTTTTTTACTTCAAAATGCAGGACGAGAAGTAGAAAAGGCTATTGAGAGAAAGAAGGTAGCGAAAATTAACCTGAAATCCTTGTGGAGAAAGGCATGCAAGCCCACCAGCTTGAACAATATTAGATGCACCATTGAAGCAGGTGCAAACAATGCGATCATAGTCCCTTATTACAGGATAACCATTAGCATACAACAACTCTTCTGGCACAACTGTCCACCCTAGCCGAACACCAGTGAAACCAGCAAACTTCGAAAATGATGAAATTTCTATTGCTACCTGCACACAAAACTCACATGTCATAGTTCCTGCTAAGTTTCAAGGATATGTTAAAGGACTGTAATAAAAAGATTTAGTAAATCAATCTAAATTTTGGTGGAAGCCACTCATGATTGACCATTTACTATGAAGGTAATTGAAGGCTATGAACACCTCTTTGGCTCCAGGAATCTCAAAAATCGATCTGGGGCTTTCATCTGAAATGTAAGCAGCATAAGCCGAGTCATAAATGATGATAGATCCATTTGCTTTTGCAAACTCCACAAGTTGCTCCAGTTGCTGGCGAGACGCAGCACTACCAGTTGGATTGTTTGGAGAACAAAAGAAAATCAAGTCAGTCCTTGGAGTTGTTGACAGGTTGGGAAAGAAGTTATTCTCAGGTCCACACTTCATGTACACAATCTTTTTGTAATTTCCACTCCCTGCATTCAACCTTCCAGCCCTACCAACAATCACGCTCGAATCTACATATCCCTGTTATCATTCATCACTTCATTCCTTAAGAACACTTTTTTTTTTCTTAAAACTTCTTCTTTTCAGATTAAAGTTCAATATGAATAAAAAAGTAATTACCGGAAAAGTTGGATCCTGCACAGCTATTGACAAACTAGCGTCCAGAAGCATCTGCATGCAAGTATAGCTGAAATCAGCAATTATTATATTTTAATTGGTGAAATATAAACAAAAAGCGTCCTTCAATTGCTTTTATTTGTTGCAAGCCAGGCCCTCATCAATCTATAAAACAAGGTCTCTTACCTGAACGCGAGAAATATCACACTGTGCACCATCAGATACAAAAATTTCATTTTCTTTCACTTGCATATCTTGGTAAAATGTTTCTGCTATTGCCCTTCTTAGCTCCTGAAAAGACCATAAGTTTTGTGAACACGAATTCCAAAAGCAGAAGGATAAGCAGGACATTATAATCGAACCAGAAACAAGCAGTGACACTTTACCCTGTTTCCTTGCTCAGGTCCATAACCCTTATAGCCTTGTTTTGTTGATAGAGCCATTGCTTGCTGCAAAATAATATATTATATACTTTGTTCTTTTATTATCTCTTTTCTGTGATACATTGGATAAAAATTTGACCAAACCGTAACATTTCCTCTCCCCCCTCCCCCTGAATGGCTCAAATTGTTCATTGCAGAGTAGTTAATCTACCGGGTTAAAGAAAATTTTAAGTGGAAAGTCTTGTTTTTTTTACCAACCTTTGCTTATGTCAACAGATACGTTAAGATACATGGATATGAAGGAACATAGGTGATTCTTTACATTACTAGCAACACAAAGGGAAAGCTTCCGTTAATACGGAGAAACTTCTTTTAAAAGCTAAATTACATGCTGTCAGGAGTCAAATGGTAATGTTGATGCAGGATTACTCATTTCGTCAGATATTCTAGTTGATTAGGCTCCAGGTCCTCTTTATCTAGCAGTTTGTGCGTAAAGTGTAGAAAGAGAAGACATGATACCTCAATTCTCAAGTTGGCAATCCCTTTATTAGGTGGAAATTATTTGGATGCAAAGAATAAATTTATTGACCCTAACTATTACCTCAGCCATAGCTGACGTTATGACGTCTGGTATTGGTTGTGTAGTATCACCAATTCCAAGTCTTATCAATCTTGCATGTGGATTCCTCTGAGCATATTCAGACTCTCGCATGGATATCTGGTTAAGAATAAGATATGATAGTAAAGGAATAAGATAATAAAGCTACATCATAATTGAAAGTAGAATCCAAAAATTGCCAGGAAGCTAATGGTAGAACAACTCAAAGCCCTGTTTAGATAAAGTTCTTGTAAGCATTTATCAGAAAAGAAAATAAGAAGACAAAGAATTAAACTTCTTTCATTAGTGTTTTTTACGAACTCTCTTCTTCAATTTTTCCAAAAACTAATGTATAGATTAATTTTCTTGAGTAATGGAGAAGTTTACTTAAACAGAACCCAACTAATTAATCAGTAACTTTTTAATTATCTGCTTGCGAAAACTTGTCTAATATCTTAAATGGTAACAAAACAAAGCACACTATTTTAAACAAAGCCAGAATATGTTAAACACTTGTTTAGAGGAAGGAAAGTGCAAAACTAGCTAACCTCAGGAAATAAATAACCATTCTGCAGACTCTCCAAGTTGACACTCCGAGGGATTTTAGTGAGATACTCTATATCAGTATAGAATGCCAGTTTGAAGAAAGCATCATCAATAAAAGAAAAACAGTCGAAAACCCAAATTAAATTGTTAGATAGTTTCTCAGAGGCATGCCAAGACTTTAATAGTCATATAAGGACAACACTGAAGGAACTCCAGAAAATTGCTACAAGTAGAAAGTAGTCCTATTAACTCACCAATTCTCTGTGCTCTCTCAGACTTGAAACTACAAATAGCAAAGTATATAATATGAATAAGGTAGGTACAGAATTTAATTAAGCAGTGAAAATATTAGTATAAAGATGTTTATTCAAAAACCCTAGTTAATATAATACATATGCACCTGCTGTGATTTGTGCTAGGTTCAACCGAGATTGCACGTGGTATGCTCACACAAGATGACAGCTGATAAGGCATTTTTTATTTCTTTTTTCTAACTATGAAGATATATTGTAACTGCAGAATAAGTGTTGCTCTGCTGTTCTTTTATACTTGTGTGGGAGGTCTGAGCAATAAGAAATTAACATGTTAGATATCATTAAAAAAAATATCTTTTAAGAACATTAGTATTTCATAATTCATCTATTATTTATCATATAATAAAATTTATTAAAAGAAAAATAGAAAATTTATGAGAATATAAAATCAAAGTTCATATAAAAAAAAAATCTGTATTTTAATAATTAAAACCTATTCGTAAAAAATAAAAAACAATATATAATTTGATAGAAATGTAAACAAATTTTATCTAAAACAAAATCAATCATTTTAGAGTATTCTCTTTCATAACAGAGAATCTTTATCAGAGGAAGAGAATCTTTATTAGAGGAAGAGAATCTTTATTAGAGGAAGAGAATCTTGATTAGAGGAAGAGAAGGGCAATTACCAAATTGGGAAATGCAATGTCCCCACATACCATCAAATTTATTGCCATTAGTAGAAAAATTTTGGGATTTAATCTAATTTAGGTCATAATCATCACCAACTAGTTTATACATACAACTATTCTACCAATTATCTTTCCATTAATTATAAAAGAGACTTCATTACTACACTCAATTCTAATTTTTAACTGAAAAAGCATGTTTAAATTGCATCCAGATATTCATTTCTGGTACGAATACTTCTTAATAATATTTTGATACATTAATTATTTTAATAAAGATAATTATAATATTTTATGTTAAAAATCAATTATTTTAATAAAAATAATTATAATATTTTATATAAAAAATATAATTGATTTTTTAATATAAATGTGACTTCAAATATTTTGAAATATAATTAAAATACTTATAAACTAGGCAGCATTATATGGATTAAGATGGCATGTATTTAATTTGATTTTAAGAGAAATTAATGTAATTTACTTTATAACTTTGTGGTTGGAAGGAAGACATTGGAAATAAAAAAAAAATATTTTATTTGGTTTGTCTGATAAAAGAAGAAAAAAAAAGTTATAATATTTTTTATTTTGTTTTAACCTTTTTTTAAATTTTCTATTTTCTTCAATTAAAATATTTAACATTTGTTAATTTATTTCTCTTTTAAGCGTATCGTTGAAAATCTCTTACTCTTACGCAAACCATTTTATGAGTGAGAAAAGGTGCGTGACGTAAAGTACCAACCACATGAGAAGAAAATGCAAGTCAATGTCTTTGACATATCTCAGATCCACGTGTCTCATTCTTCCTGAATCATGGTCTGAAATTTGGAAGTGCATAGTGTATTTGGAACTATCAATTTAGAATTTGAGTTTTCCATGTCCATTTCAGATATAAAATATAATAATAATTAAATTAATTTCATATCAAATATAATTTTGCAATCATGTTATTAAGGTAAGATAATGATTTTACTGAAATTAATTTCTTACAGAAAAAGACTAATATTATTTATTTTTATTTACAAAGTAGAAGTTCAAATCTTTATTGAAATAAATTTAACTTAATTTTACTTAAATCAACGTCATATTTGTTTATATTATATATATATATATATATTAATATTATATTTAAATATAATTATTAATTTTAATAAATAATTATTATATTTTATTTTCTAAAATAGATAATAAAGATAAATCACGAATGATTTGTTTAAAAAAAATTTATATTGTTAGAAACAAATGAAATAAAAGAAATTGTTGACCACTTTAATATAAATTATGAAAATAAAAAGTTATTTATATTTGCTTATTATTTTTTGTATTTAGAAGTTCAATCAATATTGTTTCCGATGTTTAATTATACTTCATGTGATATTAATACGGGATTCTCATAATAAAGTAAAATGATAATTAGTTTGGTTTAACTTTTAAGCAAAAAAAAACAAAAATATTTTAAAAGATAGAAAAATCAGTTAAGATACATTATTATCTTCTCTCTTTTTCTATATTCTTCGTCAAGTTAAATTCATAACCCAAAAATATGTTTGGTATAGTATGGCATAGGTTGAGAATTTGTGCCATAGCAAATAAGAAAGAAATGAATTATAAACGATTTTGAAAGTTGTAAGATATGATAAAATAATGTCTTCGAAGTAAGATCTTCGTTACGTTTTTATGCAATAAAGTTTCTAATTTGAAAGTGTGATTAATTTTGTGACTAAGATATATGAAAATATTATGTATTAAGTTGAAATTTTTAATAATCAATTATTATATTCTTTAGAATATTTGGATTATTTTTTAAACAACGAAATTCATTATTTATACATTTAATAAATTATTGTCAAATATAAATTAATTATAAAATTCTAATACATTGTTTGTTTTTAAATTAATAGACCTATAATTCATAATACAATATAATTAATAATTTAAATCTATCGTAATTCATTATAACATAATCTATCTTAATTCATTATTACATCCTTACCATTTTAAATATTTATAATAATATCTAAATATATATTATTATCAAATTCATGTATTTAATATTTTAAAAAAATTATTTTAAAAAATTATATAAAATTTTTTATTTCTGATATTAGTATCTGATTACTAATATATAAATAATTTTAAAAGTTTTTTTCATCTTTGAATTTTTTTTTTTTTCTTTTTTTTACTAACATACTAGAATGATTTCCTATTTACACACCATTTGTCCCTACTAATTAGTTGATAATGTGTAATGTAAATTTTCATTAATTTATCACCACATGGTATTTTATCTTCATGATTACAATATTATTAGATATATAAATATCTCATCTGATATGTTTAAATTTTCTTATGTACAGTAAAATTATACCAAATAATATCTCGTGATAACTATCTAACTTATACATACAAAATAACACACAATCAATTCAAAATAATATAGCATAACAAATCATTCTCACCAATCCATAACATTTCCAATTTTTTCTTGGCACCTTGCCAGTAAAATTTCCTTTTGTGCCCTACTATCACAATACCTTAACACCCTGCTATTAATTTCCATAATCCTCATTACCTTAGTCATGAACTACAATTCAAGAGTCACATCCTCATTATTCATCTCATTTCACAATTTCTCTTAAAAATCAATATTTTCAAAATTCACTACTATCCAAGTTACTTGTCACAATTTACAATAACACATAATTCAATATTTCTATAAATCAAGATGTTCTCAACAACACATCACAATTCACAATTCCATTAATGATAATCCCACAATTTATTATACCATAATTTTACAACATATAATATCCACAATTCACACAATTTCAAAATAGAGTTCATAATTCCATTGACAAATAATCACCATAACATTTCCAATAATGTCTCATCTAACTCAGCATGTAATCCACATTTCATTGATATATAAAAATATTTGTAATTTCACTACACTGATAATATTCATATCTTCATATTGTATTAAAACTCATATGCAATAAATTTTTTTAATTCATTTTAGAACTTAAATAATATTTCAGAAAAGACTACACTCAAATGAGATATTTTCGTTTGAATGTTATCGAAAATAATATCTTAAGTTTGGAGCTTTTCATTCAAGTGAGATAGTTCTTTGCTTAAGCAAGTTATTTCTCACCGTTCAAGAGAAAATAGTTTAAAGAACAATTTTGAAGGTACTCACGCTCAAGCGAGAATTCTTACATGCAATGTAAGAAATATCAAAATTCAAAATTAAACTCTTAATCCTTATTAAATATGGTAATTTTTGTAATTTTAAACATAATTCATATAATTTTCACTAATTATTCATCCTCCAAGTTGCCAAAAATCATACAAGATGCATCAATTTTACATATAACACACCAAAAACTCATAATTAACCCTTAATCTTGATAAAGTTTGCTTAATTAATTTTTTTTATCTCTTAATTCAAGTTTTAATCTTCTATTTTAAGAAAATTCAAGATCTTATTGAATTATTATAGAATCTAATCATAAATTCATCCGATCAATATTACAATTAATCTAAGAATTTATCTAATCAATATTACAATTAATCAAAAAATTTAATAAGATTCTTAAAAAACCTTAAATCCTAATTAAATCCTAATTAAAAACTAAAAAATTTAAAATTTTTTTAAAATTACTTTATTGTAAAAAATATTTGGTGCAAATTATTCAACTTGACGTTAGCTTCTTCTTATAAGAGAATAAGAATTGAAAAAAAAAAAAAAAAACCTCTTAAAAAAGAAATGAGAAAATTTGGGAATATTTGAAGAAGATTATAGAAAAGATTAAAGGGAAAATTGAAAAAAAAAATTAAAACGAATGAGAAGTTAAATATGAAAAATATTACAAAATGATTAAAAGAAAATGAATCTTAAATAATTTTTTTTTTCTTTCTTAAACTATTAACTCTAGACCAATTTAAAATTTTGACTGGATCCAGCCTATTACACCTATGGATCATATTGTTACTGAACTAGTGCTTGGGTGGGAATTTTGCTACTCCTAGTATAGTATAATATTCATGTACATGATGAGCTAGTATAACACTTTTTTTTTTTAACTAACATATATCCTAACTACAATGTTACAAATGAAGTCATAAACTAATTTCTTGGTAAAAGTTTCATATAAAAGTTAAGTTTAATTATTATTTTCCTATTATTTATATATATTTTTTATTATTTGATCTTTTTACTATTAAAATGTTGAATTAATCAATTCTAAAAGTACTACAATGTGATCCTTTTATACATCATTAATTTGATAAATTATATCTGTGGAGTCTAAAAGTTGTAATTGACTTTCTCCTTAAAAAATTATAACAGAATAAACATTAGAATAAACTTTGGGATTCGATTGTAATTTAATCCATTTCATACTCATACCTTTTTCTTCCACTGTAGTTGTCGTTGAGCTCGTATCACCATTCTCACTCTCCATTTTCTCACTTTCTGCCACCACCAATCTTCTTCTCTACTCATTTTGCTCTTGTCCTGCACCAAGGTTGTTGAGCTCACGCCACCAAGGTTCACCTTTCCTCACCATCATAGATTTGTCAAGCTAGTTACAAATCTGACTACGTTTATTCAGAAAGCTTGTGATGTAAGTGCACTACCATCCAACCATTGTTCATTTTCATGAAATTATACATTTTTCTCTAGTGTGAATCCAAATCTAAAACTACATTCAATCATTGTGATTGCGAAAACTTTAATTAGATTCAAAACTTGGCATCGATAAAAGAGCATCTTTCAATATAAGTAGAATGTTCAAACTAGTAGAATAGTCACGTTTCTCAATCAATCTATATTTTATCATCACCAATTATAGCCAGTTTCATTGCTCTTTTTGTGTACACAACAACTCAAGCACTATTGTTCTATTTTGTTCACTTATGAAAGTTCCAGGAAGCCACTGTTGCGTGATTTTAGCATTTTAAGGAACAGAACTATTAAGATCGAAAATAGTTTCTATGACTATATACACTCCCCTTTTCTCCTAAGGGTCACTTTCAGAGACTACAATTTCTTCAAAACTTTTTTTTTTGTCTAGAAACACCACTACACAGCACGAAACTGTATAAGCAAATGTGTTGAGAGTGAATACCTGTTATCAAGGTATAAGTTCAGAATCCAGTTTTTTCCACTACATAAAAACAAGTAGAAATTTCCATTTTCATCTTCCACAAATATGAAGAAAAGAGTAGTAGTGCCGTCTCGCATTTTCTTATCTTCCATGTAAAGAAAAGTAAGATACCTTTCATACGCTATTTCAGATATTCTTTTTATTATTAATTTAACACGTAATAAAAATTATAAATTATGAAAAGGTCGCATTGATAAAATTTAGGTAATTCATGAGTTATAACAAATGTTGATTAATAATACAGTATAGGTTTGATGGATCAGTAGGTTCCTGAACTTTAAAAAAAATTAATTAGGTTTCTAAACTAAAAAATATATATAATTGAGTTTTTTATTTTTAGTATTTTTATAATTGAGTGTCTAGATTCTACGTGGAAATTCAAATTTATACTTTGCATGACGACAGAAGAAAACGAATATGATTTTTGTGTTTACGTAATTATGACATTTGAAGGAGACGAACGTGTTTGGGTTGATCACGGTTTCACGTTATAATATAGAAAATATTTCACATATATCTAGTGGAAATATGATGTATTCAGAAAAAATAATTTTCCTATATTAAATTTTGGTGAATATTTTTTTATACACTCAAATTTATATATATATATATATATAATTATACTAAATAAAAATATAATACGGATCAAAATGTAAACAAAATAATGTGTAGGATTATTATTAGTCTCAAAATATTATTGAAGAATTATTGATGTTTTTCTAAAAGAAGAAAAGTGGAGGATGAGGTAAACCTGAAAAGTGAAAAAGTGAAGACGACGTGACTAGACCTGTGGTTTTGACATTTTCATGGAGTACCCTCAAATAATTTACTTGACTTAGCTTTTATATAACGCGTGAAACACGCATGGGGAATATATTTATTATTAAAAGGATAGTTACATTTTTAAAAATATTATTAACTCAAATATTTCGTATTTAACCATGCAACATAATTTAAAGATAATTATTATAAATTATATAGGTATACATTTAAAATAAGATAAATTATATTTAGATTTATTTTAACAAAACTATTAAATTAAATACATATACAATGTTTATACATATTAACTTTCAACTAAAATAGTCAATAATTCACTATATTAACGAAGTCACAATATCCTCATATATAAAATAAATACATATTAATATATTATTAGAAATCGAAAACAATTTTAGAAGACAAAACATATTTATTATATAAAATTTTAAGAAATATTATTTAAAATAATAACAATATATTATATTAGTATCTAAAATATAATTAAATATTTTAAATTATATTAAAATATTTAATATTATATTAAGAACCAATAAAAATTTAACTTGTAAATATGAGAGGTGAACATTAAAGAAGATGAATATTTACAACAATTTAAAAAAATAAAGTTGTCGAGTTAATTTATAACATGGAAAATAAAAATAAAAAGTTTACATTTTTTATATTTGTTACATAAATATATATATATATATATATATATATATATATAACCCTATTATATATATAAGGGATTTAATTACTTAAAAATAAGTATTAAAAATTATTTTTCAATTTTATCGTTTATTTTTTAAAATAATAATTAAGATGAATAATTATTTTAGATTATTATATCAAAAATTAAATAATAAAAATAAAAAGTGAATCACTTATTTTAAAATGAATGAAATTCTTCTTCATTAATTATATGTATTAATTATATGTATATATATATATATATAGTACGTACAAATTAGGTACAAATTAGAATGACAGATGAATACATGGGGGCATATATCTATATATGGAAATTAGGTGTATTTCATTTCAATGGTGTAACATCTAACACCTATTTATATCAATACATGCACTTATTAGATAAGTAAAGCATGCTTATAATTATGCTTATATTAGTACATTTGGTATACATTAGAACATGAATATGCTTAAGCACATGCTTATTCACTTTATTAGGTACAACTTAGTTTCATGCACATATTATAATCAAACTTTTATAATCTTTTTTATGAAGAAGAAAATGTACTTTCAACCAAACTTAATTTTTATTTATTTTTAATCTTTTAAATATTTTTAATATTAAAATTAATTTGTTACTTTTACTATTTAAGTTTAAAAACTAAATAAATTTTATCACTTAGGTTTTTGAAATTAGGTTTTTGTAACTAGGTTTTAAAGATTTTCAATTAGAATGTAGTATTTGAAGGTTTTTTTATTAAGATTTGAAATTTGGGGTTTTCACCTTAAGTTTTGGGAAGTGAGTTTAAGGTATAACACATGTCTTCTATAATAGAATTTTTCTAACAATGTCATCTTCTATATCTCACTTGCTGCATCAAGTAATTTGCACATAATAAGCCAGCAAACTATTGAAAACTTGGATCTTTCTTTAATAGTTTTATTTAAATAATATTTTTAAATACGACCAAACATAAATTTAAAATACTCTATTTACTTTATTGCATACTGATATTTAGTGGCTTTATATTTATATATGTTAATATTGTTCATCGATCAATCTTATGAAATAAAGAAAAAAAATCATAACTAAAAAATAAGTTAGCAGTTTTATTAGTTATTGTTTTTTTTTATATTTTATTTTCTTGTATTTAATATAGTGTAACTTTTCCTTATTTTTTTTATGTATGTTTGTATCAATATTAAAGTATTGGTGGTGTTAATGTAATTGGTAAAACCTGTCAGTCAATTTCACTGATTTAAATATAATGTAGTTGGTAATTAATAAAATTCGAATTATTGCTTCAGTGGCAAAATTCGTAAAACTTTCTAATTATAGTAGTAAAAATTCTAAAAGAAAAAATAGTGTAAAGTAAACAACATGTCATTTCATACTCATATCTTTACATATGTTTTGTTTGTCATGAATTTTTTAGTTTGAAAAAATAGATTTAAATGAATAAAAAAAGAAATGTAAAAAAAAAAGAGTAAAAAATAAATAATTTAAATTTAAAAAATAGAAATAGCTAAAACAAATATTTATTTATTAATATTTTTTTAATTTTTAATAATAATAATATTATTATTTATTTATTATTATTATAATAAAAATATTATTATTAATAATTATTCATAAATAATTTTATTGATTTTACAGAAAAAACTATATAATAATTTTATTATTTATTATTTTTAATATTAATATTATTTTATTATTATTATTATTATAAAAAATAAACACTATAATTAATATAAATTATTATATATTTTTTATTATTTTATTTCTCTCCACTCTTGACAAGATTTTTTATTTCTTTCTCTTCTTTATTGTTGAAAAACTTTCTCTGTTATCCTTTCTCTCTTTCCTCTTCAAATATTCAGAAACAAACCACTAAAAAATGAGTTAAGTGTCAATAGAAGAGATAAAATTCGTTTAGCTTTAACTTAAACTAATAAAATTAAGAAAATTAAATAAAAAATTCACAGAAATCTCAAACTAAAATGTTAAAAAATGAAATTACGTCAATAATTTACCAAAATTTATACAAAGTTTGTATAACTTGAAAAAAAAAATCTTAAATAAATACTATTAGATTTTATTGTAGCCTTTAAAAATTATTCCTAATGTTGATCGAATATTACAAGACTTTTTTTTAATATAATTAGAAGGTCTTCATTAAATATAAGGAAATTCTATTTATAATTTTTAAAATTATAATTCAATATCTTTATCTTTCAAAGAAAAATTGAAGAGATCATAATTATTGAATAGATCTAAACAAATACTAAATTTCACCTTGAGGATAATATGTTAATTTAGTTTACGTTCTTTAATATCTTTATAATCATTCTTTGTTCTTTTATGCTTTATTTGGATGTGATGGTAAGAAGTGAAAAAAAAAAAATATATATATATATATATATATAATGAGATAATTTTATTTATTATTAATAAATTAATTTATTATTTTAATATTTATTATTATTATTATTATAATAATAAAAAATTTAATATAATAAAAAATTTAATAAAATAAAAAATTATAACACAATTGATTATATCTTAATTGATTATATATTGTAAAATATATAAATATTTTGTAATATATAATCTATTATATCACTTTCATCTTATCTCTTCGTATTTAAGTGAAGAAAAAATAAAATCGTCTTCATTATTAGAAATATGACTTTTTTATGCATTGAAAAGGAGAAATCAGTGCATTTTTCCACGTTTCCTAACTTTCTATCTATAAAAACCAACAATTATGAGGGGCGTTTACGAAATTCGCTAAAAATATTATTTTAAAACATAAAATTTCATCCATCTTAAACAATTTCAAATCTTACCATAAATTACCAAATAAAAAATTATTTATCTAAAATAGTAATATAATTTATATTTTAAATAGTAACTTTAAAATTATTTTTTAATAATATTTAGTTAACTTATATTTTTTACTAAATTAAAATATTGTATCACTATTCATAAATCTTTAAATTATAAAAAGAAGAAGTACTTAAACTGAAATAAAATACAACTTTAAAAAGAAAGATTTTAGTAGAATTTTTGAAATTTTTTTCATAATTTTTTTTAAAATATTATCAAATATTTTATATAAAAGTTAGACTATTTATAAAGAATATGTAATATTCATAATTTTTTTTTAATAAGTTTAAACAAAATATCAAAATAAATGTGTAATATATAAAATAATTAATTATTTTTATATAAGTTTATAGGTTTGTTTTTCTTTAAAATTATTTAAAAAGTTTCACTAATAAATAAAAATTATACAAGTATTTATAAGATATATTTTGAGAAAAATCACTTAATCTAATTGAATTAAAAAATAACAAATATAAGATCACTCCTAATTTAAAAACAGAGTTTAAAATAAGAATATAATAAACTCAACTTTCCTACAGATATGAGAAATTATAATATATTTAACAAAGTAAGATAATATATAAGAATATTTTATAAAAAAAAATCACTTAAAGATTTTTTTTATCAACAAGACATAAAAAAATTAAAGAAAATAATGCGTAGAAGAAGAGTAAGGTTTCATCAATGAATTCATAATTTTTTTTATGTAATTCAAATTATTTTTTATTTATAAGTTTTTGGAATACTTACTAATTACACATAAAATGATTTTTTTTTACTTTAACTTTCAGTGTTAAATATTTTTTAGAATTTTTTGGTATGGAACTTGTTGGTGTTTGAATCACATCTGAAAAAACTAATTCTTTTTTTTTAAATAAATAATTTCTACAATTACTGAAGTATATTTTTTAACAATCGAAGAAATTTGACATTATAAATGTTCAAATTCTTTTTGAAAGGCATGCATAATTAGAAGGCTTCAAATAAAAATGCATCTCATAGTTGTATTAAGTAACTATAGGATGTTATGCTCAAATAAGACTCTTTAATAGAATAAATATGAATTATTACATAAATATTTAATATATCTTATCTATTATATATTTAAGATAAAACTTATAAAATATTAATTTATTTAAAATTTGAATTTATTTATATACATCAAAATTTGAATTTATGTTTTATCTTAAATTTAATAGATCATTAACCAATGTTAATTTTAATTACACATATACTTTACTCTAAAATTATCTTTTACCTTTATATTTTTTTTTAATTATTAAAAATTTATAAATTTAATTATTTTACCAATTTTATAACAGTAAATAAAATTTATTAAATATTATATTTAAATATAAATAATCTAAAATTATAAGTAATTTTTTTATCATTTTATTAAAATAAAATTATCATTAAATATTAAACTTAAATATAAAAAATCATATATTTTAAAAAATTAAAGAACTAAATTGATAATTATCAAATATAAATAAAAAAAAACATTCTTAATCCACATATAAACAACTTAAATGATAAAAACTAATAAGTACATAGTTAAAATTAACTCAAAATTTCAAAATCCATTTACCATGCAGAATGCAAATTTTGTGATTGTGAACCAAAAATATTCATCTATAAGAGCATCACTTGAGACATTGCTTATCACACACCCTACACCTGGCAGTAAAATCTCAGTATTTCCGTTTTCGGTTTCCAGGCTTTGTGAGACAACTTAGAAGGTTCATGACATTGTCATTTCTAACATTTCCTTTTTCAATCCAACATTCTCAACTCCCTCGTAGCTTCAGCCTAATACACATCGTCATTCATTGTAATCAATTCGACAGTGACATCATACAAATACAATTTCTCATTAATAAATAACTTAATAGTGGGCCCCAACATTATTTTTATATGATGAGATAAAGCACAATTTTAGGGTTCCAAGATCCCATCCCATACAAGTATAAAAGGCCAAGGCCAGTAGCGTGTCTAAATGCCTTAACACTTACTCTTCAGTTTACAATATATGTTCGTATAGTGAGAATTGCAGACTCTAAATTAGAAAAAAAAATGTCTTATCAGTTGTCATCTTGTGTATGCACACCACGTGCAATTTCGCTTCAACCTAGCACAAATCACAGCAGGTTTTGAATAAACATATTTATACTAATATTTTCACTTTATGCACTTACTTATTCATATTATATACTTTGTTATTTGTAGTTCCAAATCTGAGAGAGCGCAGAGAATTGGTGAGTTACGAGGACTACATTTTTACATGTAACAATTTTCTGGAGTTCCTTCAATGTTGTCCTCATATGACTGTTAAAGTTTTGGCATGCCTCTGAGAAACTATCTAACAATTTAATTTGGGTCTTGAACTTTCTTTTTATTGATGTTGCTTTCTTCAAACTGGCATTCTATACCTATATAGATTATCTCACAAAAATTCCTCGGAGTATCAACTTGGAGAGCCTGCAGAATGGTTATTTGTTTCCTGAGGTAAGCTAGTTTTGAATTTTCCTTCCTCTTGATAAGAGTTTAACATATTCTGGCTTTGTTTAAAATTGTGTGATTTGTTGCTACAAGTTTTCGCAAGCAGATAATTAAAAACTTACTGATTAATTAGTTGAGTTTTGTTTAATAAACTTCTCCATCACACAAGAAAATTAATTTATACATATCAGTTTTTGGAAAAATGGAAAAAGAGAGTTCCTAAAAAATGTAAATATAAAAGTTAATTTTTTACTAATGAAAGAAGTTTAATTCTTTTAGTCTTCTTATTTTCTTTTCTTCTAAACACTTACAGGAACTTTATCTAAACAGGGCTTTGAGTTGTTCTACCATTAGCTTCCTGGCAATTTTTGGATGCTACTTTCAATTATGATATACCTTTATTATCTTATTTCTTTATTATCATATCTTATTCTTAACCAGATATCCATGCGAGAGTCTGAATATGCTCAGAGGAATCCACATGCAAGATTGATAAGACTTGGAATTGGTGATACTACACAACCAATACCAGACGTCATAACGTCAGCTATGGCTGAGGTAATAGTTAGGGTCAATGAATTTATTCTTTGAATCCAAATAATTTCCACCTAATAAAGGGATTGCCAACTTGAGAATTGAGGTATCATGTCTTCTCTTTCTATACTTTACGCACAAACTGCTAGATAAAGAGGACCTGGAGCCTAATCAACTAGAATATCTGACGAAATGAGTATAATCCTGCATCAACATTACCATTTGACTCCTGACAGCATGGAATTTAGCTTTCAAAAGAAGTTTCCCCGTATTAATGGAAGCTTTCCCTTTGTGTTGCTAGTAATGTAAAGAATCACCTATGTTCCTTCATATCCACGTATCTTAATGTATCTGTTGACATAAGTTGGTAAAAAAAACAAGACTTTCCACTTAAAATTTTCTTTAACCCGGTAGATTAACTACTCTGCAATGAACAATTTGAGCCATTCAGGGGGGTGGAGGAAATGTTACGGTTTGGTCAAATTTTTATCCAATGTATCACAGAAAAGAGATAATAAAAGACCAAAGTATATAATATATTGTTTTGCAGCAAGCAATGGCTCTATCAACAACACAAGGCTACAAGGGTTATGGACCTGAGCAAGGAAACAGGGTAAAGTGCCACCGCTTGTTTCTGGTTCGATTAAATTGTCCTGCTTATCCTTCTTTCTGCTTTTGGCATTCGTGTTCAAAAAACTTCATGGTCTTCTTTTCAGGAGCTAAAAAGGGCAATAGCAGAAACATTTTACCAAGATATGCAAGTGAAAGAAAATGAAATTTTTGTTTCTGATGGTGCACAGTGTGATATTTCTCGCGTTCAGGTAAGGGACCTTGTTTTATAGATTGATGAGGGCCTGGCTTACAACAAATAAAAGCAATTGAATGACCCTTTTTGTTTATATTTCACCAATTAAAATATAATAATTACTGATTTCAACTATACTTGCATGCAGATGCTTCTGGACGCTAGTTTGTCAATAGCTGTGCAGGATCCAACTTTTCCGGTAATTACTTTTTTATTCATATTGAACTTTAATCTGAAAAGAAGAAGTTTTAAGAAAAAAAAAAGTGTTCTTAAGGAATGAAGTGATGAATGATAACAGGGATATGTAGATTCGAGCGTGATTGTTGGTAGGGCTGGAAGGTTGAATGCAGGGAGTGGAAATTACAAAAAGATTGTGTACATGAAGTGTGGACCTGAGAATAACTTCTTTCCCAACCTGTCAACAACTCCAAGGACTGACTTGATTTTCTTTTGTTCTCCAAACAATCCAACTGGTAGTGCTGCGTCTCGCCAGCAACTGGAGCAACTTGTGGAGTTTGCAAAAGCAAATGGGTCTATCATCATTTATGACTCGGCTTATGCTGCTTACATTTCAGATGAAAGCCCCAGATCAATTTTTGAAATTCCTGGAGCCAAAGAGGTGTTCATAGCCTTCAATTACCTTCATAGTAATAGGTCAATCATGAGTGGCTTCCACCAAAATTTAGATTGATTTACTAAATCTTTTGATTACAATCCTTTAACAATATCCTTGAAACTTAGCAGGAACTATGACATGTGAGTTTTGTGTGCAGGTAGCAATAGAAATTTCATCATTTTCGAAGTTTGCTGGTTTCACTGGTGTTCGGCTAGGGTGGACAGTTGTGCCAGAAGAGTTGTTGTATGCTAATGGTTATCCTATAATAAGGGACTATGATCGCATTGTTTGCACCTGCTTCAATGGTGCATCTAATATTGTTCAAGCTGGTGGACTTGCATGCCTTTCTCCACAAGGATTTCAGGTTAATTCTCGCTACCTTCTTTCTCTCAATTGCCTTTTCTACTTCTCATCCTGCATTTTTGAAGTTTCAAAATGACCCTTTTTAAACAAGAATTAATTGATGATGTTTTATTGATACATAAAATAAATCTTCGTACTATCGACACTTAGATTTGAGGACATTTTGTAAGTGTTCTGGATATGAATTCTATTTGCTTAGTATATGCAACATAAAAAAGAATCTGATATAAACTAAAGATATAATTACATTGTAGTAAACAAAAAAATATAAACGTTATTTTTAAATTTGATAATCAATCTTGAATGAAGAAGTATGCACTTGAATATTTCTAAGAAATTTAAAGAAACACTTTTTCTTACAGGAATACTTTTTCATTTTAGGAGTATCGGGGTTCACATGTTCTCATGCTCTGTCTTTTGTTTCGAAACTGAAAAGGATTTTGGTTGGAGTAATTTTTAATCTTTCTCTGTTTTGGCTCCTTTTCCTCATTTTCAATTCTATATCAGTAGATTTTATCTGAAAATCCAACAATTATCTGAAAGGCTTAGTTAGAAAAAAAAATTGGAAAAATTGCACATTTTTCTGTTTCTTTTAATCTTCTTACATTAAAGATGGAGTTGGTGATGGAAAGAACTTGTGAGTTTTTCAGGCATTGAGAAGAACGATGGGATATTACATGGAAAATGCAAAGATACTTGTTGAGACGTTTGAGTCAATGGGTCAAAAGGTGTATGGGGGAAAAAATGGGCCTTATGTATGGGTGCATTTTCCAGGGTTGAGTTCATGGCAAGTCTTCAACCAAATTCTTGAGAGAGCAGCCGTTGTCACTGTCCCTGGCATAGGGTTTGGTCCTGGCGGCGAGGGCTTTATTAGAGTTAGTGCCTTTGGTCACAGAGAATGTATCTTGGAAGCTTCAAGGAGATTCACAAAACTACTATAAAAAAAATAATTATGCATTTACATGTTCAGTGTTGACCATTATCCCCTTATTTAGATGAACTCACTCAAAATATTAAAAACTTACATTTACCTTTATCATATTAAATGACACGATGGTGTTTATTATTTTTTAATAAAATACCATTTTCACTCTTCTAAATTTTTAAATAAATATTTTTCTTATATTTTTAATAAATAAAATTTATTTTTATTTTATTTTTAATAAACTGATACTTATTTCTCTAATTTTTTAAAAATAATATATTAAATTTAATTTAAATAAAAAATTAAATAATTTAACTATAGAGAAATTACTCTCATCTTTTTTTAGGATAAGATTTTCTTAAGATAGACTCAATCCAATAACCGATAATCTATATTTAAACATGATCTTTAAAAATAGTCGAACCGGTAATAATAATATTTTAGACATTCACTTTTTTAAATTATTAATAAAAAATAATGCATTATTTATTATATATATACTTGTATTAAAATTATAGGTAAATATAACAATAAATTTAATTATTTATTTTATAGTAAAATATATTTTTTTCAAAAATCTAATTTTTTATATTTTTATAAAACAAATTATAATTTAAAAATATAAACAATTTAAAATTTAAGAAAAAACTAAAATAGTATGAAATTTTTTACGAAAAAAAATCATTAAAAATTAGATTATTGCAAATTAGATTTTAAAAGTTTTTTTTTTTTATCATATATATAATATAATATAATATAAGAGGTAATAAAGTAAAATTAATGAATGTGTATCAAGTTTTGTGTGTTTATTATCTTAAATATTAATTCTCTATTACTTTTTCGAGTGATGTCATCTCCATGGCCTATTCGAATTTCCACAATGGTCATATCAATGAGTATCTGGAACATTGAAGATCATGTTACTGTTTGTGGTTGTGGAAATTACACTACATGTTATATTCATGCATCTGGACAGCATTATTGATGCATGCATTTAAAGAAAAAAAAATTATATAACTAAGATGAATTAAAATACTACCATAATAAGATGTGGGAAATATTTTGAAAAAAAATTAATATAAATAGACTATATTAACTTTTAGATAATTGTTAACTTTTTTATATTTTAAAATATTAATAATAAGTAACAATAATTTTTAGAAGCTTAGAATGTTAACTTGGCCCACTTTAGAGTTGGGTTGGATCAGTTTCCACTTTTTAACATTGAAACTAAAGGAGATGATGTAGCAACAAAATATGTTGCCTCAAATACTATGGTCAATTTTTTCAGTCAACGCTCAACACTTATATATATTAACTTATTATTCTGCATTTTGAAGGAAAATAAATTTATAAATCAAGCACCAGAAGTAGAATATCAAACATGAAAATAGTAAAAAGACAATGTTTTTCTCGAAAGCCCACTACTAATTTACTTGGTTACCAAGTTTAACTACAAAAAAAGGAACATAGTTTAGACAATGAGTAAAACTGAAGATACAAATTTACTAATTAATTTATTTACTTATTGTGACTCTTTCTTGTATCCCAAGCCAATCCAAAACACAAATGCCTAATTTCCTATAAATAAAATCCACCCATGCATCAATCATGAGTTCCCAAAATTAGTACACAATTTCTTATAGCACAGATAGAAGAGGTTTCTTTAATTAACGGTGGTAAATTCTTTTTAAGGATATTATGGATATAGGTAGAAATTTTTTAAATTACAAAAATAAGGAAATTGTGTTTCATGAGATAACATAGAAAAAATATATTTCAAAATACGACTTAAGCGACAATCAACACGTCAATTATGAGATTGTGTTTTTAAAATATAATCTTTATTTTTTTTATTTATGAAATCGTCCAAATTCATTGTGGTATATGAAGATTTTTTTTAGAACGGAAAAGTTTTCATTGTGTCAAAGTTGGCGATAGAGTAATAGTAGACTTAGTTCATGGAGAGAATGATAATAGAATAACTTGAAAAGTTAAATAAACAGTATTGTCTATAAAAACTAAATATTTGTTTGAGGGAGAAGTCATGTTTAATAATACAATTTCATCAAATAAATAAAAAATGTGTTTCAAAATATTAAAATTGTGTTTCGAACCATGACTTCCTCTTTCTGATATCGTTTTATTAAACAAAATTTCTTTATTTCTATAATTTTAAAAAAATTTACTATATCAATAATATCCAAAAAAAAATTTACTACCATTAAGTAAAAAAACCCATAAAAGATGGTAGGTGATATTGAACTTTCTAAAGCACAAGTGTTGCGAAAGCAGAAAAAGGAGAACATGAAGGAAATAGAAAAGGGAAGAACCAAGAGGGGTGATCTGTGCCAAGTCAACATATCAAGTGGATGTTTCTCTTGGTTTCAAAAAAAGAATTAGAAGACCTACACGGATAAGAGATGGTAAGTGAGAGAAAGAATTGATTAAGGTTTCAGCAAATCCAAGAAAGTTTTTTTGTTTTTTCCAGACATTGTAACATAATCTGGTTGTAATATACACTATGTTATGTGTTTTGTTGATTTTGGTGTTAAAGCGCATTAAGTGGGTGAAATTTATCTTTGTATACGCTAAGTGTATGGATACGAATAAAAGACATCTCGATTAGTGTCAATATACAGAGTAACTGGTATCATTTCAGTATTAGGAGGTCAATCGTAAACATCTCAATTATCCTGACAATGATAATTATATTTATAAAACATGTGCTTAACTATAACTGAAAATTAAAGATTAATTACAATCATTATTATACTGGAGATACTTATAGGAGAATATTGAAGTGATAATAGGTTTACAAGAATATAATATAAGAGTATAATATAAATAAGAGTGATAAATAAAAGGTAAATATTAATTTTTTATTTGATATATACTGAATTTTATTAAATTATTATTGGCTTAAACGTTAGAATGTCTTCCTCAAATACTCTACCCAATCTATCCAAAAAAATAACTGGAATCAAAGATAAAAAACATTACTAAAAAAATATATTTAAGTATTTAGTTCCAATTAAAACACTAAATTTTAGATAAAACGCATTGTAGGTTCTTAAGAAATAGTAAGCTAATAAAGCGTGTTGTTACATATAATATTAAACTTTAGAAATGTAAATTATTATTAAAAAAAATCTTATAACACTTATAAAAAAAATATATATATTTTTTTTCATAAGTTAAAATTAATCTTAATATATAAAAGAAAGAAGAGAAAACGTTTTCCTTCCAAAATTAACTTTTGTTTTTATTTGACTATTTGGATATGTTATAATATTTCTATTAGTTACATGATTAGATATATTAATATTTATCCAAATATAGTGACGGATTTAAAGATCATTCTTTTAATACTACGGAAATCGATCATTGATTTAAAATAGACAATGCACTGTTTTTGGATCATTAGTTCTGTCACAAATAGCCAGCAGATAATCTCAGCCACTAAAATGAATTGCTATATATCAGCCATTTTCTTTACAGTGTATATATATTTGATACATGGCCAACATAGAAACTAATCAGAAAATGGTTTATTCATGATTTTCCTGAATATGAAAAGGACAACTAAACGAAGTAGATGCAGAAATGAATTGATAAGTTATGAATAGATCCACGTGTAGCAACTTGACCCGTTTAAGAAAGTTGGAAGATTTTAATTATTTGTTTAATTAAACCTTCAATTAGCTAGTGGATGGTGAAGTTGATATTTTGATGGTATTAACAACTAGACAACACAGTTCGAACTTTAGTCTAAAGAAAAGGTTGCATGATCCATGTGAAACAATGAGAACAAGACACTTGTTTGTTGAGCACTTGCTCATTTATTTAACCTTGTAAACGTGGACTCTTATTATGCATGTTGCATTTCATCACTGTCTGCATCTTAGATTTCTTATTTAAATGAGTTTGTGACATTTAACCTCCCACTTATCTTCTACTTTCTTCCTTCCATTTTCATAGAAGATACTAAAGATCATACTCCATTTGTTTTATTGTTAAGTCTATATCTTAACCATTTCTGCTATCTTCTTAATCAATATCCCTTTTTCCTTTCTTTGAATATTATTAAGGACTTCAGAATCAACTATATCATCAACTCACCATTAATTCTCATTTTCTCTATTCTTATATCAACTTTCAGAAGTTAGATAACACTGAAAATGGTATTAAACTCTTTACATTTGTTTATTAAACTTATTCAATATCAATAATGTTTCATAACCATGTATAAATACTTCTCTTTAGTAATTTATATTTGAGAAAGTATTTTCTCAATTTATTTCTAAGAATCTTGAGAAGTACCTTGTTAAGCTCAAATCTGTATCTGACTTTTGATAAATAGGTGAGCTTGGAAGATGATATTTTAGATGATAAAATATATTTTTAGTTATTCATTAATAATTAATATACATAATATAATATAAATGGTTCATTAGAGTGAAATTGAGTTTAATTTCTTTAAATAAAAACTTAGATTTAAATCTTATAAATTGAAAAAACATGAATTATAAAAAATACTACATTAAGTAATCAATTAATTCTTTGATGGATTATTTATCTACAAAGACTGTACACTATACATCACATCATATCATTGTTGCACTGTACACTTTCATATTTCATATCATGATTGAGGAATAACCAGACAGTTGGACTAATTAGTCTGTGACATCTATCAAGAAAATTGACTTGTACGTGATGTATTATTTTATATGTTGTTTTCTTCACATGGAGTTGATAGTTTACAGCATTTGTATGATTCCCAGTAATGGTATTTTTAACTGTAAAATATAGTAACATTTCATAAAATTAAACAGTTGTTTTAATATTTAAGCTGATATTCTTTAAAGGTTTAAGAATATTATACTAATATTCTTTATATAAAGAAACTTGTAGTTATCAGTAACTCTCTGTATTAATCATCCAAGACGTATTTGGCTGTCTTCTAACTATATATATCTATAGGTATATTTATGTCTCTATTATTAACTCTATTATATCTTCAGAGTAGGTAGCTGAGTCGGTCCATTAAACATAATTTACGCCTATGCAGTACAGTGTTAAATATAACTAGAATTGATGACATGTATATACAGTAACAACAAGATTGATGTACATTTATTACTTGGTGAGATATATCTTCATGTTATTTTCTATGAGCAAACATGTACTTGTACAAAATTATTACTTTGGTAAAATAATCTTCAAAGTTGAGCATCATATCATACTTTGGTACAAATTTTTTATCTTTTTTATGGATTGACCAACTGATTTCACCAACCCTTTCTAGACAGATGAGTCAAGTATACAGCTCATTTTGAAGAATGATCCATTTTGTCATTATCACGTATCACATATTATGTATTTCTCTTTTTCTTTTTATTCATCTTACCTCTTTGGTCATTTTGACCCCAATTCAGTCCAAGTTGGTGTTTACTTTTCTCAGTGAAAGATGAAAGATCTAGATAGGTAATGATGCAATTAACACATTAAATGTGAAAATTGAATTTAGCATGTGAAGGTGTGACTCTGAATAGTCGTACGGTTGTGGCCTCGTGGGGATGGTTAATGGTGTCAGTGCTTTTATCAAGTGTCCTTGATTCAGCTACATGAACGTAACACCAAAGTTGATACCAACCAAACTGTGCTAATTGTGAAAGCCATTGAATGGACACATATGACCCCTCCGTCACGTAATCTTTCCTTATTTATTTCTTAGGCTTCTCTGACCTTTGAGGCATCATCACACTCCTTCGAGTCTAGTGAAGCATGCAAAAGATAAAAAACGCTCTTTAGGCTTGAAAGTTGAAACCCAAAACATAGCCAAAAACATTTCCTTTGTTACAGAGTGAACCCCAGTTTCTGTAGCAAGATGAAAACAGTTCCTCTTGTCCACAAAACGCAAGAACTGGCTAATAAAACTGTGGTTTTTGATTTTGAGGGTACCCTGTTACGATCAACTTCACTGTTTCCTTACTTCATGTTGGTTGCTTTTGAAGCTGGTGGGTTGCTAAGATCTCTCATCTTGTTTCTTTCTTACCCTTTGGTGTGGCTGCTGGGTGAAGACCGACTTGGCTTGAAGATCATGGTTTTCTTGTGCTTTTTTGGCATAAAAAAGGACCCATTCAGAACAGGATTAGCTGTTCTGCCAAAGTTCTTCTTAGAAGATGTGGGGTGGGAAGGTTTTGAAGTTATTATGCGGTGTGAGAAAAAGGTGGCATTGAGTAAGTTGCCTAGGGTCATGGTTGAAGGTTTCTTGAAGCACTACTTAGGGGTTGAAGGTGTTGTAGCAAGAGACATTAAATCCTTCAAAGGGTACTTTTTGGGCTTGTTCGAGGAAAGGAAGGAAAACAACATTCCTTTATACGAGGCGAAAGCAGACAACGAAAACACTATCGGTATCACTGGTAGCCATATTGGGTATATTGACCAAGAACTTTTCCCTGAATTCAAGGTTTGTCCATTTTTAAGCAAATACATAAATTCATAAATGTGTACTGCCATATCATGCATTTTTATGCCAGATAAAGGTTTTAAATTACTGTTGTAGTTTTGTTTTTGTTGCACAATTTTTAGTACTTCGAGAAACTGGAACAAGGTCAAAAAACCTTGCCAAATATACAATTCTATTTTTCTAACCGGTTCTGTGTCTGCAGAAGGTTTGCCTAATTCTAAGCTCCCAGGAGAGGAGAAATTGGCATGCTCTTCCCAAAGAGAGGTATCCAAAGCCATTGATCTTCCATGATGGAAGGTTGGCTTTCAGGCCAACCCCAGCATCTGCTCTGGCTTTCTTCATGTGGTTACCCCTTGGACTATTCCTTTCCATCTTCAGATTCACATTTGGCATTGTATTACCCTTCAATGTGTCTGCTCCAATATTGGCCTTCTCAGGGACAAGAACAACCCTTTCAAGACCCCAGAGCCCTTTGTCTCCGGTCCCAAATGAGGAAAACCAAAAGGGTATGCTTTATGTTTGCAACCACAGAACCTTGCTTGACCCACTTTACATTGCATATGTCTTGGACAAACCTCTCTCTGCAGTCACATACAGCTTGAGTCGATTCAATGAACTAGTTGCCCCCATCAGAACTATAAGACTAACAAGGGACAGAGAGAGAGACAGAGAGACAATGAACAAATTGCTGAGCCTAGGCAACCTTGTGGTGTGTCCTGAGGGAACAACTTGCAGGGAGCCTTATTTGTTAAGGTTTAGTCCTTTGTTTGCTGAGCTCACAGATGCCATTGTTCCTGTGGCTGTTGATGTGAAGGTTAGCATGTTCTACGGAACAACTGCTAGTGGACACAAATGGTTGGACCCTTTTTTTCACTTCATGAACCCAAATCCTACGTACTGCATTAAAATCCTAGACCAGTTACCTCGGTCACAAACATGTCATGAAGGTGGGAAATCAAGAGTTGAAGTTGCAAATTCTGTGCAACGCGAGATTGGGAGTGCTTTAGGATTTGCATGCACCAGCTTGACCAGAAAAGACAAGTATATGATCTTGGCTGGTAACGAGGGTGTCAATGGAGGGCCTTGCCATAACTGCAAGTAGCTACCACCTTTGTATAAATTAAAATTTTCAATTATATATTATATAAAGTTGTATTTTTCTGTCATGCAGAACTGTGTAAGAATTTTTTTGAATCTTGGTTTAGTTTGAAATAGAAGGCAATGTTGCACAGTATATGTTTAGTTTTTTATGTGTTGTACACTACTAAATTTATTCTAATATTCTTCGGGTTTAGTAGAGTATTGCAGCTTGTGTTCATAATTCTCAATTATCTTTCTAAAATACACCTAATTATTTTATAACTTATTTTCATCATATTTTATAATAAATTATGAATAAATTGTTAAAAATCTCATAATATAATCAAATTAGAATATATAAATAAATATAAATTTTATTTTATAAATCAATTTCATAATAATAAATTAAATTTAAAATTTAATTTTATTATAGTATTAAAATTTATTTTAATAAAATTTGTTGATTGATTCATAAATATCTCATATTTGACAACTCTATATTTACATTTAATCAGTTTTTTTTTCTTTTATCTCACTTCTCCATCCAGATGAGTAGAGTTTTACGATTTCTGATTTTTGAATGTACTCAGTAAAGAAAAAAATTCTGAAAATTAACAACTAACCACTCAAAATACTAAGATTTACATTTATGAATGTTGAAATTTGTTAACAAATATGTTTAACATAAACAAACATAAAAAGTAAATTCTTCATCACACATTTAAAGAACCATCAATTATTCCTCACCTAACAATTGTCATTCATAATTATTGTTTAGTGATACAGTTGAAATGTTTTTCTTTTTTAAGCAACTTTGAATACGTGTCATTAATGCATGCCTCTACCTTAACTTGAGTATGAAATTCATATTTCAGATTGAACAATAGATTATGTCTACCTCTTTCCTTGAACAAAATAGATCAAGTTTTGAATTGATTTTTGGTACAATCATAAAAGAAACCTAGTTTTGGTCATGCTTGAAAGATAAAAGTTGAAAATAAAACTGTTAATGAAAAAGTGTTAGGAATTAATATTGTTATTACTGATAAAAAAATTGTTATTATTGATAAATATTTTATTTACTATAAATAAACTATTAATATTCTTTTAATTTGTTTTCAGATCTAAAATTTCATTCAATACCAATCAAACATTTTTTTTTCATTTTACATTAGAATATATATACTTATTTCTTCCTTATTCTAACTTACATATTGTGATTACCTACATCTGATATTGTGTAAACCATTTTTTTAAAGTATTACAATGTTTGATGTATGAATTGTATGGAGACAACATGAGCTGAATCACGTGATTCTATATCAATATATAACATTTGATTTTTTAGTAATGTTTGATTTAAAGTTACATGGATCATGTGAAATCAAAATATGTCGCATTGCACCGCGGAACTGAAGAACTATTCACTAATATTTTCATCATGACATGAGATTCTTTGTTTTTATTTTGTGCATTACACATCAAAATATATGACTCGACAATCTTGGAAAGCTAGAAGGAACACCATTCAAAATTACTTGTTTTGGGAAGACTCACGAGCCACATCAAGGATAGTTCAAGTTTGAAGGCAATTACGGCTTGATGAAGTTCTTTAAGTTTGTTAAAAAAAAAATTGGACATTTAACTCGAGCCATTGGAATTACATAGGATTTCCGGATTCTATTGAGATAAAATTACACTCCTATTGCAACTCTAGACTCAACACTAACAATAACTACCATTTCAATTTTATATCTTCCTACATATGGATAATAACATTTAAAATAAGAAAAGCATGAAATTTTAATAAATATGATAAGAAAAAAAAAACTCAAAATAAATATCACATATATTTAACAATGTGTAGAATAGTTGTCTAGGTAATATTAACACAATTAACACAAGTAACTGAGATATATTAGAATGTCAATACAATCACTATAAAATAATAAAAAAAACCTAAATTTTTAATTTCAAATTATTTTCCAATTACAATTTTAACTATACAAATTTTATTTAAGAGATACAATAATTATGGAGAATTTCTCAAAGATCTTGTTTGAAATTATAAAAGATTTTTTTTAACTTAAATACCTTTTTTGGATTATAAAAATCACATGGAAACACAACTTCATTAAAAAAACATAGATTTCTATAAAGTCACTTAATAAAACAAGACTTACGTTACTTGAAATTTCCTTATTATTTATCATTTATACCTTATTAGTAAAAGTGTAAAAATTACACTCTATCTGTACAAAATTCTAAAAAAAATTCTTAGATTAGTTTATGATTTAGTTGAAAAAAAAAACATAAATTTATTTTTAAAAGTCAAAAATTATATATAATTTTCTAAAAAATCTTTCTAATATTTTTATAAATGTAAATAATTGAATTTGATGATTACGAAAATGGAAATTTTAATATAATTATTTAAGTATTTTAAATATGATCAAACGATGAAAAAATAAATTATAAATATTATTATATTTAATTTTATTTATATTAATTTATTTTTTATGAATACTCATACCTAAATAATATTACACTCAAAACTAATTAATAAATTTTAATCATATTATGAAAAAAATAGTATTTATAATATGAGATATATAAAATTATATAAAATAATTAATATATATTATTGTACGGTTGTAATAGATTGAGTAATAATAATATAAATATGAATATATTTTATGTTTTTATTAATATTAATATTGTGATTAATTAGTAATGTTTGGTCAATTAATATATCTTTATACTATTAATTGTTTCGTTAAAAAAAATTCAAATTATTACATTCATTCTCTAACCTTCGTCGAAATCCATCATGCAATCAAATTTTGCACTCTAAATAATATTTAAAAAATTAAGATAATCTCCATCTTCCATAGCCTCTAGGCGAAGGTGGTTGTCGCTATCCAACGACGACGTTTTCACCAATTCTTGGACATTTCGTTTCATATCCCAAACAATAACCACCACCAAAAACATAGTTTCCAAGTTGACTCTCCACCGTCTGTCAAACAACACTCTCCTCCTAACCGAGTCACCCACAAGAGTAACCATCACAATTTCAGGTGCCACCGGAAAATGTGTATGTGTTTTTCTTTTTATTATTATTATTATTATAAAATACCAAAAGTTTTATAATATTATATTTCTATTCTTAAATCAATAGATAAAACATAAAATGTTACAGTTCTTGAAGAGAATTAATCTGATACAGAATTTGAAGATGATGAGAATGATTTTTAAAGTTATGTAACTCACATGTTGATGAAGAGACTTAAAAACAAAAAATAGTTATTAAGTAGGTGCATGTCACAGTTGCCAACATTAATACTATTGATGTGCTGATGTCGATGCTTTACTTATTTAAATCCTCTAATTCTTATTTCTATTTGCTTTTTCAATTTCAGCTTTTCATTATTTCAATTCCATTTTTATTTAGAGAGTTATGAATGATAGTTACAAATGAAATTATCTGTGTTTTCATTATAATATTCTTTCAAAGTTTCATACACAAACTAAATAATAAATATGAGGAATTCTAAGTATGAGCATTTGTGGCCATAATGTATAGAAAGGATTTAATTCTTTTGTTTTTTATATTTATAAAATTATTTAAGTAATTCACATTCTTTTAAGAATATATCTATTTAATATTTTTTAACTATTTTTTTATTATGAATGATTTTTTTTTAAATATTAATAATCTAAAATCATAAATATGTAAATTTTGTATTATTAAAATTAAATTATATATTACTTTTTTTTATGAATGACATGACACTGGATCATCAAACATAATTTACATATATTGAAAAATTAAATAAATTTCTTCAATTAGATATGTTTTAAAATAAAATTATTAATGCGTGAGTGATAATAAAAATTTCCATATAATTTATATTTTTATTATTTTTAATTAATATTTTCAAAGTTAATTATTCTTCTCTTTATATTTAAAGCCGATTGAGACTTCACACTTTCTATAGAATCGTAATAAGAGAGAAACTTTGTCATTAATTTTTAATATTTATTATTTTCTTATAAAGATATGTAATTTAACTAAGAATATTTAGAAAAATATATTGATATATCATACAATTACAAAATATATGTTATAAAAAGAGCAAATAAATTTCTAAAATGATGTTAGCTCCAGAGTATAAAATATATCACTCTTCGATTCTTTTCTTCCTATGTTACACAATGAACCACAACTGCAGCAAAATGAAAACCATTTCTTTTGTCCAGAAAAAGGCAAAACTGGCAAATAATGAAACACTAGTTTTTGATTTTGAGGGTACTCTGTTACGATCAAGTTCATTGTTCCCTTACTTCATGCTGGTTGCTTTTGAAGCTGATGGGATACTAAGATCTCTCATCTTGTTTCTTTCATACCCCTTGGTGTGGCTGGTGGGCGAAGACCAACTTGGCTTGAAGATCATGGTTTTCTTGAGCTTTTTTGGCATCAGAAAGGACACATTCAGAACAGGATCAGCTGTTCTGCCAAAGTTCTTCTTAGAAGATATTGGATGGGAAGGGTTTGAAGCTGTAATGTGTTGTGAGAGAAAGGTGGCAACTAGTAAGTTGCCTAGGATCATGGTTGAAAATTTCCTGAAGGACTATATAGGGGTTGAAGTCGTCATGGCAAGAGAGTTGAAGTCCTTCAATGGTTTCTTTTTGGGAGTGTTTGAGAAGAAGAATCCAAATAAATTCCCTTCATATAAAGTTAATGGAGGTTCTAAAGAGGCCAACATCACCAACAACAGTGTTGGTGTTGTAGAGAACAACCATATTGAGTATATCGACCAGGGGGAGCTTTACCAACAATTCAAGGTTTGGTCATTTTATTAAATATATGAAACAATCAAATCATTCATGCCCACATTCATGTCATCATGTCTTTTTACGTTAAATAAAACTGTTTTAAGTAAACAAAGACGTGTGCACACTCCCGCGTCTTGTTTAACTACATATTGTTTTGTGCAGGACGTTTGCATAGCTGATAAGAAGAGAAACTGGCATGTCCTTCCAAGAGAGAGGTATCCAAAACCATTGATCTTCCATGATGGAAGATTGGCTTTCAGGCCAACTCTTGCATCTTCTCTGGTCTTGTTCATTTGGTTACCCTTTGGACTATTTCTTTGCCTACTCAGATTTACTATAGGCATAGCATTGCCCCTCAATGTGTCAGCTCCAATATTGGCCTTCTCAGGAACAAGAACCACTCTTTCGAAATCCCAGAGCACTACTTCTTCGGTCCACAGTGAAGAAAGTGAAAAGGGTATCCTATATGTGTGCAATCACAGAACCTTGCTTGACCCACTTTATGTTTCAATTGTTCTACGCAAACCACTTTCTACAGTCACATACAGCCTAAGTAGATTAAGTGAAACAGTTTCCCCTATCAAAACTATAAGGCTCACAAGGGACAGAGAGAAAGACAGAGAAAAAATGGACAAATTGTTGAGCCTAGGAAACCTTGTAGTGTGTCCTGAGGGAACAACTTGCAGGGAACCATATCTGTTAAGGTTTAGTCCTTTGTTTGCCGAACTTACTGGTAACATTGTTCCTGTGGCTATTGATTTGAAGGTTAGCATGTTTTATGGAACAACAGCAAGCGGGTATAAATGTTTAGACCCCTTTTTCCATTTCATGAATCCAAATCCTACATATTCCATAAAATTTCTGGGGATATTACCACAATCACAAACATGTCAAGCTGGTGGAAAATCGAAAATTGAAGTAGCCAACTTTGTGCAAAAGGAGATAAGCAAGGCTTTGGGGTTTGCATGCACCAACATGACCAGAAAAGACAAGTATTTGGTTTTGGCAGGTAATGAGGGTGTGAGCCCACGCAATAACTGCCACCTGTAGCTACAAGCTTTTGCCTGTCACCCTCTCAACGACCCTGATAAGGAAGATTCTTCTTTGAAAAGTGGCATGGCGAGGAGTTTTGCATTTTAAATTGTTAATCCTTTTCGTGCCAAATTTGTAAGCAACTTCCATTGGTACACAATACTTCTGTTCAACTCAGATAAGTGTGAAAAAAATTGATATAAAATGTATGCATAAAAATAATATAACTCGTTTATGTTATATTTAAGTATTGCTTGTTTCTGAATTAACAATTGTTATTTTCATAAGTTGGTAAATAAGAAAATAGCCCTACTTTTTAGTACTTAACTGGAGAAGAGAAAAAGAAAATAAAATTTATAAATGCTAAGATTTAGTACTCGTTTTATTGATGTGAATCAAGGAATATTATGGGAGTGTAACTGTGGGAGTGTCAGAGTGGTAGGGTTGAAATGTGAGTTTGAATATCAATCTTACACTTTAGGATTTAGAATCTTCTGTGAGAGGATTTCTCAACAAGAACATCAAATATATGTTGGATTCGGTGAAGAGAAATAAAAAACTTTTTTCTGATACATCATAAATTATTATATAAAAGAATATAATATTATTTTGAATCTAAAATTTTAAAATAATAAATTTATAGAATCTTTATATATTACTCATCTTTTCTATTTTTATTTAAAAGACATTAAAGCATAAAGGGTACAATTAAGCTTAAGTGATACAAAAGATTTATAGAGCATGTTTCTAACACCATGTGCATTGCTTACATTGTTTTCATAAGAATTTTAGTTGGTTTAGACAACTTTTGTATTTACTCATCAAGATTTAAATGGAAGATGGATATAAATTAATTAATTACAATTCTCAGATTACACAAGTAAGGTAAACAAATTCTTATAGTTTTTTTTTTAAAAAACTTGTAAGCATATAGAAAAACAAATTCTTATAGTTTTTCGTAAAAAAACTTGTAAGCATATAAAAAAAAGTTGATGATGATATAGAAAAATATAAAGTTTGAAGTTGAAAGTTCTTTCAAGAAGTTCCATGTGTAAACCATGCACCAAAAGCTCCAATAATGCCAAAAATCTTTTCTCTCTTAGAAAAATCTTTCTTTTATTCTATTTTCATAAAGTGGAGTTTCATTTAATCAATTTATTGTCTCACTTAAAAAAAAAAACATAACAAATTATGAATTTTCAAAGGTTTACTTTCAAAGACATTATCAATTCATTGAGTTAAAGTTAAAATTATCTTCTTTATATGTCTCTCATTAAGCAAGATTTTCTAGAAGTGACTTCCATCTTCTAAGCTCTTCAAACTTTTATTTTTATTTAAACTTAATTCAATTCAAATCTATAATCGACTTGAGTTAATTTATTAGTTCAAATTATTTTAAAATTATAATAATTTTACATGTTTTTTTTTCATATATAAATAAAAGTGTTGTTATATATATATACACACAACAAATTGGTCATTCAATTTAATAAAATTATACACATTATAAATCTAATTCAGCTCAAGATGATCATCACAATCGAAAAACATGCTTTATGAATTTTATAACATAATTCTTAGGCATTAAAGATTATTTAAAATGCGTAAAATCTGTGTATTAAGCAGTGGTAGGTAGATTTGTGTGAGTGTCCTATAAGAACAAGTTTATCAAGAATTTACTAACTAGTCTTTTTCTGTAACAGTAACACCCTAGACAAGCGTGACTCAGCATTTAAGTAACAATTTGTTGTTATGACTTTTAATTCGTACAAATTTTAGGCTGCACTGTATATGCAAGAATAAGTGGATAACCACGCATATAACTAGATTTTTTTAAATACAAAGATATTTATAATTTGTTAAATATATTATATTTATATAAAGAAATATCTAATGAAATTAAGTTAAAAAAAAAAAGTGGTTTGTAAAAATAATTTTATTGAATGCATTATATTTTGTTATTTATTATTTGTTTTATAGGGAAATAACCACACTATACAAGTAAAAGATACAAAAAAAATAACAAGGAAATATGCCGACAGAGAAAAATATTGACTAAATAAATGACTTATTATTAGTTTACAGTAAAATTGACGAAATGTCAGAAATTATGATTTATAATTTCAATAACTTATTTTGAATATTATTAAATTAAAAATGGATTTATAATTTCAATAACTTATATATACTTTATTTACATGAACTAAAGGTAAGTGATACAATCTAGTATTATTTATATTTCATGAACTATCTAATTTAGTAAACCTATTATATTATCATTAGAAAACTAATACAAATTTAATGAGCAGACACGAGTTTAATACATTAGGAAATAATGAAAACTTTAATAAATTATCAGATCAAGAAATAGTTTATATATAAAAAAGATCACTAAAAATTTCATAAAATACCAAAGATGATTTTTTAAGAAAAAATATAAAAGCAATAATTCATTTTTTTTTCCTATTATGCTAGGTTGATGAAGGTTTATTATGGATTCAAGTTTTTATTTTTTTTATCCTTTAGAATAACTAACATGTATGGTACTCATTTACTATAGCTATATAAGCAACACATCATACACCAGACTTTGAATGCAATTGCAAATTATAGAACTTTGCCAAACTTAACAAAATTAGTTGCTTTTTAGACCAATTAGGACCAATATAGAGAGGATCCCAACATGTCCTTTGTGTACAACTTCTAACTTGAAAGACATATAAGAACTATGTGAAGGCAAGCAAAGGGTCTACCAGAAGCAGACAGCAGTAATGGTGATAATGCTTACTTATTACTGCATTCATCAGTAGGTTCATCAGAACACACCATGAATAAGACCTCCAAAACTTCATAAATAGAGAACTCTGCAACAGGACTGCAATAACTTAAATGCATGAGTTGGCATTGCCCTCTATCCCCACAAACAAGCACTTAAATGCAGAATGGGGTGTATATTGATGAATCCTTCTGAGATGCATTAAAAAGTTAGAACCTAGAAGCTATATAGACAGGAAGAAAGAGCAGCCACAAATAGGAATCAATCTTTTTTAGGACCTATTGCCCTACATTGTGTAGCTTTTAATAAAGATGCATGAATTTGACACATAGGTTAACGTATAATATGGATTAAGTGAATGCTACGTTGCAATAAAGGTGTAATATTTGGAAAATTTTGGTGAAAGAAAGTAGCAGTTGAAACACCATTTATAAGACATTGAACTCAGAAGTGGCAAGTAGGTGCAGCAATAATTCTGAGTGGGGTGGATCTAAGTAGCTTGACACATGCTTTGGGACCTCTTCCTCATTCTTCTCTACCAAAATTCATACTTCCCTTCCCATCTTTGAAGCTCTTCTACTCTTCTTTGATATCTAAAACAACCTCTTTCTTTTTAACCCTCAAAATCCCTTCATATCAGATAAAGAAATCAGTGGTGAAAAAAATAATTGAGACCTCTCTTTACTACATATCTCACCTAAGCTAATAAATACAATAGCATTTTCTCATATCAAGATCACATAATTCGTTGATCATCAATTAATATATGTTGGAAAGTTTATATTAATTAAAAACATTAATAAATTATAATATATAGATGAAAAATAATTTTTTTTCTTATAAATCAATTTATAAAATTAAATTAGTTTTATATCCATTTCTTAGGTTGAGTTGGGTAAAGTTTAGCTGAATTGATTGTTAAAAAAATGTCGAATAAGGTTGGATAGGAATTTTATATTTTTTTTGTTGGATTTATTTCAATTCAATCCATACTTGATTGAGTTGGGTTAATTGGTTTATTATTTTTTAAAATATTTTTAAATTTTTAACTTTATAATAATTTTTTATTTAATATTTTAAAAATAAATTATATTATTTAATATTTGTATAATTTAATGATTTTAAAATACATATTTAAATAATAAAATAATTAAATAATAATTATATTATTATCATTATTTTTATTAATATTATTTAATAATTTTAATTAGATTGGATTGAGTTGAATTTCAAAATTAATCTTCAAAACTTAATACCTAACCTGTTAAATGATGTATCATATTAGATTGGATCTAGTTAACCAATCATAAAAAAACCCAATTCAATTTGGGTTGGATTGACTCATCAAACATCTAATCTAATAAACACTTATTTATTGGGATCTATTTCATATATTCATATGAGATGAAGAGTGTGTTTACTATCTTTACATAGATTCCAAATTATGTACAGAAAAATATAAATGTTTATATGCTTAAAATGTAATATGTTAATTTTTTTTTTCTTTTTTTTCTCAAGAAAATTTTGTTTTCAAAGAAATTGTTAAATATAATTTATTATTCAACTTCATTCAATTCATTATCTAATAATTATAAAAAAAGAGAGATTGGGAGCGAATATATCTCCACAAAATCTATTCAAGTCTATAATAATTAGAATTTTATAAATATATCTTCATCTGCTATATTTTGGGTCACTAAATCTATTATTGTCTTTAAAATATAATATTATTACATGTTGAAACATGTATTATTCTAAAAAGTAGTAATGATAAAAAAATTATGTTATTCATATTTCTTTTATTTCCGTTTACAATTTCTGCTCAACATATTCAGAGAAAAATTAAAAATGCAACTGATTATGACGATGATGTAATGAATCAAGAACAGAACACTATTCAAGATTTAAATTCTGCTTTGTTATATCAGGAAAAGTTCTGGAGGGAGAAATACAAATCATTTATGCTGCATTTAATAAGATTTCTTTTTGAAGATGTAATGTAATTACTGAAAAATCAGAGATTGAGGATCATGTGGTGGAACATTTTTATCTTTACTAGTTAATGATGCAGATAATTTGATTCTGAATCAAGTGCCTTCACAATATTTGATTTTTGGTTTTCTTACTTCAGATGACAAGGAAAACAACGTGGAAATGGAGTATTGTTTAGTAAAATACTAAATAAAACTGCAAAAGGAACACATAATCACACAACTAACAATACATAATTTTTATGGAGATGGTTGTGGAGATGATTATTGATATGATATAGATACTTATGGGTTTCATCATACTTTTAGTCTTCATATTTTTTTTTTTTATATTTGAATCTAACTGTATTTAATTTTGTCTTTATTATTTAAATCAATTCATTTATATTAAAGTTTTATTCAATAGTTCATAAAATTATAATAAAAATGTCATAAATGCTAAAATATCAAATCATTCACTATTGAACAAGAATCAATTAGTGTAAGTTGTTCGAGATTAACGTGATTTTAACACAGATAAAAATTAATGTAAATTGTTGGTGGGAGAGAAAGAGAGGAGAAATCATTTTTTTTTAAATGAAAATCACCAATTTTTGTTTATGTTTATCCCTTTTCTTTATCTTTTTTTTTTTTCAATTTCTGTTTAATCAATCACTCTTCTTTGACTTTTTCTTTATTCCACAACTCTTTTTACTCTTCCATTTCATTTTGATCAAACTTGTTTCTCTCTTATCATCATAACATTTTGTAAGAATATATCAGTATTCAATTCTTTTTTACACATTGGAGTGCCCGAAACTGCAAAAGTTCTTAGAAGATATTGGATGTGTTGAAATTCCTCAAAGATTATTTAGGGGTTGAGTTGGGCCGGCATGGCGAGAGAGTTGTTCTAAAACACTATTTTTCTTTTTATTGGATAAAAAAAAAAAAAAAAAGGAAAGAGGAAAATTAACAATCAAATAAAAATTAAATTTTTTTTCTTTCATTTTCTTCTTCATTTAAATTTATTTTTTTCTTAATTTAAATTTAATCTTATTTATCATCTCTCATCTAATCTCCATTTCAAACATTTTCTTTCATTTTTTCTTAATTTAAATTTAATCTTCTTTTCTTTAATCTTTCATCAAATCTCCATTTCAAACATGATTTAACTCGAAAAAAAAATTATTTTCTTCATTTTTTTCATTTTCCCAGTAGTCCTCCTTTCACCGATCTTATTCAGAAAATTTGGCGCGTACAAACCAATGGAAGCTTTTTAACTCGTCGTCTTATACTGATATCCTCAAGTCGTATATAAACTTGGAAAAATAAAAACTTATTGATATATTATACACTATTCTGGTGATGCACTAATGTTATTTTCAAAGGCAAAGAAAATATTCTTAAGTCATCAAAAGTTGTCACACAATATCTACATAGAGGAGCACATGAGATTATAAACTCTCCCAATCAATGTCAATAAAAATTCATACTTTTAGGTGCATACAACAGTATGTCTATTCTTATTTTCATTTTTTCAAAAGAGGATAAACCAAAGGTATAGCATATAACATAAAGGATCATTGAGAAACTCAAGTACCTATACATAATATATTTTTAAATATAAAAAAGAAGGATGATAAAGCAAATAGATTAAGTGAGATTCAGACGAACATGGCTCTGTGACCAATCAATGAAAGATGTTAGGGCACACGTGCAAGCCAATTTCCAACGACCCTTAAACATCTGTAGATGGCTGAAGGGAATCAGTTTTAACAATTTGAGATCGTCTCCTCTCAGCAACTTGGCTGTTCATGTAGTCCAAGCGACAAACGGGCATATAGACATCAGCCCCACCAATCAGTTCAGTCTCTTTGTGCTCTGTCTTCCTCAATGTGAAAAAAGCACGTTTGCCACATAGTTCGCAACGAGCCGTTAACTTGGTCACAGAATCCGCAAGAGGAATTATGTGAAGCACAGAGCCAAAGCTTCTCCGTAAGTAATCACCATCCAGGCCTGCAACAATTACGGTCTTACCATCCTCATCGGCAGCCTTGCAGCAAAACTCGTATAGGTCCTCAAAAAATTGAGCCTCGTCTATGCCAATCACATCCAACTTCTGATAAGCATCGTGGCCATATTTTTCTCTGAAAGACAACAGATCCGGTAACGCCCAGCAAGGAAATTTAATCCCATCGTGCGTCACAACCGAATCAGTGGCATATCTTGTATCCTTGCTCGACTTCAACATCACCACATTCCTGGCAGCGTTGATCTCGGATTTGATGCGGCGAAGAAGGGCAGTGGTCTTGCCAGCAAACATAGGGCCAATAATTACATGTATCTCACCGGATGAGTGAGAAAGGTCTTTGGTGTCCAGTGAGAGGGATGAAGAAGAAGAAGCCATAGAGAAAGAAGTTTGAACGCGAAAATGAGTGTTTGGGTTCGGTTAACAATGATATAAAGGACAAGATTCATTCCAAATTTATAGAGGGGTTTTGAGATCATGACCCTAACTTTGATTTTATTTGATACGGTTTACTGAAGGATTTAAATCGTGGAGGGAAATAGAATTCGAGACACATGCGATTTAAATTGGCGGGAAACAATTTTTTTTATTTCAATTGTGGAGGGAAAATAGGTACTTTCAGACACATGGGATTTGAATTGGCGGGAAAAACTTCTTTTTAACGCTAAACACGGATAGTGTGTGTGTGTGAATGTTTTCTATTTCTCGTCCGTAATCTATAACCTAGGTATTAGTATTTTTTTTTTTCTGCAAGGAAAAAATATATTTGAACATAGCAAGAATTAGACCACCAAAAAGTTCATAAATATAGAACCTTGTATACAGTAGTACAAATTTAAATGCGTAAGCTGGCATTGCCCTTTATTCCAACACAGTCAAGCGCTTAGATGTGGATCGTGGAGTATATCTGATGGGTCAGTATAAATTGCATTCCTCAATAAATAGCACCTAGAAGTTACTATAGACAGGAAGAGAGAGCACGAAAAAATAAGAATTAATTTTGTCTAGGGACCTATTGGCATACATCGTGTACCTCTCATTAAAGAGGTATGAATTAGACACATACGTTAACATATGGAATAGATTACGTTAATGCTACTTTGTATAACAGGGATAAATTAGTGTGAATACAGGTGTAATATTGACAAAATTTTGATAGAATACACTAGCAGTTCAAACCCCAATCGTAAGGCTGATATATCACCTTCAACTCAGAAGTGGCAAGTAGGTCCAACAATAATTCTGAGTCAACTGGATCTAAGTAGCTTGACACATGCTTCAGGACCTCTACCTCATTCTTACCAAAATCTACACTAAACCTGAGTGTCATTAAGGAGAAATATTAGAATTATCAAAGTAAAATCAATTGTACTTCTACTTGTTAATTATCAACTATTTCATAATCGTGAGTACCTACACATATTCAAAGTTTTACGTAGGTATATGCATAGTTCAAGGGTATTTGGAAGTAAACTTTTAAATACTTTGAACCCAGCTAAGTATAGAATTTGACAGGTTACTTGAGAGAATGTGCTTAGGAACATGAAATATTCAATGATTTCTTAATCTAAATTAACCTAAAACACATCAATCATATTAAGAGTCTCTTAAAGAACCTACCATTTAAGGATCTTACTGGCATATGCAACCTTTGCAGTAAAATCTATTGAAAGGCCTCCACATCTTAAGAAATTACGGGCTGCATCCGCTAATTCTATGTCAATGTCCCCGGGAGAATAGCACCTAAGTGAGGGTCCAGATCGAGTACCATATACTAAAGCAAAATGAATAAGCGACTCGGGGAAAGGGAGGGCCACCTAATAAAAAGGAGCGAAAAGTGAGTATCAAATCAGTAGCAATGCTAGTGGTAACTTCATGGTGAAAGCATATAGACCGAACTCCAAAAAATAAAGCATTACATACTCAGACCTACAAATAAATGACCTAGCAAAAGCTTTGCATGCAATACACTCACTTAATGCCATGGTTAATCAAATTAACAGAAAATAAAAACATTAAGTGTTGTAGAGTAGATGGTGGTCAGTAACCAAAGCAACATAATTTAGGAAGAGAATTAAGATAGGTCGAAGAAAATGATAAAAAAACGGAGGGGTTCTATATTAGGAATCTCTAAAATCTAAAATTATAATATCATGACTAAAAGCTATTGAAGAAGTCGTTAAAATAACATCCAATTCATGCCATGTATCACATGTTAAATGAGGCCATGCATCACATGTTAATTATTAGGAAGTAGCACCTATATGTGTGTATGTGTGTGTTTTCAATATAACCTATGTACCTAAAAGTCAGTTAATTTCACTTGAGCAATTTCATCGTTCTTCTTCTCTCACCCTCTAAATTCAATAAAAATCCTTATTTATATATACAGAAGAAAAGAGGAGGAAAATCCATTTACTCTCAAGAAAAAATTACAGACTTATTCTCAATTGTCATATTTCATTTTTTTTTAATTCAATAGTTTATAATACTAACCTATCTTAACCACTAAATCAATAAATTTCACTTGAGCAATTCCATCCTTTATCCCTCTCACCTTCTAACTTCAACAGAAATTCCTATTTATACTAGATTTATAAACATATTATTGAACCTAGCCCCCCAATATTTCAATGTGCAAATCTTAAGCCCAAGTCTCATTCAAAAACATGTTAGTCATTAACCACTTACTACGAGGGGGAAAAAACTTGAAGGCAGAACAAAAAAGAGCTCCTGCATTACTTAGTCACTAAAATTCCAAATAATTATAGGAGAGCTGTTAAGAGAAAGGGAAATATTCAGGCAGGTCTAAAGAATAAAGAGGATAAACTTTGAAGATTCTTTTATGTACTACTTAAATAAAGGTATTAATGTCAGCATAAAGCAAATCTAAAACCATGGGAATAGAAGCAAAGCTTAATCATAAATGAACACCTTCACTTTAAAGGTTGAATGAATAAAGAACAAGGATGTCTTACCCTTAAATGTTTATCTTTTGCACTGAATGGCTTGGTAAGGCTATATGGTTGTCGCTGGTTCCCCCTTAAAATGCCATTTTGAATGGCTGAAAGTGAGTAGGCCAATCCACCAATAACATATTTGAAGTCTCCAAACAATTTCCTTCTTTCGAATGCTCCAGAAGGGTGACCCCATACTAAGATTGCATGGATAGTCATCATATTATATAGATTAATAAAAAAAGCAAGCTTCTCTTCTCTAGACATATCCCATACTTCCCCTCTTTGGAGCTCTTCTATTATTCTTAGATATCTGAACGAAAAACAGTTGTATAAATATCAGTGTTAAAATTCTAGGAATAATTATATGCAATTTTCATCATTTAATGACACTTCTGAGTAAGTAAGCCAAAAGACAGATTTGAAAACCTTGCAAACTCCTCACTTCCATGCATACTTCTGTAGTCAACATGACGTCCATCTTCAGAGGCATAGGCTTCATACATTGCATAGGACAAAAGCCTCAGCCTCGATGCAACTTCTGTCATTGGCTTAGGTTTCACAGTAATTATCCCCCTCGGAATGTTGTAACAAAAGGATGCCACAGTTGGATCATCATCTAAAAACCGATACAGGTGGTTACCATCCTCAAATAGATTCTCACTAAAGCAAAACAAAACAATTGAACATGTAAGAATTTTTGTTTCTTTTTTAAAAAAACGGAAAGTGGAAACACCAAATGGAGTAGTACTTGGACTCACTCAACAACATGCTGAAAGAAGAGTTTGCTGGCAAGTTTTCGTGCAAACTCAACAGCCTATACAATCAGACAAGAATAAGTAAGATAGAAAAGACATTTAGAAGATAGAAATTCTGAAATGGTATTAAATTAGTTTGATAAACAGTGGATGATATGTTCGACCATGTGATCGTAAATGTAGGAAGACTAAAATTTGAAAAACAAACAGGTGATCCAGAAAAAGCTTTTGAACAGGATACATGTCACAAATATTAAAAGGTGCAATCGTTAATAGGATTCAGCTAATTCATAATGCATTTACAACTCCAACTTCCATATTATAGACACACGTCAATCAAATGGAACCTTTATGAAGACATTACATCAATTTCGGGTCAGTTTGTTTGAGCTTATTTAAAAAAATGTTTCTATAATAATAAAATAAACAAATTTCTGTTTTTTATATATATTTGTCTAATCTTTTTATTTGAAAATAACAGTTTTTATTCTTTTCTTAAAGTGCAAATTCTATCTACTTTTAAAATAAGTGATTTTTAAAAAAAATACTTATTTCAAAAAAAATTATTTTAAATTCAAACAAACTGATCCAATATTAGATAGAAGAGTCTCAATACACTCATTCAATAGTTTGCTCAATTGTAAGTAAATATTAATGTAGATAAACATGCTTTATAAATGCATACGGAGACTAAAAGCATCAGTTAATCTTCACAACAAGCAGCATCACCACAGCGCAGTCTCAAAGTACAAATTACATTAAAAATTATTCCCTTCGCATCACAATATGGAATGAAGGAAAAATACAAAAGCATGCCTCCAAAAGATATGAGCTATGTTGAAGAAAATAAATTCTTTTTTAAGTTTTACTTTCTTCTATGTTGGATAGATGTTCAAACTAAAAGATAAGCTAAATAAACCACAAAAATCACTGAAGCAGAATCAAATATTAAAAGCCATTGCTGCAACCTGAAGGACAAAACACCTAGAAGGAACATGCTATAAAAAAATAGAACCAACATGTGCGATAGGGTAGTTCCTTAAAAGAAAGAAAAGACCGTGAAAAACTAATGAAGTAAAATCATCAAATTATACATCTTATAACCATCAGATAGAAAGATAAACCATAGATGGGGAGGTATACCATCTGTCTTTTGATTGTAATAATCACTATTAACAAGCCATAATGGGAGAAGAAAGAAAAAGAAAAAAGGATGAAAGAATAGAAAAACAACCCAAACAGAGAGCCACTATCTGATAAAAGGGATAAATTATAATTTATTCCCTATATATGTCACTTCCTTTCAGACTCGTCATGAAAAAACTCTACAGTTTGATTCCTATACGAAAAATTGTTTACAAATTAGTCCTACCAATTATTAAAGTTATAATAATAGTGATGAATTTTTTTTTCATACAAGGAAAAAACGAAGAATGATATGACAAGGTTAGGGACGAAAATGTAGACACGCTTTTTATGTACAGACAAAAATGAAGTCTATCACATGGGGGTAAATGAAAAATGATGTCAAATAAAGAGACCAAATCTAATACCATTACAACTTTAGCAAACAGTAGGGATCAATCAAGAATCATTTTTTCATATAGCAATTAAAACGTAGAGCTTTTTCATATAGGAATTAAAAAGAAAATTTATGCTAAGCGTAAATACCAATTTTTTAATTTAATGTAAATAATACCTTCAGACAAAAGCTACCAGATACTTAATGATATGTTAATGAAGTCATCAATAAGAGGAATTACAATACCATAAACCTGCAAGTTACACGTACAAATTAAGCTAAACCATAGCCTTGGTATTTTCTGTGATTAAAAATAAATCAAAAGCAATTAGGTTCTTATTTCTCAAACATGATTCCATTCAACTTAATAATAAAGCTTTAAGAGACATCACACAAATAATTGCATCACTATTCTTGTTTGGGACAACCAAATTTTATAAATTTAAATGCATCAAACGATTACACTTGGGGGAATATACATTGTTGTTAAAGCACACTAGAATGTGATCCAAACTTGAGAACAAGCTTACCTCTTTCCTTTCCAAATATTGATCTTCTGATAAGAAGTCCACAGCTTCAGAAGCAATGAAGCAGTTAGTAAACCTCCGCATTTTGAAAAATCTGTCCTTCACAACAATGCATTCTTTCATTTTGCGGACAATTAGAGCCATTTCATCAAGTGCCCCTCTACTGGACACATCATCCTCTCCAGAAAGTGGCGGAACTGGGCATTCAAATGATGGTACTTCATTAATAAGGTAGTCAATCTTCTCATTAAGCTTGCCAGACTCATCTAAGGACTTCAGCGTACTCAAGCCTCCAATAAGTATTCCATTGAAAAAAACCTTGGGAATAGAAGTAGATCCTGAATTCTTCTCCAGCTCCGCCTTTCTACCGGGATACACATCAATGTTGATTTCAACATATCTAAGCCTTTTCATATACAAAAATTTCCTAACCTCTTTACATTCTTGGCACCCCAGTCTTGTGTACACTATAATCCTTCCTTTCATGACTATGGGTAGTGGTGGACCTTCAGTTATGGGTTCCTCCCTCGGGACAGTTCTATTTTCAGCATCAACATCAGATGACGTCTTAATATAACTTAAGGGGTTCCAAGTTGTTTTCTCCACTGTCTTCTCAGAAACCACTTTGGTATCACTTTCTCTTGATAAATCTGAAGTGTCCTTACCTACGTCACCAGAATTATCCACAGCAGATTCGTCTCTTTTTCCAGACAGGTGACGAAGCACCATGGAGACGGCTATTATACTTTTCTCCCTAACAAAGTCTCTAAGAGATATTGTCTTCTCTGCCACACGTGGAGCCTCCGACTTGGTCTCCGAAGTATCCGTAGACGTGCAGCAACCAGCTTCAGTGCTAGGAACCTCAGTTCCCCCAACTTCAGGCTCCAAATTATTTCCCTCAGAACTGTTCTCTGTCTTTTGATTCGTTTGTGTAGATTCCATGCTTCTGTTGTCATCCTCCTCTATGGACAAACCCTGCTGTACAAAACTATTATCTTGATTTACTTCTTCACTTTCACGCTCAAAATCTTCACTGCTTTCTCCCTTAACACCAGAACACTCCTGTCCAACAATGCTAACTTCAGTTTCAAATTCCATGGAATCACTTTCTTGCTCCTTTTTAAACAAGTGATCTGGAACAGTATTGGTCTCCAAGTTTTCTTGTAGAGATCCACACAGTAAATCACAACTATCCGGAGGCGTCTGAGATTCTCCAGCCACATTGTCTTTACTTTCCTCATGAGTACTCAACTCTAAATCTATCACCTCATCCACCCTGTGCGGCATGCTATCCTGCTCATCATCAAACTCGGGGGCATCATGACCAATATTCTGAATTTTCCCCACCTTTGATTCCTTCTCATGTTCTTCACTCCGAACGGTAAAACCAACTCCTTCCAGCTTTTCAACATCTTGAGAACATACACTGTCCGATACATCTTCTTGATCATTGCCAAACTCGGAGACATCACAGCCTCCATTTTGAGTTTCGGGCCGCACTGGATGTTTCTCCCCATCTTCTTCACTCGAATCCCCTTCTACCTTTCCAACAGTTCGAGGACTTGGATCATCTGTCTCTTCTAAATCTTTCTTTTCCATGGTGAATGAAGCCAAGAATCACATTTTCCACGTGCTAAATAATCTAGGTGCCACAACAAACTCAACACCACATAAATTTACAACACTGTTTCTGACTTGTCTCCTAATAAACCAACGATGAGTATGTAACGCTCAAACAATAACCAAAAGCAAACCCAGAAAGTTACATGAAATTAAGAGCCAGAAAGTGAGAGATAGTAGCAGCAGTAAGTTAACCATGAAACAAAATCACTGAAGGAGTAACAAAAATTCCAATTTATTACCACAGCAACACAAGGCCTTCCAAATTTAGTTTTACATTTCCTAATTAAGTCCCTGGTGCATTTCGCCTTTGAAAACTACAAGGGGCAAGGAATTGCAACTCATTCCAAATGTAATTTGCGAACAGAAGAACCAGCCAGAACCTGTGCATAAAATAACAGCCTGATTAATTTGATAAGGTTCGCTACACATTAAAACTCGGAACACAGGTTTCGTTTGTAACCAAACCAAACAAAGGGTTTTGTGGAAAAAGATTATAAGAAACAATGCGGAAAAGAAAATGAGAAAATTGGCGAATGAAAAGAAAAAGTGAAAAGGAGGGAGAAGTTACCGATCCGATGAGAATTGAATTGGCGCAGAAAGACGACGTGAAGAGGGGTTAGGTTTGTGTTGCGTTGCATTCGAGGTTTGAGTAGAAAGTCGAAGGTCGAAAGGGAAGGATGATTCAGAGAGCAAGATGAGCGGGAGAAACGGGAAGTGCATGGGCCAAAACTTAAATTCCTACCAAAACACAATTTTAATTTATACATATACACATTATGTAAGAGTAACATCTTGGAAAATATTATACAAGTATTTACAAATTATTTTAAATTATTTACTGTACAAATTATTAGTCACTTCATATGTAGTAATTTACAATTTTTTAAATACTTTTAAAAATATTCAATAATTATTTAATCAATTAAGAATTAATTTAATTTATTATCTTCATATTCTGCGAATTATAAAAATACTTGAATTATTTTTATTTGCTATGAGTAGATAGTCAATTATGTTAAATATATGATCAATTATTTGAAGATTTTTCAAATAACTATTTGATTAAAAAAAGTTATTTAACTTACTCTTTCAATGACACATTTTGAGTTTCAATAAATGAGAAAGAGTTTTATAAAAGAGTAATATTTATCAGTTTCTTTAAGAGAACCTTTATTTATATATTTCTGTCTTATCTTTTCATTAATTGAATTGGTTTTTACAGGTTTGGTTTTTAGCTTTTTTTTATACTTGGTAATGATTTTTTTTATAGATTTTTAAGAAATGTCATATTTTTTTAATGTATATCTTAGGTTGATTAGATAGAAATTAATGTAAATTCAAAGAAAATCAAATGAGTTTAAATTTTTGTTATGTTTTATATTTATGTATTTTTTATTTTTTTTTATTGTTTTTTTTTTTTACTTTTCTTAACACTTAAAAATTGTCAAATATGTCTTGAGATAACAATAGTTTTTAACAATAGATATTAGTTTATTCAATTAAAATATAATATTTCTACATTAATATATTTTTTAATTCTTTTTTTTTAACTTCTAACAGCTGTTATATAATTATTAAAATAATAATTTAAGAAAATGTTAAGATTAATATATTAAAATAAGAAACAAAATTAGTGCACTGCAGACATGGAAAATTTACGATTCTTTGGAGGCCAAAAATGGGCCAGACCCTAACCCACAAAACAAAGAAGAGGTTTACACTTGCATTATGGGCTTTTGATTTTTATTTTCCTTTTTTTTCGGACTGGGTGGGCTTCTTCCATGAGAGGTTCCAGAAGACATTCCAGGATAACACATTTTGGAAGAAAAAAAAATTCTGGAAAACTAAAACTAAGAAAAGTTTTAGTTTTTACTGGTCAGAAGAAATATTTCAAAATATATTTTCAATTTTTCTAAAAATATTATTTCTTTTATAATATTTTTTATTATATAACGTTTTAGAATAAAGAATCTAGCATAACTCAAAATATATTTTTAAAAAATTGTAAAAAAAATAAATAAATAAAAAACTTTGACAATAATAAGGAGGTTCAGGAATAATTATGAAGTAAAAAAATAAAATAAAAACGTATAGTTAGAGTTAGGGTCAAAACTTGTTATCTAATACCATATTTAATGCTATAGCTCATATTACCTTATTAATATATTTTCTGTGGATTTAATTTTTCTTTTCAATTACGAATATTAAAATTTCATTTAAATTTAAATTCTTAACTTATTTTTAATGGATCCTGTACCGTCAGATGTTCTTTTTTTTATTAATTATTTTAAAAATATAAAGTTTTTATGAATTTTTGTATAAGAATTAATTCTTCAAATTTGTAACAAATTAATTTCTTAATATAAAATTTAAATAAAAACTAAATTCTTCCTCTATTAACCTAATTAAAATTATTCGGAAATGTTCTACAGTGGAAAAATTTATAATTAAAAAAATCAATGGATGATTCTAAATCCTAAATCCAACGTCTGATGACTTTTTTTTCTCTTTGAATGTACTTATTTGAAAAATAAGACTTAAAGATTTATTCTTAATTTTATTATTTCTTGGAATTTAAATGTTAAGATGAATTATTATTTAAATTATTAGATTATAATAATAAAATGAAAGAAAAGATGTTGGAGTGAATACTAAACCCTAATGTTGTATTGGAACCATATATATAGTGTTTGTTGATGTTCCTTATATAAATATATATATATATATAAATATATATATATATATAAATATATATATATATATACTTCAAATTTATTTTAAAACTGATAGGAATAATAATAGATAAGGATTTACTTTTATTAATGGAAACCATAACCTCTATATAGAATTATCAACCTTTTTATTTAATTTTAAAATTAAAATTATTCTTTATTTTTAAATGGATTGCTTTTATTAAAAATAATTATAGATTTGTACAAAATTCTAAAATGATGAGTTAATTTTGTAGTGGTTTGAAAATAACGAAATATCATGATATTTTAGTTAGATTATTAAAATATATTCTATATGTGATATTATTTTTGACGAATCATCTTAAAATTTGTATTATTATATAAGTAGGATCAGTCAACTTGTAAAATTAATATTTTGACCTTTTTCTACATCTTTTTACATCAAATTAAATATTGATAAAGTTTAATTAAATTATAATATAATGAAAATAAATAGAGTTATCAACATAATCAAAAAGTTATTTGATATTTAAGGTAAAAAAAATGCTTTTAGGTATAATTTTGTTGTTGATCCATGTCTTGGGGTATTGGTTTCGGCATTGTTATACAAGCTCGGTCTTGATCTGGAATTTTTTTTTTTTTTTTTTAAGATCTAAACGTTCTTTTGCGGTCTTTAGACAAAAAAAATAAAAAAAACAAGTTAGCTACTAAATAACCAATAACCAATGTTGAAAGGAAAAAAAATTGAAGGGAAAAAAAATTGTATATATAAATATTAAAATTATAATTTGTATAACTGCTATTAATATTATAGTTTTTATTAAAATACAAAACAAAATATTATTTGATGACAATATTGTTATTTTTCCTTCCATAATATAATGTGAATAATAAAAAATATTAATAATTTTATTAATTTTTTTCTTTTTTCTTTTCTTACATGTAATTTACTCGTCATTTTGTATGTACTCCTCATTTTGTATCAATACATTAGACATTCTGCTTTAATTGTGTTCACTTACAGTTTTAGTTCCAAGTATGGCATGTTTGTAATATAAGTTGTTTTATATATTAATATTTTATATTATTAAGACAAGTTTTTTTTTTTTATTCTGAGAATCATATTGAAGTGTGGTTCACTAAAATATATAAAAAAAAGATTGAGGTTAATTGAAAATATGAAATCAACGAATTTATACTAATTTTCGATTTATTTATTTATTATAATTTATTTTATTTATTGATTATAATATTATATATTTTTATTTGTTAAAAATGGTACACATAAAACAACTATTTAATAATTTAAAACGAAAAAGAATTCAAATTGAATATTAAAAAAAAATTCTTAAAGGGCCTTGAATGATCCAGCTCCAAAAACAAAAAATATCGGGCTATCTATATGGGCCTACTTTGGTTATTAGCAGTGACTTTCTCCTTTCCCGCTCAAATCCTCTCCTTCAACATTTTTAAAATTTCTCTCTCTGCTCCTCCCACTGTGCCCCACTGTGTGTTTACCCTAAATAAATTTCAAGAAGAAACCTATCTAAAGTGATTTCTATATTGTGATTGCCGTCTCCACCATTATCACGACAAGGTGAGTCCTCTTTCTTTCCTGTTTTAATTTCGCTTTTTCTACCCTTCATATTACATGGGGAGGGGTCATAGCACGTCCACGGTTCAGTTGGATCTTGGTACCCAATTTCACCAATTTCTAACTTAAGGGTACTGGCCACCCGCCGCCGAGCTCAATTCCACCATTGAATTCAATTGCAACACATCGATACCATAGCCAACTGCTTCATCTTTCAAGCCACTCTTTCTAATGATTCGTCTATGACATCATTTCAGCTACCATCCATCTTCCTTTGGAGGTACACTGATCTGGTCGACTGGTCGAAAGGAGCCGTGTTCCCTCTCTCCTTTCCCACCCTAGGTTAAATCTGCAGCCCAAGATAAATCTACAGCCCTGGGGACCTTTGTCACCCTCTTAGACACTTGAAATGCCCTCAATTTTCCTTTCCCGTTTTTTTTTTTCTTCTCCAATTGACGAGATCTATATATATGGTTTTGCCAGTGAATGTTGTCCACACTAAAACACGTTCCGCTACTGAAATTCACGGCTGCGGGTAAGAGAACATCCGGACTAGTATACCTATATCTTGCAATCTTTTATGTGTGATAAATACTAAATCTGATATAATGATGCTGATATTGACAGTTAATATAGGTAAGTCCCAAGTTTTTTACCAAGGCTATTTTTTCATTTCTGCAAAAAATGGTAGCTTTTGAGTCGTTGTAAGTTTTAATGTTTTAATATGTTTTGAAGCCTATTTTCAATTAGAAATTCAGATTTCTATGTATCAACTAGTAAAGTGGTGGAACAACCAGTACTTCTCAATCCTAATTTCAGTAAAATGCTATTTTCTTTGTATATATAAAGAAAATTGGTACATTTTTAGCGTTAACTCTACGAGTCTACATGCCAGATAGTTGTAGATTTAGACTAGAGTAACAGAATTTCTAGGTTTTTTTTTTTTTTTTGTATTTTTGAAATAACTCTTTCATTGTCTAATGGTTTATCAGTTCTTGAAGTAATTCATGAAAGTAGCTTTCAAGTTTTATTAATACTTAGTATGTAATTTTCTTTTGGAACTAAAATATTACGTTAAATTTTAAGGCTTCTTAATTAGAAAAAGAAACTATGTATGAGGTGGGTATATGTTATGAAGGCTTTTTATAGAGCTACTCAACACTTTGAACGGTACATTCCTTTTTGAATAATCAAATAGTTCCCGTCATTCAATCTTTCTTAGTCCGTTGTTCTTCTGCCCTTTCGTGTCTGATATTGATTGCTTAGATACGAATTGACTCATGCAGGTGCTTCATAAAGACGTTCTCTTTGTACTCGGATTAAGGAGGTATAAAAAATTGACATACTTCATTTAAGTAGCAGAATATCAGTATCTATGTCAAAAATATTGATCAGTTGATGTCATGAACTCAGTCTAGAAGGTTGTCGAATGATGGTGTGGATTTTATAGAACTTATTGCTAACGAATTTAAAGATATTTATGCCATAAAGTTAAAGATAATATAAAATGATGATAGAAATCTGATATCTTATTCTAAACAATATGGGATTTCCTTGAACAAATCCTGAAAGAGAACAAAAATGTGTGAAGAGACACCACCAATGACCCAGAACTGCTCATTCCTCCACCAGTCATGTGTATGCCAACACCTCCCCACTGCTTTCATGGATGCCCGTTGCAGCTATGGAGATGAAAAGTGCCAGGAAAATGATACTGGTAAGAAAATGAAGTATTAGCTCAATGCTCTAAACAATGCATTGGATAGTAAATGGAATGGTAAGGAAACTAGTAGACAATAAGTTTATTTAGAGTAAATGAATATTCACTTTGAAAAATACATCAGATATTTGATTTGATCTTACCACAGGAATTATGAACTTTCGAGTGAGAAGACACACAGTCGATAAGGCGCAGTATGAGCAATTAAGGGAAGGGATGTCAAAGGACAAACGACTGAGTTTAGGTAAGAAGCGCTCCAGCCACAAACATAGGCATGCCGTACACAAATAGCCGACCATGACAGTGCATCTTGAAATCTGTTAATATATCTTCTGTAACAAAACCATATATCCATCCAACTTGAAACACAATTGGAAGTTAGATTGGAAAACAAACACATGATAAATCCCAACTTAAAGTAATAACCAAGAGATATTAACACCTCTTATCCCAATTCTGTTTTCTCTTCATAATCACAACTGACATGAATGGCTCCTTCAAACAATGGTTATTACTTTAAGTTCCCAATTCTGTTTTCTATTCATAATCACATCTGACATGAATGGCTCCTTCAAACAATGGTTAGTACTTTAAGGGATTTATCATGTGTTTGTTTTCCAGTCTAACTTCCAATTGTGTTTCAGGATGGACCCTAATACCTCAATATTTTCGAGTGCATGTATTTGCTTTGTATCTTCTTTGTTTCCTAACTTCCGTGGAATTGACTTCACTTTCCATTTGGGCCAACCGTTGCAGGCTTTCTTTAGTGGGTTCTTCCTTAGCTGGGGCATCATATCTACAGTGGGCCTGCCACCTAAAGAACACCCAATTCCAACATTTATTGGTGGTCCTTGGTTGCCATCTAAACCTTTTATATTTTTCTATATAGCAAAACATAGATTAGCTTTTCCTCCAAAACACTAGAAAGTATATGTAAATCAATCGGCTATAAACTTTTACTTACATCAAGCAACATAACATTTCTACTTGAGTATCTGTCATGTCTTTTGCGGTCCATGCTGAAGTACATGCCTTCGAAAAATGCTTTACTGTTGTTTATGAAGCTATCACAGTCAACATTGAGTAGGTAAGGAGCATTTGATATGACTGCCGAGACTCGCTCCTTGAACAATTAATCAGACAATTTATAAATAAAAATGGAAAGATAACAGAGAATATTAATGAAACCAATTTTTATTTTTTTGTGATGTTCAAATGTTGGTCTTATCTCACGACATGAGATAGAAACAGATTGAGGTAACTCATGCCCTTCAATATCACGAACACTTTTTCGCTTAAAGTACTGTCACAGCATAGAATTCATACCAAAATTGTACTCACCTGAATCATTCGATGATGTTCTCTGACACTTTCCGGGCCACAAGTCTCATCTCCGTCCCCAGCAACCGGTTTTGACACGTTTAACTCATCATGCTCCGTCTACGAACACAACATTGAAAACATCAAATGCAATTTATCGCTGGGTTTGAGATTATAGATACGAAGTAAAACAAAACCATAAGAACTGGTTCAGAGCTCAAACCTTAATAGCACGACGCTCCTGGTGTAAAATTGTATCGGCTATAAATTGATAGAAAGATGCATACCACTGTAAGTAGCGAAGAACAGCAATCCAGAGTATTATCAAAATTAGACAGGGATTGATTTTGCTTCGACTTGGGGAAAATTTGTTGCACAGTCGATGAGAACTTTCATTCAGTCTGTTAACACAGTTTCAAGTAAAGAAATTGTGGCATAAAGAAGAGTAATAAAGAAATTGTTTGCCACTCACTTGATAGACTAAGACTGCCCAACAGGGGTTGGCCACGGGGACGTCAACGTAGGAGCCAGAAAGTCCACCGTCGAACCCGAACCCGAACCCGAATGGGCCACTTCATTGCAAAATATAATGTTAACATTATTGAAGTATTGGAGCCCATTGGCGTTGGCAAAGCATTTCCTGATAACAACTTCGCAATGTTGGGAACTAACCATGGAAAATCGCAGCAATAAGCAAATCTTGAAGTAAATCCAAACCGAATAGGTTGCATAAAGGCATAAAACAGAAATTGTTTGCCACTCACTTGATTGGCAGAGAGTGCGCAGGGGTCGCCGCCGGCGTCAACGGAGGAGAACCACCAAACACATTCAATTCGTTATTACAAATTATTATGTTAATATCACTAACGACCTGGACTCCATGGCTATTGACAAAACAATCCCGCATAACAAATTTGCTAATCGGAAGCCTGGAAAAGACAGGTAGTTGTTGGCTGCGGAAATTTAAGAAGAGGCGAAACCCGAAACAGGGGTTCATTACAAAGCGAATGAAGCGATTACCACTCTCTTGCATTTTCTTCGCAATTGATACCTGTTGGAACATAATTGAACCTTGCAAAAGATAGGGGGAAAATTGAGATCAGTTGGAGAGAAAAAGAATAGAATAGTGCAGAATAGCAAAAAGTACAAACCCCAGGATTTCGCTAGCCACTTCCTCCTCTCCGTCGCCGGCTCCTCTCCACGGCTCCCTCTTCTCTGTCGCCGCACCATTTCGTCACCTCCCTACTCTCCGTTTCCGTCGAATCTCCTCTGTACTGCCTCCACAATCCGCCGCCGCCTCTCCGTCACCTCCCTACTTTCCGTCTCCGCCAAATCTCCTCTGTCACTGCCTCCTCAATGCGCCACCGCCTCTCCGTCGCTGCCTTCTCTCACTGCTTCCTTCTAACCGTCGCCGGCTCCTCTTTGCGGCTGCTTACTCTCCGTCGACGCAACCTCTCTGTGGCCCCGTCCTTTCCACCACTGCTTTCACTGCTGCCTTCTGTCGACGCAACCTCTCTATCCCCGTTCTGTACCCACCTTTATCCCCATAAACCTTTTCGGTCGAAAGTTATTCTTTAAATAGTAATAGCCTTGAGTTCGTGGTGCAGCGTAAAGTCGGTAAGAATAGAAAATGCTTAAAAGAGAGTGTGCTTTACATTTTTTCTGAGAAATTATACTTTCATTGCAATTTTGTAAAAAAATTATTAAAAATATAATTAATAAAATTATTAAAAAATAAATAAATTTAAAAAATTATTTTATTATAATACTATTTTAAAATATTATTTTAAAAATAATTATTATTAATTAAAACATTATATTAAAATAATAAATAAAAATATTTTATTTTCTTATTTATTTCTATTTTCTTTCCCATAATTTAAATAATATCATTTTATATTTTTTTCTCTTTATTTTTTTTCACTCATTATCATTTCTCTATTTAAATAAATTATTAATTTTTTAACTTTGTTAAAGAATATATTTATAATTATTTTAAAAATATATATATTTTTAAATTAATCTATTTCATTTGTATCCCTGAATTTTCAACTTAAAATTTTTATTCTTCATTATATTTTTCATATATAATTTTTGTCATATTTTTTAATAATAACAATAATATTTTTTATTATAATTATAGTTAACTTTTTCATATAAAAATTTATAATATTATAATTACTAATAATTTTTTTATTTAATATATGATTATAATTTTAAAATATATAAAGCTATTTAAAAAAACATTTCTTACTATTTTAATAGTTTAAGTATATTTTGCCAAATTTTTTATATTTTTCTGCTATTTGTTTATTTCTAAAAGTTTCAATTATGTATTAAGTTGCGTCTGTATCTTAAAGGATTTTTCTTGAGTATAGTGTATCTGTCTTGTAAACTCATTCAATTTATTTAGATTTATATTTGTAAAATATTCTTTATGACAATGCTTAAACTTTGCAATATCTGTTTCATCATCTGACAATAATAGTTCAACATTGATCTTATTTATTGTGGATTTTTAAAAACATATTAGAAATAGTAAAATAATAAGTAAAAATTACAATAAGTCAAATAATCAGTAAAAATTATTTACAATTTAGATATGTCAAATGTATAAAAAAAAAAACATTACAATAAAATCATGTAACATAAACAATGAGAGCCATTAAATTTGGAGCGAATGTGAAGAATAGTTAAACCTAATTTGGTAGGAAGCTATTAGATTCAGTGTAAAAGATTCACATTTGATTCTGTGTCGTGTCTCACTTTCTGGTGTCTTAAATTTCAAACTGCAGAAAAGAAAGTTTGACGGTGTTTACAGGTTGGAAGCCGTGCGTTGTGAGTTGTGTGAATGACATGTGCAAAATTAATAATGTATTTTACTATGATCAATTGGTAATATAAAAGAATAGATGGATACTCTCTCTTATTTTATTCCGTTACAGAATCATGCATTTGTCCTTTCTGGTTTGGTTCTTTTGTCGTAATATCATAATTAATTTATGATCTTGTTAGAAAGCAAAAAGATAAAAAATAACATTTAAAAAAGAAACCCTATGTGTTCAGGTAGTGTTCAGGTAGAGAATAGTACCAAGAGTGGGTCTTGTCTCTCGTTGCAGTTGAAAAACACTTCACATCTTGTTGGAAACAGATATAACAAACAACTTGTATTTATATGTGAAAACATTACATCATATAAACTTTTATTTTTGACAAAAAAAATAATTAATAAATTTTAATTTATGAGAAAATTTATTCTATTCTAATCGATTCGATAAAAGATTAAATTAATTTATTTTATAAATTTTTTTTTATCAAAAATATCTCACCCACCCATAAAAATAATATCTTTAAAAAAAATATATATATATTTTAAAATAATTTCCAACAATAAATTTGTAAACAAAATTTAAAAAATATATTTTTAGAACATTTTAAGAAAGAAAATTTAGAAAATATTTAATTATAAAATATTGGTTGAGTTCATTTTAAATAATTAAGTATAGAATAAATAATTTATTAATTTTTGAAAAATAATAAATTAATCACTAATTATTTGTAAAATAATTTAATAAATTAGATCCGATCTAATTGTTGTTATATTTTTCAATATATAAAGATGGTTTTATATATAAATAATTATTTAAATGATAAATAAAAATATTTATATATTTAATAAATTTTATTTACAAAGGTCTCGATATTAGTAATTTTGAATTTAACATTAAAAAATTCTAATAGTGCCTACATAATAATTTCCTAATTATGAGACATATTCATTCGTTCTTGAAAGGTTAGGTATAGTGGAAATTGAAATTTAACTATAAAAAAAAATTTCATTATGTTAATATAAATTATATATTTGTTTGGAAAGTTATCTACATATTTGAATATTTGATTATTTGTTGTTGTTTTTAAATAAAATAGTGTTATAATGAAGTAAGTATTTTGGAAATTAAATATTTTCATCAGAAGTCATGTCAATCAGAAGTCATGTCAGGTTGAATAATTCATTTGTCTTTTTTTATCTTTTTCTATTTCTGTATTTTTGTTTTTTTAAAGATAATGTTATAGTCAAATTTAAAATACAAAAACTACATAAAAGATAAATTATACTTGAATCAGTTAATTTTTAGTTTCAAATTTCCACACACTCAGGAACGGAAACTCCCATTTTTACACAAATAAGCGCAAATTAATATAAAGAAACAGTCACAATCATCTGAAATCAATTCCCTCATTTTCTCATAAACAGAACATTAGTGTATTGAAACACATGTTAAAAGAATTTTATTTATTTATTTATTTAAAAATATAAAATTAAAATCTAATAAAAAATCAATCTCAGTGTTCTTATTCTACCAGGAATTACATTCATGAAGTTTTCAAAGTCCCATCCAATCATGGTTTCATGAATACCCTTTTTCTTTGGAAAAGCAAACATATATAGAAAAATAATACTTTTTCACGGTAAACATAAAGAATGATGTTTGAATCATCAGAAACCAGATTGAATATCATGTATTACTTTATTATGAGCATCACATCTTAGCAATCATCAATGGGAGAACGTAATGCTATATTATACTATTATGTCTTAATCAACTGATCGCATCATTAAATTATCCAAATCCAATCCAATAAATTATCCTATTTATATCTGTATGTAGCTTCAATTTTTATCACGCGTTTCTTTTATTGAAATGGTTGAGAGTGTTCAAAATTTATTATATTTAATTTTAAAACATTTTTAATCAAAGAAAAATTTATTACAATCTTCTTTTATTTATATATATAGTTAAAACAAATCGAACTTTAACATTTAAGATAAAATTTAATATTTATATTAATTTTTCTTTTACATTAACTAATTAATTGGCTATTTACGTAATTGGATTTGTGGTAACGTTGAATCTGTTTCACTTTTAGTTTTTCGGACTCAATTCATATTTTTAGTCTCATTAACTTTTAAATTTCATTAAGTTTATAATATGACTGATAATTAATTATAACTTTCGACATAATCATGTATCGATTAATATTTATAACATATAATCTCGTATCATATAATTAATTGATTATATATGATATGTTTAATAATTATAATTTAAAATATAATTAATTATATATTTTTTTTAATCCATATATTTTATTTTGATTTCATATATATATATATATATATATTATTTTAAAGTACGTATTAGCTGAGTTTTTATTTAATTGATTATATGATTTTTCATAATTTTAAATATAAATAATATATATATATATATATATAATTTAAATTATTTGATATGTAATATCTATTTTATAAATATATATTTTTTTATATGAATAAAAGATAAATTAAAATTTCAAATATTTAAATTAAATTAATTATTATGAAAAATTGTTAAAAAAATCAACAAAATTACGAATAAAAATGATCTTGTTAAATAGAATTACTTGTAAAAATATAATATAAATATTTATTTTATACGATTATTTTTTATAAATTTATTTTAAATATAAAAATTATATTATAATAAAATTTTATAACAAGCCAATTTATTAAAATATATTTTATCATTATATTTATTATTACATTCAAAATAAGATAATATTTATCATAGATTATTTTATTGTTATAATTAACTTAAATATTTTATGAATAGGTTATTTTATTATTATAATTAATTTAAATTATATTTTAAGATACATAAAACTATTTTTTTTTATTATAAGATTATTATAGTTGTTTATTTTAATATGGACAATCAAAATGATATAAATATTTTATTATTATTTTTATTTCACTTTTCAAATTTTAAATATTTTTTATTTAAATAATATCTTAATTTTTTTAAGATAATTTTTTTATAATATTTTAATCTATTCGATAAAATATTAAATTAATCTATTTATTAAATATTCTTTCATCAATAAATATCTCATCCACCCACCCATCCATGAAAATAATATATTTTAAAAAATTATATACATACTTTATAATAATTTCCAACAATAATTTTGTAAAAAAAATTAAAATATATTTTTATAATATTTTAAGAAATTAAATTTTAGAAAATATTTGATTATAAAATATTGGTTGAGTTAATTTTAAATAATTAAGTATATAAATGAAACAATTTATTAATGTTTGAAAATTAATAAATTGGATCAATCTGGAGATGAATTTATATATAACTAATTATTAAATGATAAATAAATGTATTACTTCGTCATTTTTTTTATAATTAAAAACATTTTTTTAAAATTGAATTAAAAATCATATATATGTCTATATAAATAACATGGTATGTTTGGAAAAAAACTTAAACATTTATAAGATAAATTTCAAAATTGAATCAATCTAAAAAATTAATTTTTTCTCTCCCAAATCTCACAACGCTTTATTTAGCCAGCCATAGAATAGGTAGTAAGATTCTGTGAAAACAAACCATGACATAGACAAGGGGTTAGACCGTAATAATAGCATTCTAGAAAAAAAGAGCATTCTAGAAATAAGAGCATTCTAGAAAAAGAGCATTCCAGAAAAAAGAGCATTCTAGAAAAAATCCCTAACTCAATTGATGGTCCGTCAGAATCCCGTGCTGGACACCTTCTCAGAGTTTTCTCAGTTAGTTGACCAATGACTCATTTAATGTAATGAGTCAAAGATAACTTCAAGTATCGTTTTTAAATATAATATTATATAAAATTAATTAAAAAATTACCATGTTACTTAAAATTTATTTTATAATTTAATTATATTTTATTATAATATATTTATATTTATAAAAGATATATAAAATTTATATTTTACTTTTTAATTATAAAATTTTAAAATTTATTTAAGAATATATAAAAAAATTAAAATTAAAAATATATAAAAAGTTATATAAAAAAATTATCAAACACTTTCATATTTAATATTTTTTTATTATAAAAATATTTAATACTTTTTAAAAATATTTAATAATTCTTTTAATAACAAAGATTATGATACTGATTTGATTAACATATAATCAAATTATATTTAATTTTAATAAAAATATAAATAAAAATAAAAATATATACTATATATTTTTAAATATTTATATATAAGTTAATTTTAATTTGTGAAAAATAAATTATTTTTTTATAAAATGATTATAATAATTTTTTTTATTGTAAATTTCCTTCCAGCATTCTTTGGAAGAGATTGATTAAATTAAATCATGAATGAATTCGGTGAAAAAGGTGAGAAAGTGAGAAATGAAAGAAGAGGAGGAAAGAGGGAAGTACGAGGGAGTAAAATTATTTTAATTAAATAAAAATATGTCGTAACAAAAAATAGGAGATAATTTGTAATTAATTTATTTAATATGAAAGAATAAAATATATTCATTAATAGAAAAAAAATGTTGAATAATCAAAATATTTTCTAGTCAAAATTAAATTTTTTTGAAGTAGAGTTAATATTGTTTAGTATAAAATATTTTTGAAGAAAAATAATTTCATCTTGTTTAGATATTATTTAAATTAGGAAAAAATGTTAAAATTTAAAATAAAGTATATAAAATGTTGAAAGAATAATAAAAATAACAAAATATCAATTAACTATATGAAAATTACAAAATTAAAAATTCATATAATTAATATTCATAATAACTAGAGTTAAATGCATGAGTAGTGAAATAAAATTTTAGTTCTCTAAATTAAAAATAAAAATACACACATTAGATTAAAAATATGAATAACATTTTTAACTAAAGCTATAAAAAGAAAATTTCAAATCTTTATTCAAGATTATTAATTTTGTAGTTAATTATGTAAAACTTTGAATAAAAAAAATTAATTTTTGGAGTTTTTAAATACCAGCATATAATATGTTGCTGTCATGGTTAAGTTGTGGGTCTTGTAATAAATAATAAATATCAATTTTTTTATATAGAAATAAATATTTAATATATTAAAACATAACCACTCATTTTTCAAAGATAATAAAAATTAGCGAAAGCAATAGTATTTACACTATCTTGTTTTATTTTATTACATAAAAATTAGTAATTAAATATTATTTTATTCGTTAAAATCATGATATTAGTAAAATTTTGTTGAAAACTTATAAGAATTGTTTATTTATCTACGATTCTTATAAACATCTGTATATAATCATTCTCATTCTTTTTTTTCTTTTATTATTTTATAATTTTTTTATTATAAAATTGATATTTATCTGTTAATTTAATTTTTATTTTATTTTAAAATTAATAATTTTTAAAATTTTTTATTTTGACATCAAAATATGATTTAATAATTTATTATTTAAATTAAAAAAAATATAAATTTTTATTCTATATTTTAAATTATACAAATTATTTTTACGTAAAAACAATGTTATATTATTAATTAGTTAATATTTAGAATATAATTTTAATAAAGATAAATTTTTTAAAATTATAACAAATATATATCAAAATATTATCATAATTTCGTAACTAATAATTTCTAACCCAATTTAATATATTTATATATATATATATATATATAATAATAAATTTAAACTCAGTTAAATATAATTTTCATATAACAAACCCGTAATACAATATAATCACCTAATGTATTTATATAATTTTTAATAAAGTAGTGGTTATTTAGTGGTTATGATAAAATAAGTACTCCATTTTTAAGAGGAAGCATGTCTGGTTAAGTGACTTGTTTGTCTTTTCTTTATCTTCCCTGTTTTCATCTTTTATTAGTTAAATAACATATTGTTATAGTCAAATTTTAAATACAAAAATATGCTAATACATATAGAATAAATTATACTTCAAACAAACACAAAAGAAATAACATTCTATAATTAAAATTCATAAATGAAATAAAATAGTACATATAATATTATAAGATAAAAGTGAAAATATTACAATTATATTAAATTTAAAAAAAATAATTTATATCATACAGATATAAATATAAATATAAGAAAAGTAAACTTTAGAAAATATTGTGAGACATAACTTTCAAAAGAAAGTTAAATAGAAAATAAGAGTATATAAAAAAACATCTCATATGAATTTTATTATTAATTAGAAACTCTTAATATTAAAAAAAAAATCATATATGTTCATCAAATTTAATTTTATCAACATCTCCTAAATATCATTTTTCTAAATATTATATTATTGTAGAAAATTCTATTAATTTATTTTATTTCATCATAATTGTAATTAGTATTGAATTATTTGTAATAATATTTCATTTATTATATTTTTAATACTAATCATATTAAAATTTTATCTAAATCTATTATTATCTTATCTAATGGAATTTCTATTAAATCAATAATTAAGACTTTTATTTTTTTCTTTAAAAAGAAGACGTGTCATCAAATAAAAGTGACTGAGATACTCTGGATTATATAAATCCATTTAGAATAATTCAGTTAGAATTATATAAATCCATTTAGAATAATTCAGTTAGAATGAAAAAAAAGAAGAAGTAAATGTTGCAATTCATTAACCTTTTAAGATAAAATTTAAATATTTATATTAATTTTTCTTCTGTGTTCATTAATTAATTCGTTATGTACTATGTAAGCGAAATTGGATTTGTGGTAACGTAATAATTTCCTTCGTTTGAATCTATTTCACTTTATTAGTCTCCAGTTTAATTGACTTTCAAATTTCACTAAGTTGGGCTCACTTGCTGATTTGGTCTCCATTTTCTCCAATTTTTCTACGTGGTTACCAATGGGCTTTGTTGTCTTAGCCCAAGTTCAATATTACTGAATGAATCCCACTGTTCTCACTTATATTTCTCTCTTTTATTTTATTTCTTCATCTACAACATTTTCAAAAATAGAGTGAAAAAGTCACTTTTATTTCTCGCCTCGCTTTCTTATGCTCTGTTTGAAGGAAATAAAGTAAATAAATAAGTGAAAAACAGAATAAAAATAAATATTTTTATTATAATATTATTTTAGTTAATTTATTTTTCATCAATCAAATAACATTTGGAATGAAAAAATATTACCGTCATCGTATAAGAAGTTATTAAAGTTAAAAATATACAAAATGCATAATATAATGATTATTTTATATAAAAAGCTTTTTACATTTTTTTTTCATTTTCTTAGGAGAAAAAAAAACTATTAATCTCACTTTTCTACGTTTTGACATTTCTTTATAATTAAAAATAAAACTATTAATTTGGTTTAATTCGTAAGACCTATCTCTCGTCAAAGTAGAAAAAAAACTCAACAACTTATTACCTTCTTCAATCAATTGAGTTAGTTCCCTTATTTAAGTGCTTCATTAATTAAAATAAGAATTTCAAGAAAACAGAAACTTATGTATAATTATTATCATATAAAACAACAATTCACACTATTACTAGCACAAACAAAAAGAAAATTTAAAAAAAAAATGAAAAAAAAACTATTTAAAGTAAATTTTCTTTTAGTTTTTTTAAATATAAATTTTTTTATTATATTTTCTAACAAAGATATGATCATGATTTAATAAACTTTTATAGATTTATCACTTTTTAAAAATACTATAGTTTTTAACAATAGAAATTAGTTTATTCAATTAAAATATAATATTTCTACATTAATATATTTTTAAATTGTTTATTTTTAACTTCTAACCGCTGTTATATAATTATTAAAATAATAATTTAAGAAAATGTTAAGATTAATATATTAAAATAAGAAACAAAATTAGTGTGCACTGCAGTGCTTAGACATGGAAAATTTACGATTCTTTGGAGGCCAAAAATGGGCCAGACCCTAACCCACAAAAGAGGAAAGAGGTTTACACTTGCAGTATGGGCTTAAAATTTTTTTTTGTATATATTTTTGGACTGGGTGGGCTTCTTCCATGAGAGGTTCCAAACACATTCCAGGAAAACACGTTTTGGAACAAAAATAAAATTCTGGAAAACTAAAACTAAGAAAAGTTTTAGATTTTACGAAAAAATATTTCAAAATATATTTTCAATTTTTCTAAAAATTTTATTATTTTTATAATATTTTTTATTATATAATATTTTAGAATAAATAATCTAGCATAATTAAAAATCTATTTTTAAAAAAGTGTAAAACAAGCAAACAAACAAACTTTGACTATAATAAGAGGTTCAGGAATTATTATGAAGGTAAAAAAACAAAAAACCTTATAGTTAGAGTTAGGGTCAAAACAATTTGTTATCTAATACCATATTTAATGCTATAACTCATTTTACCGTACTAATATATTTTCTGTGGATTTGTTAATACCATATATGATTTAAGAACTTTTAATTTTTTTTCTAATACTAATATTAAATTTTGATTTAAATTCTTAACTTATTTTCAATGGATGCTGTAATATATTATATTTTAAATTTGGATCTTCTCTTTTTTTATTAATTATCTTAAAAATCAAGTTTTTATGAATTTTTGTATAAGAATTAATTCTTCAAATTTGTAAAACATTCATTTTCTAATATAAAAGTTAAATAAAAACTAAATTCTTCCTCTATTAACCTAATTAAATTTCTTCGGAAATGTTCTACTGTGGAAAATTTATAATTAAAAAAATTAATGGATGATTCTAGATCCTAAACCCAACATCTGACGACTCTTTTTTCTTGGAATGTAATTTGAAAAATAAGACATAAAGATTTATTCTTAATTTTATTATTCATTTTCTAGGAATTTAAATGTTAAGATGAATTACTATTTAAATTATTATATTATAATAATAAAATGAAAGATAAGATGTTGGAGTGAATAAATTCCTTTATATATATATATATATATATCATGATGTTTTAGTTAGATTATTGAAATATATTTGAGATTATTTTTAACTATTCATCTTAAAATTTTTATTATTATATAAGTAGGATCAGTCAACTTGAAAATTATTATTTTGAAAATTTTCTACATATTTTTATATCTAATTAAATATTGATAAATTTTAATTAAATTATAATATAATGAAAATAAATTGAGTTATCAACATAATCAAAAAGTGATTTGATATTTAGGGTGAAAAAAGAGAGTCTTTTAGGTATATTTTTTTGTTGTTCCTGGGTTTATTTTATGGCATGTCTTCGGGTTTTGGTTTGGGCCTGGGTCCGTTTTTTATTGTTCTAAACGTTCTTTGTGGTCTTTAGACAAGATAAACAAGTTAGCTACTGAATAACCAATGAAACTAATGTCATAAATGCAAAAATACATTACAAAGTAGAGAAAAGCGTCTTCAAACCCAATCACCTTAGTATGTTAGATTGAACAAATCTATAATAATTATATTAAATAAAATACATATAATTTATTTTTTATGTAAGTATGTAGATTAATGTTTTTTGTCTCATTATTTGGTCTTTGTAAATTACATATTATATAAAACAAATCTAAATAAATTGTGAATTAAAAATATTTAATTTGTCCCATACATAGTTACAAACCAAACCACATTATCAATCCTACATGTATATCTCTATAAAGTGTTTTTATCAACTTTTATACTAAGATGTTTTGTTTTTTATTATATATTTTTCCGATCACACTACATCTGAAAGTGGTGGTGGATTACTATCCAAGATTCAAACTTTGAAGTGAAAAAATTGTATATAAGTATTAAAATTATATTTTGTATAATTTTATTAATATTATATTTTTTTTATTAAAATATATAATAAAATAATCATTTAGCAAAATATTATTTGATGACAAGTGATGTTTCAACAATTATTTTGAAAAAAATAAAAAGATAATAAATTCTTAATAAAATATAACTTTCTTAAATTGTCTTGTTTTTAATATAAACAAATCTTTAAATTTTTTCACCTTTCCTCTATTTTATCGTTTATCTTGTAATTTTTCTTTATCATACATGATTTAAAGCTATAACTTCTTTAATTTTTATTGGAATATGAAGATTGAACTCTCTACAAGTCAGTGTTGTTATTTATTTATCTTTCCATAATATAATGTGATTAATGAAAATTATTAATAATTTTATTATCTTTTTAAAGCTTTTCTTACAAGTAATTTACACGTCATTTTGTATCTTTACATTAGACATTGTGTTAGAAATCATTCCCTTCCCATATACATAACAAAAAAATATAGTCATGCCACTTTGTATATTTGTATCAAATTTATTTCCCCAATTATTTCTGGACGAGTTTTGAAAAAAAACGAAAAAAAAAATCTCCCTACCCATGATTTCTTCTATAATATTTCTTTTATTTTTTCTTTTAAAATTATTGAAGTGATTGACCAAATCCATATTCGTATAAAAAGTCTCGTTCGGCTTCGATTGCGTTGTCTACAGTTTTTGTTAGTTGCACGTATGGCATGTTGTAATATAAGTTGTTTTATCATATTAATGTTTTATATTATTAAGACAGGTTTTTTATATTATTATTATTCTGAGATATTGAAGTTTGGTTCACTAAAATATAAAAATAAAAATAAAAATTTAGGTTAATTGAAGATATGAAATCAACAAATATATACAACTGTTCGATTTATTTATTTATTAGAATTTTTTATTTATTTATAGATTATAATATTATATATTTTTTTTGTTAAAAACGGTACATAGAAAACAATTTTTAATAATTTAAAACGAAAAAGAATTCAAATTGAATATAAAAAAAAAAAAATTCTTAAAGGGCCTTGAATGATCCAACTCCAAAAACAAAAAATATCGGGCCATCTATGGGCCTACTTTGGTTATTAGCAGTGACGTTCTCCTTTCCCGCTCAAATCCTCAACTTCAACATTTTAAAAATTTCTCTCTCTCCTCTTAGTTTATTCAAAATCACTTCTATAAATTTTCGGTTCCACGTGATTTGGAAAAATGAATCTATTAACGCTCCTCCCACAGTGCCCCACTGTGTGTTTACCCTAAATAAATTTCAAGAAGAACCAAATCTAAAGTGATTTCTATATTGTAGATTGCCGTCTCCACCATTATCACGACAAGGTGAGTCCTCTTTCTTTCCTGTTTTAATTTCGCTTTTTCTACCCTTCATATTACATGGGGAGGGGTCACAGCACGTACACGGTTCAATTGGATCTTGGTACCCAATTTCTCACTCTTAAGGGTACTCCTTACCCACCCGCCGACTGTACACGCTCTCTCTTTCCCATCCCACCCTTCAAAATGAAGAATAGATGGGTGGCTTCACCGGAAGGTCTCTTAGACGCTTCAATGGGTGGTCTCACCGGAAGGTCTATTAGATACTTGAAGAGATTCTTTCTATTTTTTTTTTTTTTTCAAACTACCTGTTTTCCAATTGACGAGATCTATATATATGGTTTTGCCAGTGAATGTTGTCCACACTAAAACTCGTTTGGCTACTGAATGTAAATTCAAATTCACCGCAGCTGGTAAATGAACATCCAGAATAGTACCCCTTAAATTGCAATCTTTTATATGAGTGATAAATGCTAAATCTGATTTAAGTACCAAGTTTTTGAGGAACTAGAGGTAGCCGAGGAAGTGGTGAAATAAATACATAGAAAGAGTAAAGTGACCAAAGGCTATTTTTTCATTTCTGCAAAAAATGGTAGCTTTTGAGTCTTTATCGTTGTAAGTTTTAATGTTTTAATAGGATTTGAAACCTATTTTCAATTAGAACTTCAGATGTCGATGTATCAACTAGTAAAGTTGTGGAACAACAGTACTTCTTATTTTAATCCTAATTTCAGTAATATGCTATTTTCTTGGTATATTTTTAGCATTAACTTTACGAGTCTACATGCCAGATAGTTGTAGATTTAGACCGTTAGAGTAACAGAATTTCTAGGTTTTTTTTTTTGTATTTTTGAAATAACTCTATCATTGTCGAATGGTTTATCAGCTCTTGTAGTAATTCATATGACTTTGAAGTTTTATTAATAGCACGATAATAACATATTTCATGTTATAGAAAATACTTACTATTGTATCTCATTTTCTTTTGGGACTAAAATATTACTTGCAGTTTCATGCGTTTAATTTAAAGGTTTCTTAATTAGAAACTATGTAAGAGGTGGGTATATGCTACGAAGACTTTTTATAGAGCAACTCAGCTCTTTGAACGGTACATTAATTTCTGAATAATCAAATAGTTGATTGCTTAGATATGAATTGACTCATGCAGGTGCTTCATAAAGACGTTCTCTATTGTACTCGGATTAAGGACGTATAAAGAAATTGACATACTTCATGTAAGTAGCAGAATATCAGTATCTATGTCAAAAATATTGGTCAGTTGTTGATGTCATTATCTCAGTCTAGAAGGTTGTCGAAACATTGAATGTTGTAGAATGATGGTGTGGATTTTATAGAACTTATTGCTAACGAATTTAAAGATATTTATGCCATAAAGTTAAAGATAGTATAAAATGATGATAGAAACCTGGTATCGTATTCGAAATAATATGGGACTTTCTTGAACAAATCCTGAAAGAGAACAAAAATGTGTGAGGAGACATCACCAATGACCCAGAACTGCTCATTCCTCTACTAGTCATGTATGCCAACACCTTCCCACTACATTCATGGATGCACGTTGCAGCTATGGAGATGAAAAGTGCCATGAAAATGATACTGGTAAGAAAATGAAGTATTAGCTCAATGCTCTAAACAATGCATCACAAACATTCTATTTCATATATTTCGTAGCTTGGGTAGTAAATGGAATGGTAAGGAAACTAGTAGACAATAAGTTTATACCATGCATTGGATGGAATAAAATGGAATACATTTTACGTTGTTCTATTTCATTCTATACCTATTTTAAGCTATATAAACTATGAAAACTAATATCATACTATTCAATTCTGCTACATTTCTTCTCTTTACATCATCTCAAACATATAGAGGAAGTCAATATTCAATTTGTAAAATACATCAGATATTTGATTTGATCTTACCACAGGGATTATGAACTTTCCAGTGAGAAGACACACAGTCGTTAAGGCGCAGTACGAGCAATTAAGGGAAGGCATGTCAAAGGACTGAGTTTATGTAAGAAGCGCTCCAGCCACAAGCATATCCATGCTGTACACAAATCGCCAACCATGACAGTGCATCTTGAAATCTGTTAATATATCTTCTGTAACAAAACCATATATCTATCCAACCTGAAACACAATTCAAAGTTAGACTGAAAACAAACACATGATAGCTCCAACTTAAAGTAATAACCAAGAGATATATCACACTTATTTTCCCTTCTCTTCATAATCACAACTGACATAATGGCTCTTTTTTCATGTAAATAGGCGATTGTCCAATTTTTTTCTCAAATATTTGTTGTGATTGAGGTTTCAAGAGAACTGTTTAGGATTTCAGAAGAAATCTCAATCACAACAAATATTTGAGAAAAAGAAATTACACAATAGCCAATTTACATGGCTACAATTATATTGGTAGATGGAGAGGTAATGAAAAAGGAGCCATTCATGTCAGTTGTGATCATGAAGAGAAAACAGATTTGGGAAAAGACGTGTGATATATCTCTTGGTTATTACTGTAAATTGGGATTTATCATCTATTTGGGAAAAGAGGTTGGATCCTAACACCTTCAATATTTTTTTTGAGTGCATGTATTTCCATTGTATCTTCCGTGGAATTGACTTCACTTTCCTATTCTTGATCCTTGATCTACAATACAGGTAGCACCATTTGGGCCAACAGTTGCAGGTTTTCTTTGGTGGGTTCTTCCATAGCAGGGGCATCATATCAATAGTGGGCCTGCGTCGTAAAGAACATCCAATTCCAACATATATTGGTGGTCCTTGGTTGCCATCTAAACCATTTATATTTATCTATATAGCAAAAATAGATTAGCTTTTCCTCCAAAACACTAGAAAGTATATGTAAATCAATCGGCTATAAACTTTTACTTACATCAAGCAACATAACATTTCTACTTGAGTATCTGTCATGTCTTTTGCGGTCCATGCTGAAGTACTTGGCTTCGAAAAATGCTTTACTTTTGTTTATGAAGCTATCACAGTCAACATTGAGTAGGTAAGGAGCATTGGATATGACTGCCGAGACTCGCTCCTTGAACAATTAATCAAACAATATATAAATAAAAATGGAAAGATAACAGAGAATATTAATGACACCAATTTCTTTGTGATGTTCAAATGTTGGTCTTATCTCACGACATGAGATAGAAACAGATTGAGGTAACTCATGCCCTTCAATATCACGAACACTTTTTCGCTTAAAGTACTGTCACAGCATAGAATTCATACCAAAATTGTACTCACCTGAATCATTCGATGATGTTCTCTGACACTTTCCGGGCCACGAGTCCCATCTCCGTCCCCAGAAACCGGTTTTGACACTTTTAACTCATGCTCCCTCTACCAACACAACATTGAAAACACCAAATTTATCGCTAGGTTTGAGATTATAGATACGAAGTAAAACAAAACCATAAGAACTGTTCAGAGCTCAAACCTTAATAGCACGACGCTCCTTGTGGCGTAAAATTGTATCTGCTGTCATAAATGGATAGAAAGATGCATACCACTGTAGTAATGCATATGCATCATTGACTGAATGGACAATTCTATGATGAATTAAGTAGCGAAGAACAGCAATTGAGAGTACTATCAAAGCTAGAAAGGGATTCGTTTTGCTTCGACTTGGGGAAAACTTGTTGCACAGGCGATGACAACTTTCATTCATTCTGTTAACACAGTTTCAAATATAATATTCTTAAACGAAATTGTGGCATAAAGAAGAGTAATAAAGAAATTGTTTGCCACTCACTTGATAGACTGAGACTGCCCAACAGGGGTTGGCCACGGGGACGTCAACGTAGGAGCCAGAAAGTCCGCCGTCGAACCCGATTGGGCCACAGTGTCTGACCCAAAGAAGAAAATTTCAGTGTTATATTACAATTAAGAGAGAAATGAGAAGTATTAATACCCACCAGGCACATGAAACTCTGAACAATGGCCGTCTTGATTGTAAAATATTATATTGACATTCTTGATATATTGTATGCCATTGACATTGTTAAACCAGTTCCTCATAATAACTTTGGTGTGTTGCGAACTATTCAGAACCATGGGAAATATTATATTGACATTCTTGATATATTGTATGCCATTGACATTGTTAAACCAGTTCCTCATAATAACTTTGGTGTGTTGCGACCTATTCAGAACCATGGAAAATCGCAGCAATGAACAAATCTTGAAATAAATCCAAACCGAATATGTTGCATAAAGGCATAAAACAATTGTTTGCCACTCACTTGATTGGCAGAGAGTGCGCAGCGGTCGGTGCCGGCGTCGGAGGAGAACCTCCAGATACATTAAACTCGTCATTGGAAAATGTTATGTTAACATCACTCAAGTACTGTATTCCCTCCCTGTTGACAAAACAATCCCGCATAACAAATTTCCTCTCTTGAAACCTATTCAGAACCCTGGAAAAGTCAGGTAGTTGGCTGCGGAAATTTAGGTAGGGTGAAGAGAGGCGAACCCGGAAACAGGGGTTCATTACAAAGCGAAAGAAGCGATTGCCACTCTCTTGTATTTTCTTCGCAATTGATACCGGTTGGAACATAATTGAACCTTGCAAAAAGATAGGGGGAAAATTGAGATCAGTTGGACAGAGAAAGAATAGAATAGTGGAGAAGAGCAAAAAGTACAAACCCCAGGATTTTGCACGCCACTTCCTCCTCTCCGTCGCTGGCTCCTCTCCACGGCTGCCTCTTCTCTGTCGCCGCCGCCACATCGTCACCTCCCTACTCTCCGTCTCCGTCGAATCTCCTCTGTACTGCCTCCACAATGCGCCGCCGCCTCTCCGTCACTTCCCTACTCTCCGTCTCCGCCGAATCTCCTCTCTCACTCTATCCTGAATGCGCCGCCGCCGTTCCGTCTCAGCCGAATATCCTCTGTCGCTGCCTCCTGAATGCGGCGCCGCCGTTCCGTCTCAGCCGAATATCCTCTGTCGCTGCCTCCTGAATGCGGCGCCGCCGTTCCGTCTCCGCCGAATATCCTCTGTCGCTCTATCCTGAATCCGCCGCCGCCGTTCCGTCTCTGCCGAATATCCTCTGTCGCTGCCTCCTGAATGCGCCGCCGCCGTTCCGTCTCCGCCGAATTTCCTCTGTCACTGCCTCCTGAATGCGCCGCTGCCGTTTCGTCTCCGCCGAATCTCCTCTGTCGCTGCCTCCTGAATGCGCTGCCGCTTCTCCGTATCCGCTGAATCTCCTCTGTCACTCTACCTCCTCAATGCGCCACCGCCTCTCCGTCGCCTGCTCCTCTTCACGGCTGCTTACTCTCCGTTGCCCCGTTCTGTCCTCCACTCCGCCGCCGGCGTGTCCGCCGCTGTTTCTGCTACCTTCTGTCGATATCTCCGATGGGTAGAATATTCGGTTGCTATTTTTCTCCAAGAAATTCTTTTGCGGCTCATAACTCGAAAATATAATATTAATGAAAATGTTTAAACTGTGTGCTTTACAATTTTTTTCTGAAACATTATACTTTCATTCTAATTTTGCGAAAAAAAGTAAATTTTTTGAAAAAAAAAGAAAGAAAAGGTCATATTTTTTTTTATTAAATATAAATACATTAAAAAATTTATTTTATTATATATTATTTTAAAATAATAATAAATAATTAAAACATTATAATTAAAAAAATAAATAAAATTATTTTATTTTCCTATTTATTTCTATTATATTTCCTTTCATTTAAATACCATCATTTTATATTTTTTTCTCCTTATTTTTTCTTTTTCATTTACTATCATTTCTTTATTCAAATAAATTATTAAATTTTTAACTTTTATAAATAATATTTTATAATTATTTTTAAAAAATAATATTTTTAATTAATCTATTTCATTTGTTTTTTACTATATAAAAAACATTACAATAAAATCATGTAACATAAACAATGAGAGAGTCCATTAAATTTGGAGCAAATGTGATGAATAGTTAAAGGTAGTTTTGAGTGGTACGAAGCACTTAGATTGAGTGAAAAGATTCACATTTGTTTCTGTGTTTAACTTTATCCTGTTTTAAATATTCAAACTGCCAAACTAAAAGTTTGACGTATTTGCAGTTGGGAACCACTTCATGTAAGTTATTTGAACGACATGTGGAAAAAATGATGTATTTTATTATGATATGACCCCACTCTCTTGTCTCAAATAGTAATATAAGAGATATACAGCCACTTTCCTTATTTGCAAAAGTTATGAATTCACGTGGGCGCGTACATTTCACTACCCTAAACCCTACATTTCATCCTAAACCCTACGTTTCATTTACGCACGAGCCCTTCTCATATTAAGATATTGAAAACAAACCCATCATGACTTTTTTCTATTCAGGTTAATATAGGGTTTCTGACTTAATTAATCACTTTTTACTTCTTTGATTGAACACTGATGTTTTTTTACTTTTACCTATTATTTATTTATTTATTTATTTCATAAACTGGCCTTTTTCCTCACAAGCAGAGTTAATATTTTTTTTCGTTTGCTCTCTCTTATTTTATTCCGTTACTGAATGATGCATATGTCCTTTCTGGTTTGGTTCTTTTGTCGTAATATCATAATTTATGGTGTTAGAAAGCAAAAAGATAAAATAGAATATTTAAAAAAAAAAAAGAGTATGTTTTCAGGTAGAGAATAGTACCAAGATTGGGTCTTGTCTCATTGCAGTTCAAAAACACTTCACATTTTTGGAAACAGTTATAACAAATAACTTGTATTTATATGTGAAACACACTACATCCTATAATTTTTTATTTTTGACAAAAAATAATTAATAAATTTTAATTTATGGAAAAATTTAATATATAAAATTTATATAAGAATATATAAAAAAATAAAAAATATAAATATATCAATAGTTATATAAAATAATTACAAGAACATTTCCATATTTAATATTTTTTATTAAAAAATATTTAATACTTTTTTAAAAAATATTTAATAAATTTTTAATGATAAATATTATAATATTGATTTGATTAACATAGAATTGAATTAAATTTAACTTTAATAAGGTAGAGAAGGTGAGAGAGTGGAAAATGAAAAAAAAGGGAAAAAATTAGTCTTTAGTGAATTGAGGTGGAGAAGGTGAGAGAGTGAAAAAAAAGATTAATCTTGACCTTATTAATCTTATTTTCGAAAGTTCCTATATTAACAACTTTGAACTTAACATTAAAAAAACTTTAATAATGTTTTATTATAAGACAAATTCATCACATATATTTGAAAAGTTAAGAATTGAGGAAATTAAAATCAAACTGTAAAAAAATATAAAAAATATTCATTATCTTAGTATGTATTATGTCTTGTTTTAAAAGTTACCCACATATCTAATCATTTGTTTAAGTAGTATTATGATAAAAATAAGTACTTCAAAAGTAAAAAAAACATGTCATATAATTTATAGAAAAATATAGTGTCATAATCAAAATTTAAAATACAAAAATCACATAATATATAGCAGATAAATTATACTTGAAAAAAAAAAACAATATTATACCATTAAAATACATATATGAATTAGGATAAATTAATACATATAAAAATCAAATATAAAAATTGTAGTGAATATTATAATCATATTCAATTTAAAAAAAAAATATATTACAAAATTTTAAAAATATTCCTTATAAAACAACTTAAAAAAAATTGAATTGAAAATAAATGTATAAAAACAAGTATTTGATATAAATTTCATTATTAATTAGAAATTCATAATATTAAAAAATTATATATCCACTAAATTTAATTTTATCAACATTTCCAAATATTATTTTCTGAATACAAATTTTTATGAATTTATTCCATTTTATGATAATTGTCACTTGTATTACAATTTACAATAGTATTAAGTTATTTGTAATAATTTTTCATTTATTATATTTTTAATACTAATAACATTGACAATTTTATCTAAATCTATTATTATTTTATCTAATAGAATATCTATTAAATCAATAAGACTTTTATTTATTTTTTCTTTAAAAAAACACGTGTCATCAAATAAAAGTGATTGAGATATTCTAATCCATTTAGAATACTCCAGTTAGAATGAAAGAAAAGAAATAAATGTTACAATTCAAATATATATGTATATATGAATGAGTTAATTTTTAGTTTCAAATTTCCACACTCAGGAACGGAAACTCCCATTTTTACACAAATAAGCACAAATTAATATAAAGAAACAGTCACACAGTAATCTGAAATCAATTCCCTCATTTTCTCACAAACAGAACATTAGTGGATTCAAACACATTTTAGAAGAATTTTATTTATTCATTTAAATATATAAAAATTTAAATAAAATAAAAAACCACTCTCAGTTTTCATATTCTACCAGGAATTACATTCATGAAGTTTTCGAAGTCCCATCCAATCTTCCATTTGCAATCACCTTTTCATGAATACCCTTTTTCTTTGGAAAAGCAAGCATATATAGAAAAATAATACTTTACACTAAACATAAAGAATGGAGTCAAGAATGATGTTTGAATCATAACAAACCAGATTGAATACCATGTATTGTTTTATTATGAGCATCACGTCTTAGCAATCATCAATTCGGAAACGTAATGCTATATTATACTATTATGTCTTAATCAAACTTATTATTCGATCATTGAATTATCCAATCCAACAAATTCTCATATTTATATCTGCATGTGACTTTAATTTTTATTACGCGTTTCTTTTATTGAAATGGTTGAGAGTGTTCAAAATTTATTATATCTAATTTTAGAACATTTTTAATCAAAGAAAAAAATTATTACAATCTTCTTATATGTATATATATAAAAACACTTATAGTTAAAGTTAAAAAAAATCGGACTTTAACCTTAAGATAAAATTTAAATGTTTATATTAATTTTTCTTTTGTGTTCATTAATTAATTGGTTATTTACATGTAAGCGAAATTGGATTTGTGGTAACGTAGTAATTTCCTTCGTTTGAATCTATTTCACTTTATTAGTCTCCAGTTTAATTGACATTCAAATTTCACCTAAGTTGGGCTCACTTACTGATTTGGTCTCCATTTTCTCCAATTTTGCTACGTGGTTACCCATGGGCTTTGTTGTCTTAGCCCAAGTTCAATATTACTGAATGAATCCCACTGTTCTCACTTATATTTCTCTCTTTTATTTTATTTCTTCATCTACAACATTTTCAAAAATAGAGTGAAAAAGTCACTTTTATTTCTCGCCTCGCTTTCTTATGCTCTGTTTGAAGGAAATAAAGTAAATAAATAAGTGAAAAACAGAATAAAAATAAATATTTTTATTATAATATTATTTTAGTTAATTTATTTTTCATCATTCAAATAACATTTGGAATGAAAAAATATTACCGTCATCCTATAAGAAGTTATTAAAGTTAAAAATATACAAAATGCATAATATAATGATTATTTTATACAAAAAGCTTTTTACATTTTTTTTTTCATTTTTTTAGGAGAAAAAAAAACTATTAATCTCACTTTTTTTTTCTTCCTTCTCCACCTTTTTTTTATACTAATTATCCTCTCTCAGTATGTTTTTCCTCTCCTCATCCAAATTGACTGCTAAATTCTTCTCATCCCTTTCCCTCATTTATCATCTCACACACTTTTTGTTTCAATCTTTTTTGGGTAATTTTTCTTTTCTTTCACTTTCAAATTAAATAAAAATGTAATCCCATCATATATTTATACATAAAATAATACAAATTGCGTATCTAATAGAAGCACAAAAATTTCCTTTTATTTTATTAAGTTACTTATTTAAATTTAATTTAATTAATAATTTTTTGTAATATTTTTATTTTAATTTTTTGTTATTATCATTTTATTCATAATTAATAATTGAAAATTAAAAATTTATTATAAATTGAAATTATAATCTTAATAATTTTAAGAAATGATTGATCTTTACATTAAGAAAAATAGTATGGATGGAAAATATTTTTTGTTGTTACTCTGATAATTTCATCTTTCTTTACTTTTAAAAAGTAGAGTAAAAATTAATAATGTATATATATATATATATAATTTTAATATAAAAATACCAATAATCTCTTTCTCGGGATTAATTAATAACCGAATTAGATCTTATCTTGCCTTATTTACAACTGAAAACGGAGACGTATTAGGAGCTGGTGCGTGGTCATTGCTTCCGCGATTATCTTCTTCACCTCGTCGTGTTAGGGTTTTCGAAGTTTCACTTTCCCTTTGTTTCTTCTTAGTCACTACATTTCTTCGTGGTCAATTAATTTGCCAAACCTATAATTGACCTTATCGAACGCAAAAACTGCAGTTCCTTCATAGTTTCGTTTAGCTAATTGGCGAAATCGACGCTATTATTTGACACGGCACGGCACACTGTTCTTCGTGAGAAGCTGGAGATGGCGAGGAAAACGAGTAACTGTGCCGTATGCGAGAATTCGAATCAAGCTTCCATTTGTTCCATCTGTGTTAACTACAGGTTCTTTTCTTCAGTGCAGTTTTTGTTTTTCTTATTGCGTTTCTTGTATTTGATTGGTTGTTTATTTAATTTTGATGATATTTTTTTAGGTTGAATGAGTATAATACATCCTTGAAGTCACTGAAAGACCGTCGAGATTCGTTATACTCAAAATTGAGCGATGTTCTTGTCCGCAAGGTTTGAATTATGGCTTTTCTTGTAATACACTAAATCACATGATTATAAGTTAGTAGAGTTTTGAAAATGAATATGATCCTCTTCAATTTTATTTTAAATGCATGGCAACAGAATTTTTAAGCTTAAGGTATGGGTATATGCAAACTTTAAGATGAAAAAAAGTAAAATAAATAGATCAAGCAATTTAAGGAGACCTAAAATTCAATGCTGGCACTGTAAGGAAGAAATTCCCGAGTGTACCTAATGTATTGGCTGCACGATGGTTGTCAATAGGAGTTCACTAACATCCTAGATCGAAATTAATACCTATTCCTGCTCCAAATCTATTATTAAGTTACTCGTAAGTGGTTTAAATAACATGCTTATTTTCTGTTGGTCGTGCCTTGCTCTGCATGCTTGTGTTGTACCCTGTTTCTTTCCTCATGAATCTTAGTGCAAAATATTTATGTTGCTTTTGGCCATTGTTGATTTATATGTAGTTTGGAATTTCGCATTAATGGCTACAATGTTATATTTTTGCAAGGCGTCTTGTGATATTGGTATTCAGTTGAAGTAATTCTTTTGTGCATAATGTTGATAAGGGAAAGGGAGATGACCAAGCAAATTGGAGAGTGCTTCAAAATGAAAAGCTTGCAAGGTTGAAGGAGAAGCTTCGTCACAATAAGGAACAAGTTACTCAAGGTTAGGATACTGACATGAATTTCTGTAGATGCAAATTTCACTTTTTGAACCTAAAATAATGAGTATCATCACAGGAAGAGCTAAGATAGAGACTGTGTCTGCTGATCTGAAACTTAAATATGGGTTACTTGAATCTTCCCTTTCTACGGTACATCGGTTACTGTTTTTGACTTTATTGTGCCAATGCTATTACTATGTTCATGGGTATTATTGTTCTAGTTTATTTAGAATTTATATGTAGCTGCTGGATGATTTATTTTATTCTTTGCAGCTGGAAAAAAATCGAGTGGAACAACTGGAGAAGTTCTACCCCAATCTTATATGCACCCAGAGCCTAGGGCATGTGAGCATTTTTTTTATGGTTACTTTCAATATTTGTATTTTGTTTTACTGTATAATACTGGTTTTCCACGGAAAATAATATGATGTAAAAATTAGTATTTAAAACGGATCAGCTTTTCCTTAAGATTCAATCACATGTCAAGGTTGAAGATTGATGTTCCTTTGATGGATGAAATATCTGTTGCTTTTCTTGGAAGCTCAAAATTTTCCCTTATATCTATTTTGCAGGTGGCAATTACCTCTGAGCGTCTTCATAAGCAGTCTGTCGTCATAAAACAGATATGCAAGTTGTTCCCACAACGACGGGTAATATAAACCTATGATGATCAATGTTCTGTCAGTTTAATACAGTCAATATGTGATTGATTTATGAAGTTCGACTTCCTCTTGAGATTGTCAGGATATTGTGCTTACTGCTTAGGGATAGAATACAGTAATCATGTGCATTGTGGATTTGTCATAGATAATTGCTTTGGCAGCTCACTATTTGTTCTTCAAACATTTTTTTTTAAATGTATACCATGTTGTTACTTAAGGGAAATATCGTCACCACCACATTAGAATATAGTGTATTAAATCAGGTTAGGATGAATATGTGTGGCTATTATATTGTTACGGTTTCTTCACTGGCTGAAGCTTGAAGAGAGCATTATTCAAAATTTAACATTTCCATAGAGTTTAAAAGTTAGGTTAATTGAAGTGCATTACAAATTGTTTGACTTTTTGAGATTTATTTTTTTATTTTTATTTTGTATATATATGCTCAAAGAAAGAGTAATAATAATGTTATCACACTAGAAAAAAACATTTTTGAGATTTGTGTTTTGACTATATAGAAAATAAAAATTTGTTTGATGTTCTTAAAATTTAAGAAAAAGTCCCTATAGGGGAAACTTGAGACACAAAGGCATCTCTTTTATAATTGGTAAGTTTTTGGTCCGAAATAGTAAATTCACATTCATTTTCTATCACTGTATCACTTCATAAGAATGAAGTAAACTATACCTTTATATTTTCTATTATTATGCCCCTTTCAAACATGCTTATATGTGCTCATGTCCTTCTGGTGTCAGGTGATCATAGAGGGAGAGATAAGGGATGGTTGTAGTGGTCAATATGATCAAATTTGCAATGCACGATTACCCAGAGCCCTTGATCCCCACTCTGTTCCATCAGAAGAGCTTTCCGCTTCTTTGGGGTAGGCATTTTTTTTTTTCTTTTGTCTAAGGTCTTATCTGCATACATTATGTATTTTTACTAGTGATATTGCTGGGTAGACAGCACTTTTGTTCTCAAAACTGTAATATATAGTCATGTCAATATTTTTAAGTACATATTTCATATCCTATTTGAGTTCATCCTGTTGTAAACCTAAAAAATATTTATTATTACTTATATTAGAAATTAGAATATTTTTTGTTACATAGTAATCTGTTATTTTCATGTTCGTATCTTGCAAAGCAGATACATGGTGCAACTTCTAAATCTTGTTGTTCACAACTTGGCTGCCCCGGCACTTCATAACTCAGGTTTTGCGGTAAGCATCATGTCAGTGTCCAAGCAGTAGATAAATGTTAAATCATGAATGTATCCGAACTATTCAGGTCAAGCATGGTTATTGGCCATCCTCATTTGATGACCGTTGAATGTTAGAATAGCATTGAAATTCGCATGTTGAATGTTGATGTGTTTTTAACTTACGGCATACTAAAGACACTTTTTTTAATGTACTTCTAACAATAATGTATTCTCTACTATTGGTCCAAATTTATTGAGAGATTCAAAATCATGAGTGGAACTCATTAAACAAGCGAGACTCGTAAAATTTTGTGATTTTCTTTAAATTTTAGTGAATAACACTGTTCAAAAGAGCGTGTTCAAATTTCTCTTATAACTTATACACTGCTACTTCTATCTGCATAAAAGTATTCCTTTTTGGACATTATAAATCTTGTTCCAAATGCTGTCTATTTGATGCAAGTGTTCTCTGTTGATTTTGATGCTTATAAGATTTTTGAGATTTCACCAAGCAGAATGTTGACAGGCCTCTGAAAAAAGAAAAATATTTGAAAAAATTAAGTTCTTTTTGCATGTTTTCATATGTTCTATCAAATTTACATAAAAACAGGCTTGAGATTTTTCCTAATGTTTAAATATCAGTGGGTTTTGATGTATGCAAAATGTTATTAAGTGTTCAGTTGTGTAGCATTTCCTTTTCATTTTGTCCCTTCAATTTGTATTCTCCTTTAGTTTTTTGTATTCTTTGTTTATGGCTGATCCCTCTGTATTGTCTTAATGATACGCTTTTTTTTTTCCTATATATTGGACATTAATATTGTAAATTTGCAATTGTAATGAATATTTTGTTTCTTTTATGTTACTTCAGGGTTCTTGCTCTCGGATATGGCAACGAGATTCTTATTGGGATGCTCGTCCTTCCTCAAGGAGGTATTTCTGTCGAAATTGTATTTGGATTGTTTGTCAGGAATTAAATACTTTATAAACTAGCGTACTTTCTTTTCAGCAATGAATATCCCCTTTTCATACCTCGACAAAATTATTGCTCTACTGCTGGAGAAAACTCATGGTCGACTGATAAAAGCTCAAGCAATTTTGGAGTTGCTTCGATGGAATCTGAGAAGAGAAATCGCCTAGATTCATCTGGGAATAGTAACTTTAACCATTCTTTAGCTTCTTCACATTCTGTTCAAACACATAAAGATTTGCAGAAAGGAATTTCACTTTTAAAGAAAAGTGTTGCATGCATCACAGCTTATTGTTACAACTCCCTATGTTTGGATGTCCCTTCAGAGGTATCAACGTTTGAGGCATTTGCTAAGTTACTGGCTACACTCTCATCATCAAAGGAAGTTCGATCTGTTTTTTCCTTGAAAATGGCTCAATCTAGGTATTGTTTTATTTATTTCATGTGCCATAAAATGGACATATTAGTAAATATTTCCATATTAACCTTATTTTGACATCATTTTAATGTCTTAAGAAGCATTTGTGTATGAATTAATTACAACACAAAACTTATCTCATTACTGGCATTTTGATGTCTTAAGAAGCATTTATACATGGATCATACGATTCCATTTGGCTTGGTTGAAGACAAAAATGCTCAGAGATATTGTTTATCATGGGATTGCTCTTTAGCAACTGCCTTCAATGTTTTTCTTGGTCTCCCTAATTTTCTATTATTTTTCCTCTAGCGGTGCTACTCCAATGTCTGCCGTATTTACATTAATTTTGTGAGATAATTAACCATTGAATTGTGTAACTATGTAACATATCTTAATTATCTCTTTACAACTTGTGTTCTATAAAATTATTTGTAGTTATTTAATTACAGTTCATCATCCCCGTGATCTGGGCTGTAGGTTCTAACTGATGGATTACTTGGTGTTGATAATCAGGATAGAATTTCTAAATTTAATGTATATCCAGTCTATGGGCAACAAAATCACTGATGTAGAGGCACTATTGTGTACGGGAGCATGTGTCAGAGCTCCAGATACTTGAATTTTTTTAAGGCTTCTCACTTTTGAATGAAATAGTTTCTGTTTGCAGTAGCATTATGATTTTCACCCAAAGTTTGCTGCATCGTTAACTTGTTTAGAATGCAGATGGAGATAGCTTTGTGACTGAATTGTCTCTCCTTTTTCCTTTGGTTCAGGACATGCAAGCAAGTCCAACAATTAAACAAATCTGTATGGAATATGAATTCTGCTATTTCATCAACTACTTTACTGGAAAGTGCACACTCTGTGCCCACAACGGTATTCATCACTTCTAATTTGCAAGAAAATGCTGGCACTGTTAATTGGATTTCTTATGCTTTAGTGTCTTTGATTCATCGCTTACCAATTAAAACAAGTGTCTATCTTGGGGATTTCTCAGAATTGTTTGAAAAGGAGTGTAAAACTTTCAGGGTGAAATTCTTTCTTCTATTTCTTTTTTTCAATGACAATAATACTTCAATATTCAGTAAATACAAGTTTGTTGAGTTAATTTTTAAATCCCTTTTAGAGACCTACATCTGTATTTTCTAGTTACTTTCCTTTATTTATTTACCTCACGCATCCCCTAACTAAGTAATTAATATCCTAACTGTCTTAACTAACTTACTAACTCCTAACAGTATGCCTTTGTTACATTCACTTCTATTTATTCCCTATGATAGTGCTTTTATAAGCAATATTATTCCTTACAATACCTAGGATGTGTATCTGGGCTGAATAATGACTTATCATTGTCGTGTAATGAACATTTTCATTTTTATTATCAATGTCCACTGGATCAAGTTTGATATTTGTTCATAATAAATGGATTTTATACTTGTCCCTATTGCAGAGAATTGAAAATTATCTGCCAAGTTCTACTGCTAGTTTTCTTTACTCCACTGATTTATCTGACGGCAAAAATGAGTGCCTTACTGAAGGGTGGGATATTGTTGAGCATCCCACTTTTCCTCCCCCACCATCGCAAAGTGAGGATGTTGAGCACTGGACTCGAGCCATGTTCATAGATGCTAAAAGAAAGTGATCTTCATCTGCAACAGACTTCTGGATTCTGTATGCCCCTTTCAACAAAATTTTGTTTGCATAGTTTTTCACAAGAATTCACTAATTGATATGGCCTTAGTAATCCCACCTTTTTACACTAGTGCATGTTTGGTCAATGCTTGTGAAATAATACTTCGTTTTTGTTTTCTTTCAATAGCTCTCGAAGGAATGTTTTGATTTAAAGCTTATGTGGCGCCAAAAATAATCCGATTCAAAGGTGTGCTAAGCATCACTGATATTTATTCCTTAGTTTAAAGAAAAACACATTTAATGAAAGTTTCATGGTTTCCATGTGGTGATTGGTTATAGAGTATATTTATTGAACTAACTGTTTGCTGCTTCATGTCAAGCCTATCGTTAACTATCCCATCCCGTTTTTTCTTTTTTGGAGTTATGTTTCTTAATTAATTCGCTTAATGTGCATGAAAGAGTTGATATATTGTAAGGATGCAACCGAACTTATGTAAGTTTAACTTTGAAAGGTTCAATCAAGACTGATGGATTCAAATTAATAAAAGATTGATGTTGGCCTTAGTTTTAGTTGAACGTGCAACTAAGCCATTTCATTAAATTTTTGAACTCAAGACAGCTGCCAGCTTAGTGTTTTTACCAGTTTGTATTATGATTCTGAAGTCTTAACGCACATAATTAGCAACAATTAATTTTAACATTGAACCATGCAGCATTGTTCCTTATTCGAATAGTTCTTATTATTCCTTGCTAATTGGATTTTTTTAACTTTTCAGATTGAAGGGAATGATTTGACTCGTCGTTAGGTAGCATGGAGTGAAAGCGGACATAAGATTCTTGAGGATTAATTTGTAAACTAATTGAAATATTTTAGTTGCCCTCTTGTTTGTAAATATGGATTATTAGACTAATGAAAATTATGTAAATATATAGGCAAGGTTCATTAAATTCTCAAATTCGCCAAAATCTCATCAATAATAATTGATTCACTTTATAGTCACTGCTTCATGATTTGACAGGAGTTGGACTCTTGACTAGTAATCAGATTCAAATGACCTTTAATTGTCATTATGTTGAAAGTCTTTAATACTGTGTTTGTATTAAGTGATTTACTCTTATATTAAGTAAAAGAAATGACTTGCATGTAAAATTTATGTTTGAATAGGTTGATTAGAGAATATTTGTGTGAATTGATTTATGACATTAGAAAATAAATATTTCTTTGAATGAGAAATGGCTAGAAAGCAGTTAATAGTTAATATCAGCCTTATCCTTTGGTGATCTATTATATCAGAAGGTTTTCGTTTTTTCAATTCATTTTCATAATTTATCTTGTTTTATACAATTGTGTCGTAATATTTTGAAAAATTTACACTTTTTTATTTACTACGTGAGATGTTATAAATAAAATTATGTAACATTATTATTATGGTTTATATGATTTTTCATTATTACTATCAGAATTAAAAATTAATAAGATAGTTTTAATCGATTATTAAAATTAATCATTAACACTTTAATATATTTATGCTTTAATATATATATATATATAATATTAGTATTTTATTAATGATTAATCATTTAAAATCATATATAAATAATTTTATATAATTTTTCATTAATTTTAATATTTTATAATTATTTTTTTAAATTTATAAAAATATGAAATATTCATTTATATTAATCCTTATTTAATAATTTTTAATTTTAACACAGAATGTTTTGATTTTATTGATTTATTTAATTATTATAAATTTTTAATTTTTTAAATCAATCAAATTAATTATAAATTTTCTACTTATTTCTTTTTTCTTTCCATTTTTTTTTAAATTCAAATAATTTTATTTTATTTATTTATTTATTACTCCCTCATTTTCCAACTATCAAAATAGTAATAAAATCTGAAAACCATAAGTACTTTAGAAAATTTTGATCCAAAATTTTTATGAGTTTTTTTTTTTTTGACAATTCTCACATTCTAAATAAACTAAATCTATGTTTTACCTTTTATCTAAATTATTGTATACATAGAAAACTTAATCAACTTTAGTTTTTATCCTACCCTATCAAAAACTTTGGTAATTTGATATTTGTGTTGGTTTTTCTTTTTTTATACTTTGCATAGTGTTTTTTATTCTAAAGTCGTGAGACCTCCAATTTTTTTTCTTTATGTTCCCATAATGACGGGAAGTCCTTGATTTTGTAAGTCTCTTTTCCAATTCTTTAGTTTTCTCATTTTCTTTATCATATTGAAACATAATTGTTTGTTTTTCTTAAATTCCTCAAGTTTTACCATGAGTGATGACGAAGACCTTATCATTTCCTTTACACAGGAAACAAAATTAAATTTTATAAAAAAAAACTAGTAAAAACAATTTTGAGTTACTCTTTATGTTTGGTTTGCCAGTATGTTTAAAATTCATTCAAATTCTTATTGAAAGTAATCAATTTTCTAACAAATCAATTCTTGATAAAAACATTCTAAGTGATAAAAAAATTCTAAGAAATACAACTGTACAACAATTTATAAGAGTAAGGATTAAGATAAAGAGAGAAATAATTTAAAATGAATAAAATCAATTTTAAATTAAAATTACTAATAGAAAGAAGATTACGAAATCCATAATGCTAGGATTAGTTTCACACACCAATATAATCAACAAATAATATTTTATTTAACCTTTAGATACTTCTCATTTATTTTGAATATTTTTCTTATACTTTTGGTGAGGAATAAATTTGTGGCTTTAACTATTTTTACTTTTCATTTATTTTGAATACTTTTATTTTTTATTTTTGTGAGGAATAAATTCTCGACTTTAACTATTTTTACTTTTTTTTTTTATGTATTTTTAGAGTTACAATTAATTAAATACCTTTTCCAATTTTTAATATTGTGCTCACTCGCTCTCTCTTATCAGAAGCACTCATAAATTCTAAGCACTTAGAAATGTTCATTCATTCTTTACTGTGAAGAAACATATTAGTGATTACATACACCATCAAATTATAATATATATATCTAAATGATAAATTTCAATTTATAAAGTGAGCTTCGGTAGGATTGAGTTAAAATAACATGATATTAATAAACTTGTTTCTAACAGAAAATTTAACCAAAAAAAATTAATGGACATATTAATCTATGTAGAATTAGAAAAAGAAAAGAAATTTGAAATTCAAATTCAAGGAAATCATTTATGTTGGGGCAGCGTGTTCTCCTGTTTGTCTCGTAATACAATTTAAAACCCACAATCAACTACTACAAACCTAGAAAAGTCATTCATTACTAACAGTTGTATCTTCTACAGATCCTGGTGTTGATCCTGTTCTATCATCAAGGTTGGTAACAAAGCCACAGCCTCACCATCAATGATAAGGTTACCATTCTTGAAGCACCTTGTCTTAAATTTCGCTCTGAATAACATCAATAAACATTCATTTAGAAACAAAATTACTTCTTGTTTCATAAACAATACATAAAAATAACAACAGGACTAAACTTACAGATATCGATTTTTATTTTCTCTGAGATTAGTTGCTTGCACTTCACCAATAATCTGATCTCCAATATAGACCGGGAACTTAAAATTCAAGTTTTGAGATACATAAACCGCTCCAGGCTGCAATTATCCATAATATTAGAAAAGTGAAGCGACCGACGAGTTTAAGAAATTTATAACAAAGAATACAATGATTGAACAAATCTAATGACAAGTATCAATGTTCACTCTAACAACTCTATTAGAGTGTTAAATAGACGCAATAAAAGTTCAAAGAGGGATAGTTTTAAACTTAAACTTACAAAATGTGTTGAGATTATACGAGGAAAGAGAGAAGCCACGAGCATCCCATGCACAAGTGGACCTTCAAATCCAACATCTTTGGCAGCAGCAGACTCAGTGTGTAAAGGATTAGAATCAAAAGTCACCTTGGAGTACTGAAGAACATCTTCCTCAGTAAAAGCCCTTGCTTTTCTCAAGACAGTCCCAGGCTTAAGTACTTCTTGAGGAGTTGCAGATGTAAAGCCCCTTAAGCTCAGATACCGAAGTTTGCTACACTGGAAACTCCTGCTGAGCATTCTTCCACGGATTCAATTCAAAGAAACAAAGCCTGATGTACACCCTAACTGAAAATAAAGTAATGTGCACTTTAATATTTCCACAATTGAAAACCAACTATTTTTTAAAAGTAAAATAAACCAGAACAGTTCACTAGGTAGACATTTTCATTTGTTTGATGTGGGAACTACAGTTTTAAAAGAGAGACCATGCTGATGGTACAGTATATATCATCATCAAAAAGGAAAAATAAGCAAATTTTCCTTACTATTATTATTTGAAACATTCTAACAAACAAGTAAGCTGCATGCCAATTGTTCAAAACTTATCACAATAATTTAATATAATTTGAAAAATTCCCTTCTTCTTAAAAATAATTGCAGAACAAGAAACTGCATGATCACATGAAACCTATTCTTCAGTCTGATAAAGTTTGGACTTTTGATTTGACAAGTTTCAGAAACAATCGAATCACAATACAAAATAGAAGATACAGTGGCCTATCCGTATCCACCTTAGAACAAACCTTTGAAGAAAAATAAGTAAAGAACACAGTAGCGCACAGTAGCGGCAAATTTCATATACAGTAAGAAAAACATAAGAGCAAACCGAACATGAATCAAAATTCATAAGGTAAAAGAGTTTCATCTAGAGGATGTAAAGTATTTTTTTTATTATGTTAAAAAGGTAGAATAAGATTATATTACATAAAAATTTCCACTATAAGTTATTTTTTTATTTTATAAATTCTCTTATTTTTATAATAAAATTAAATTCCCTTATTCTTATAGTAAAATTTAAAACATAATCCTGAGATAAAAAAAATAAAAATATTTTCTTTCATTTTATTATTGTTTAAGTACGAGATTCAACCGTTGTGATACTCTTAGATTGAGTTTTCTCACAACTTAAAAAAAAATTATAATATGAGTACTATATTATTATACTTTATTGTCTGATGTATATAATTATCATTTAAAATTAGTTAAATCTTTTAATTTGTTAAGAAAAAAATAATAATACATAATTTTGAGAAAAAAATATTTTCATTATATAAGGTTATATTATTAATATGTAATAAAAACTTACTTATTTAAACATATTTATTATAAAAATAAATTATATTTTTATATGAATTCAATATGTAATATTTATTTAAAATAATATAATAAAAATAATTAAAAATTCAATATTAATGAAAATTAATAAATTATCCACAAGTATAATTAATTGAATTTGATCGTATTATTATATTATTAAAAAAATAATTAAAAAAAATTAAAATATGAATGAATTGTAATAATTTGAGTGTAAAAAGTTAAAAACTAAATTATTATATAAACGTGATATTTATAAACTTTTTGTAAGTTTATATAATCTAAAAATTTAATAAAAAAATTATGTGTTAATTAAAATTAAAAATAATTAATTTAATAAATATAGTATTTTTAAATTTAATTGGACCAATAATAAAATAATTCATACATATTTTTATTTATTGAAATAGTTTAATATTTTAATTAATGACTGAAATTATTTTTTATCACAAACAATAAAATTTGATTATATTTATTAAATTTTAATTTTTAAAAAACTAATTATATATAATAGTATTTTATATTATATATAAAGTATAGAATAACTATTTCAATTAAATTTGATTTAATAAATAGTTACATATTATACAAAGTTAAACTCTAAAATTAATATATTTACGTATGCTATCAACGAAAACAAACATATGACAAATCATGTTTATTGGTATGTAGTGTTAAGATAATAAAAAATATTAGTATAATTAAAAATTAAATTATCATAAAAAATATAATTATTAAAATATTAAAAATAAAATATTTGAGTTCCATTTCTCATTAACTTCTTTAGATGATGTTGATTTATAATTTTCTTACTAATTATCTTATTTTTATGTATTTAATTTTTTTATATTATAAGAAGAATATATAAATAATCTTTCTTAACAGAGTGTATAGAATTTATATGAAACTTGTATATTTTAAATGAAATTCAAGTATATTACAATGTTTTATTTTCTTTTATAGGTTTTAAATTCATAGTATTATAATAAAGAAAATTTACCTAATTGAAAAGTCACGAAAAAAATCACCATCAAATATATGTGAGAATTTTAGAAGTAAATATTTGTATTAGTAGGAGTGAGTATGTATATCACATAGTTTAAAAGATAGTGATGTCTATAATATTTAATAAAAAAATTAAAGACTTATTAATTATATTATTTATATATTTTTATTTTTAAATAAAATATATTTTAAAAATATATATATATATATATATATATAAACAAATATTCTCAATTAATGTATATGTTGAGTTATTTTTAACTAGTTATTAATTTTTTTTTAAAATTTGTTTGATTGAAAAATAGATTTGAAAAAAAAAAGTAAAATTATTTAAATTAAAAAAAAGAAAAAAAGAAAAATTTATTTATTTATTTATTTTTTATTTTATTTTAATATTATTTTTAATTATTTATTATTATTAAAATAAAATATTTTTTTTGTTTAATTTTATATTTTATTATTATTTTCAAATTTTATTATTCTAAAAATATAAATATTATTATAACTTTAAAAACATAATTAAATTAATTTATCTCAAAATAAATTAAGAAAAAAAAAAGTTGATTTGAAGTATTATATAATAAGTAATTTCTTCCTTATTAAATTTTGTATTAAATTTTATTTAAATTTAATAAATTGAAATCTATCTAAAATATAAATAGAGTAAAAAAAAATATGTAATTAAATATAATTATAATAATATAAATATTCAAATATAATTAAATAAATGACTGTGTGAAATAAATTCATAAATTGTATATTATTATGATTGATTTTATTTATATTATTTTATTTTTATAATTTTTGTATTTGAATGTTATATTATTATGATGGTGTCTTTGTCTTAATATAAGAGCATATAAAGTAAAATTAAATGGTAACTTTTGATTTGAAAAAGAAAAAAAAAACTTTACTGTATTATACTGATATTAACTCTGTGTTAATTTTGTAAATTTTGTTATCATCGGGTAAAAAGCTTAGAGTAAAGGTAAGAAGAATGAATTAAAATTTTCTTTCATTTTAAATGTTTAATAAACTACACTTATATATTTTAAAAAATGATTGATGTGTGATTTTTTTTAATTTTATGAATTAAATGATGAAAAAACTAGATATAATTTTTTTATTTAATTTAAGTAATTATTTAAAAAATAAATAAATTAAATTATAAATAAAAAACTAAAAAATTGAATATATATAAAATTAAATATCTATAAATAATACGAGAAAAATTTAATAAACTTAATCATAAATTTTTATATTATATTATTAAATTTTATATTTAATTTAATTTTATAAAATAATTTTAAAAGATAAAATTTATTTTTTTATTTATATATTATAATTTAGTTAGGTATAATTTTCGGAAAATATATTAATATCAAATTCGGATTATATTAAAAATATTTGTCAGTAAGATTTGCCAAGTCATTGTAAAATACGCATATCATGTAATAAAAAAACACCTTCCTTCTAAGCTGGGGAAGTGTATAACTTTGTGTTTTAGAAAAATAATTATAAGTTTTTTTTCCATGTAAAATATCTCATAACATTAAATAGAAAAGAAAAAAAAAAAGAAAAAAAAAGAAAAAAAAGAAGATTATTTGAATTGAGAAAAAAAAAATAGAAATGGAAGAAAAGTAAAATAATTTTATTTATTATTAATAAAAAAATTTAATTTTTAAAAAATAAATTTATTATTTTTAAAATATTTTAATTATTTTTAATAATATTTTAACAAAAAAAATAAAAAATAAATTTTATTTTAATAATTTTATTTATTATTTTAATATTATTTATTTATTATTATTTAAAAAAATACCCGATTCAAATTTTAAAACACATCCCTGTGTGACCAGTAGCTTTCTACATATTTCTTTTCAATTTTGAGAGAGAATCTCTCTTTTCTTTTTATTTTCTCTCTCCGTTAATTCATACTAAAAAACAAAAATTCATTTATGTTTTTCTCCGCTTTTCTTTCTGCGTGTACAGAATATTTGTAGAAATAAACATACTCTAAATTCTACCCATGGACATGGAGGCATCACTACTAGAAAATTGCAAATTTACATCGTTAAATTTACATTGGTTAATATGCAAACCGATGTAAATATGAAAAGCGGTGACATTTTTGTAAATAAAAGAAAACCTGATTGATTATTTAAATCGGTTGCCCAAAGAACTGATGTAAATAATGACATATTTACATCGGTTCTATGAAGACCGATGTAAATATATTAATATTTACATCGGTTCTATTAAGATCGATATAAATAATGACATATTTACATCGGTTCTCTGGACAACCGATGTAAATATGTCATTATTTACATCGGTTCATTGAAGAACCGATGCAAGCTATTTCTTAAATCTCAGCTTCAACCTCAAACCTCTTACTAATAAAGACCTCGCTTTCTCCCTCCGTCGATCCTAAACCCTAAACCATCAAATCCCTTTCTCTTTCACTCCCCCGTTTACACCACTGGCGCTCCCTCTATGGCCTCTCTTATCCGGTCTTCACCACCGTCGTCGACTGGTGCTTACGTGGTTGGTGACTGGTGCTTCCCCCTCCTACCCTTTCTATTTGCATTTGTATTTGTATTTGCATTTGAGTTTGCATTTGCATTTTCCCCTTCCCCTTTATCCGATCTTTTCCTAAAAGTGTTCTTGTTGTTGTGCATCCACACCTTGAAGACCCCTCTAGAGATCCCAATGTCATTGCAGAATTTCTGGACCAATCCATCATCCCCTTTCTGCATTCTCCACCCCAGTTTCTCAGAAAAGCTATGCATCTTCTCCTTCTGCTCCTTGCTGAACTTGGTCCTGTATCTCTTCTTCGGATTCTCGCTCTTCAGCATCACGCTTGAAAAGGTGAGACCTTTGTGGTGCAGATGTTCATCGGAGGGTGTAGAATAGGCAGTGCCGAGGGCTAAAAGCATGTGGGGTGCTGAAGCGTGGTACGGTGGCAAGTGGGAGAGTGGAGGAGGTGAGGGGCTTGACATCGGGCTCGGACTGTGGCTCGGGCTCAAACTCAGGCTCGGACTCGTGCTTTGGCTCATGGCTCGCTGAGAGAGTGGTGCTGGTGCTGACGGGGTGTAGATGCAACTCAGAAAATTGGGGCTATTGTTGTTGTTCTTGATATTCAGATTAAGTTAGACAAGGATAAGAAAGTTCTCTCGATCCGAGACAGGGGTATTGGTATGATGAAGGAGGATTTGATTAAGAATTTGGGGTCAATTGCTAGGGAACCGGAACCCGAGCTGTTGTGGAAGGAGCCCAACGATTTTGTCCTTTTACCCATATTGTTCTTCCCGTTTCACTCACTCGTTTACATCGGTTCTTTGGACAATCGATATAAATAAGCTAACATATTTACATTTACATCGGTTATTTTAGAACCGATGTAAATTTGCTGACACATTTACATCGGCTTTATTTACATCGGTTCCAGAACCGATGTAAATAACCTTAATTAACCGATATAAATTTGTAATTTTCTAGTAGTGCATATATTGTTTTTTTAGTTAAAAAAGAATAACTAATTTTATGATGAAACATTGAAATTCTTCCTTTTTAACTCATCTTAAATCTTAAAATCAAATTCTTCAAAGTTGATAATACATGCAATTTAATTATAAAATATATTATCTAAATGAATTCACATTCAATTACAACAAAATAAATTATATTATTATGATTTAGAAGATATCTCAACACATTTTAAGCAAAATCAACATTTGCCATTTAGTTGATAAAGTAATTTATCTTGGATTGATTATCCTAATTTCGACTACTTCTACGTGCTTTTTCATCAATAAAACTTGAGAAAATATGGTTTTGCAATCAAATGGAAGAAGAATTTTTTATTGTAGGTTATCGATTTATGATGTAAAGACTAAAACAATTACAAAAACAAAATAAACAAATGGATAAAAATAGTAAAGACTCTATTCTTAAAATTTCAATACACACAAGTAAATAATTTATGAGAATTTGAAATCTCTCAATTTTAAAATATCTCATGGTATGTTTGTTTCTTCAGACGAAAAGTGAGGAAAGACTAATTTGAGAAGAAAACACGAAGTTCAAAAATTAAAAATCACTGAATTTAAAACAAATTTATACTTTTATGTTTCACTACTCAAATATAAAGAATTTGGAAAAAAAGCGAAGAAAATAGTTTATATAATTATATATTAAAATTATTAATATATTTTTATATATTATTATAATAATAAATAATTAATATAATATTATAATAATAAATATTAAATAAAAATATTCATAATTATTTAATTTATTTTAGTATAATAATAAATTAAAAAATAATATTATAAATAATTAAAAAAATTATTAATAATACTTAAATAATATTTTTTATATTTTTTTCTTTATTATAATAATAATTAATTAAAAATAATTAAAAAACTATATTAAAAATAATATTTATTTTTATTATAATAATAATTTTAAAATAAATAAAAATTTTATCAATAATAATATTAAATTATATATATCTTTTTTTTATAATAACAATAATAATAATAATAAATTTTTAAAAAATATTAAAAATAATTAAAAAATTATTAATAATAAATAATATTATTTTACTTTTTATTTATTTCCTCTCTTTTTTTTATAATCTAAACAACATCACTTTATTTTCTTTTTTTCTTCATTTCTTTCCTTTTTCATCTTTTCTCAGATGCACATTCTAATCCAAACACACCTCAATCTTTCTTCAAAGACATGCGAGCCACTTTCCTGCTATGAACAGTTGAATCCGTCAGAACTTGTCGATCGGATCCATTAAAAACACAAAAGGCTCATCATTGTTTTGCAATGAATATCCATTCTTAGTTCAAGAATGAATCAGTGTGAGGAAAATGACTAATTTCTAATCCCATTTTAATGAATGAAGCTAAAATGAGGTTGAGTTGCTACGACGTAGTTGGGATCTTGGAGTAAGACTCCTAGATGAAAATAACTTTTCCTCCAATTCCTGAAATATTAATGTGAAATACATTAATGACTAGTTTGTTATATTTTTTAAAACTAATTTTAGTAATTGATTTTAGAGGTTAATTAACAATAAAATAGAAGTTAACTTATTCTGTTTATAATTAGAAAAATCAACATGATTGAGTAGTTTATAATTAGAAAAATCATTATGATCGAGTGGAAAAATAGTCAAAGTAACGAGTTCTAGATTTCAATCGATATAATTGAAAAAGACCACAAGTTCAATGCTTTTATTTTTATATTAAATTTTATTTTCATTCTAATTTTTAACTCCAACTTGCTAATGATCTGGTTCGTTAAGAAATTTTTTTTTCATTCTTCTTTCCTTTCCTTTACTCTAAAGTTAAACGAAGCTTGAAGAGAAATATCTTATGTAATTTCATAACTAAAATAATCTTATAAAACAACTCAATAATTAAGCTTCTAAAAAACTATCATGTTGTTTTTTTTGTTTTTACTTCGTATTATGACACGAGTTTAATTTTTACGAATTATTAGTAAAAGCCATCAATTAATTACAATTTATCTTAAATATTATTTTTAAATTAAACAAAATAAATAATTTTCCATACACAGTCATCTCTAACTGAGTATAAAAAACTTCATCTATTAGATTTCTTATAATTAAAGAAACCTTTTAACTAAAATCACCTGTTAACAAATCCAAAGAAAACGAATGGATGAAAATGAATTTATAACTAATTTACACCGAATGAATCATAACCAATAAAATGAAAGCAGAAACAAATTAAGGGAAAAAAAATTAGTTTAAGGATACCAGATTTCACCAAATGAATAAGAACCAATAAAATAAAAGCAGTAAGTAATCAAGCGGTGGAATTTAGGTTATGGTAAGAGAGAAAAATAAATAATCAATGAACCTAATAACAATGTTAACTTTCTTGCATAAGTTCCTCCCTAAATATTTTTAGGAAAAATAATAATTTATACACTCTAGCATTTTTTTTATAAATTTATATATAAAGTAATTTATATAAATTGATAAAAATATGATTTTATTTTATATTCTTAAATATGTTTATAGAGTATCTTATATCTACATCATTTCTGATTTGTATAAACGCCAATCAATAAAATGAAATGTTACATGTACATGCAGACTAACCTGTATGTATAGCCGTGGATACGACTAGTGCTTTGTCTTCATTAATATAAATCTATTGGCTTACAAAAGCAAAACAAGAGTGAGATGCATTCATTCAGAATTCAGAATTCAGAAACAATAATAAAGATTAATTAGAACAACATATTTGAAAATATGGATGGTTGTAGGTACCTTCAGCTTTTTGAGACAGCTATTCACTTTCTGAAGGCAACATTTCTCGTTCTCTAATTTATTTACGTGTTCCTTGGAGGAAATATCATAAAGAACATATAAATTTCTATGATAATGCATGAAAGCATGGTGATGAGACATTGAACTAACCTGCTTCTTTGCCCTTGATCTTGCAGCAGATTCCCTGTTCTTTGCCATTCTCTTCTGTTTTCTTTCAATATCATGTTTCTGTCTTCTTTCATCGGAATACTCCTTCTTATTCAAGGAGTCTATGACATTATTAGAATCTGAATAAGAAGAAGATGTGGAAATTGAATTTTCTGAATAACTCAGTTGGCTATTACAGGATGACTGAGAAGTATTTTCAATTATATGTGACTCATAATGAGGTAGATGGAGGTTAATAGAAGGAATAGAAGGAATTTGCACCCAATTTTGTAAATGGGAAGGCATCACTGAATCTGTGTTAACCTTAACATTGTGATGATGATGATGAGGGATATTAATCACATCATTATCCGGTGGTTTTAGTTTTAAGAGGGTATCTGACCTGTTCATAAGAGTTCCTCCCCAAGCCTCACTATTGGTTTTGGTGTCAGCAGCTTTCATATTCTTAATAACAAGAAATGAATGAGGATCAGATGAAGGACCTTGCACAAGATGTCCACCTTCAGCTGAGATAACACTTTTGTGAAGCTCATCATCCAAGTTCATACCATGGATAGGCTTTTCTGTGTTTCCCAGTTGACTCTGAACCTCATCAAAGCTGAGGTTATCTAAAGGGCTTTGTCTAACAATGGGTGGGCAATGCTGTGGTCTATTAGGAGAAAGACGCATACTCCTTCGAGCCATTCAGCTATAGTTCTGCAAGAAAAATTCTAAAAAAAGTTTTGAAAAACAGAAGAAGGAGAAAGTAACTTGAAGAACAGGTAAAGAAAACAATGTTTTTACTACAAAATCAGTAAGAAATAATTCAAGTTGGGTTTTGCTAAAGAAAAACAATGATGGTTATACTCGAATTTATAGTGTTTGATTTGAGGAAGTAGGGTTGGAGAGATGAACTGAATATTAGTTCGTGAAGCGAGATCTGAGCCGCCAAAAAATAGAAAAGTGAAACAAACCTCATCAGTAGATGGTGTACTCATCTCAACTACCATTCTGATTTATTTGCTAAATTGGTGGATTTAAAGGTTAAATATAAACTTAAGATCCAACTAACCAAGAAATAACAATCCTATAATAACCTTCTTTTAATAGCATCTATTTAATGTTTTTTTGTCACTATTCTTTTCCGTTGACTGGACTCTCAGAAGAAACTTTGAGACCACTTGACGACAGTAATTTAAGGTAATGGTACTGCGTGGATCACACGTGGCTTACATATACACGTTGTTTAACAATTTCCTACCCAATGTTTTGGTGATATGAGTATTACTATTATCCCAAGTAATATAAACTAAATATAAAGTGTAACGTAAATTAAAATATTATTAGATTATTTAAAATTTTAAGTAATGTTACCTAGATATAAAGTTAAACTTAGATCAAAATATTAATAGATGATTCAATATTTTAAGTAATAGTAACTAGTTAAATTTAAGTCAAAATATTATTAAATGATTCAAGATGTTGGTTAATTATCATGTTATGTATAATTATATCTTAATTTTAAAATATATTAATAACGGTTTGGAGTCAAAACATTAACCTGTAATTAATATCATAAAATTAATTATGTATTTTTAAATATTAAATATATATTTGTTCTTTAATACAGATATATAAAAAATGAATTAATATATATATATATAATATTATCTTAAAAATTTAATACACTTATATGAAAATTATTATTTTGAATATTTTTATTCGAACCTTAAATTTTAACATTTTAAAAAATTATAGAAAAAATATTAAATTTTGATTATATAAAAATTGGTTAGACTGAAAGGGTTTATCTTGAAGAGAAATAAATTTTACTTTTTGAATTAGTTTTGAGGGTAAATTAGATTCATAATTACTTTACATATGATATCAAAGTATGGTTGATAAAATTGTTAAATTTAGATTGAATTACTTCTTAATAAATTAGGATCCATTTTACATAATTTGAGGAGTCTTAATTATTAGTAACATTGTTTAGATTAAATCACTTATTAAGAAGATTACATTCGAATTAAAATAATCGAAGATGATGTTGGAGAAATCCTATGAGACAAAACTATAGTTAGATATAAATTTTTAATAAATTATAACTAATTTAGAATATATGTAATCCGATTTCTAACATATTTATTTTATCTTAAAAAATAAAATGTATTCATTTGATATATTTTCTTATACTTTTAATATCAACTGAGCAATTTAAGTTAACTTCTTATACCTTCAGCCTATCCTTTTTCATGTCTTTATTTAACTTATGTTTCAATTTTCTTTTCAAAATAATTTACCAAAAAATAAGTTAATAACAATTTTATAAAAATTGGTTCACTCAACAAACTGCTATATATATATATATATATATATATTCTAAAAATAAAAATTAATTTAATTATCTAATATTTTAATTTATTTTAATTATTATATTACAAATAATTTTATTAATATTTTATTTAAAGGGTATTAAATGAATTTTTTAAAGTTGTTAAAATGTATTAAAATAATAGTTTGAATAATAGAATTTGAGATTAGATATTCTATATAATTGCTAAACTACATAACAGGTTGAAAATTTAACATGGTTCTTGGATGTAAATTCATTTCATACTTAAAATTTTACTCAATAAAATTCGATTTAGATTTTAATAACTCTCTAATTCAAATCAAAATTAAGTTTCATTAATTAATTTAAAATAGTTGAACAAATTTAACTTTTAATAGGTGTTTACTTAAATTTAATTTAAAATTAATAATAAAAATAAATTATATGAATATGAAACTTATATTTATTAAATAACTCTACAATATTTAATAATTTTTTTTTCTTCAAAATATTATCTATGTTAGAGAAAAAAATTTAAGACCATATTAAGAATTAAGAAAGAAACAATTTATCTAATTCAAAATTCAAGGATAGAATTTTAATGCAACAAATATTACATTAAAATTATGTATAAAAAAATTAATAAGTGATGATTGAAATAAAATTATTAATTTTTATTATTTATAATAAATTTATTAATTTTTTTAATGATATTTTTATCTTTTATATATTCTCTCACAGTAATCTTAATAAATATTTTTTTTCTAAAAAAATAATAATTAAAAAGAAACATATTAAATAAGATATAAAAGATAAAGAAATTATATCATCTAAGTTTGGAGCATTTTCCATAAGTGTGAAGTTATATCATAGTCTAGAAAAAGAAGAAATCCTTAAAAAATGTTTATAATATTTTGTGGAAAATTAATAACTTATTAATTACACTACTTATATATTTTATTTTTATTTTATAATATATATTCTTAACTTGCACTAATAAATATTGAAATTTATTAATATAAATAATTATATGAGATTAATATTATTATTGGGTGAAAATAACTTTTATGTATTTGAAAAAAAAACATTATTATATAAATTTAAAATATTTTAAATAGTAATAAAAGAATGAATTGAGAATTTAATTTTAAAAAAATCTAAAATGTTTTATATAAAAATATAATAAATGTTATACAAAGATATCTTAAAATAATATAATATATATTTTTTATATAATATAATATATATTTTTTATTCATTTATTCCTATAAATTAAGAACCTATAAAAAGTTGATAAGGGAATATGAGACAATGAAGGCAGAAAATAAAAATTTGATGTTTTAGCATCTCCGCATCATTTTTTAAAAGCTTTTGACTAATTTGTACATATTATTGGTTAGCCTTAATTTGAATATCTCCAAAATTTTTATTAACTGTGTATGCATGTTACCTTCATGAAAATCAGAAAATTTTTTGGTATATTTATTAATACTTAAAATTTGTTTTATTTTATAAATAATTTTTTAGATTATATATATATATATATATTTTCTGAAAATAAAACATTTTTACGTTTGGGTTTAAAAAATATCACATTTTTTATAAATAAGTTAGGATTCTTTCAGTAAAGAAAAAAAAACGATAAAAATATGTATTTATTTTATTTCTCATCTAAATAAAAAATACATATATTTTTAATTTAGTTAAATTAAATTATATATTTATAAATATTTTTTTTAGTATATATTAAAGAGAATAAAAAATAATATATATATATATACATATAAAAGAAATTAATTTATTTTAAGAATAAAATAAGAAATTTATTTTTAATCTTATTATTATTTTTTTAAAATCCAATCATCAATAATATTAATTCATCTTAACGTTAAATTAAAAAATTAAATGATAAAAATTAAGATGTCTAATATATTTTCTATTAATTAAAATATTAGACTATTAAATCATAAAAAATAATTGTAAGAATAAATTTCTAATTATTTCTTTTGAAATAAATAAATTCATTTTCCTACGAAAATATATAAATAGAATTTTCTTATATATATATAATTTTATATTTGATCTAATATTAAGATTATTTTTTATCAAATAAATTACATAAATAAAAATATTTTAAATTAAAATTAAATTCATAAATAATTATATTTTTAATTTTTCTATTATTTTTTTAACTTTTATATTATTTTATCTTTTTATTTTTTCTTCAATTTTCTCTCATCTCATTATTTTTCTAATTTTCTTTTTTTACTATTTTCTCTCTTAACTTCAAACATTTTCCTTTTTATTTTTTTTTTATTTTTTACCTTTTCACTTATCTCTCTCTTCAACTTACCTATTACTCTCTTTCTTTTTATGATTTTTTTTTTTTTAATATTGTGATTAAAACTTTAGCTATTAATATTACTTCGTTGTTTTTCAATTTCCAATTGGTTGAACGTAAAAAGTGTGGCTATACATGGGCATGAGTTGCCGTTAGTATATATAATATGATTTTCTCTTCGTATTAAAATATATCTATGTATTAAATTATATTATTATATTATAATTTTATTATTAGTATTATTATATTAATATATTAGAGTTCATTTTATATACTTTTATATTTATTTAACTAAATATTGCCGAAGTCTATTTAAAGGACATAGATACATGGAATATGAAGTTATCATAAATAGTTAAGGTTATTATCCTTTTAATTTTTATAAATTTTGTAAACATGAATTTGTTTTATTTTATTAAAAAAAATAATTAATGAACTACCTTAAAGTTGATTCAAAAATTAAAGTTTATATTTTATTTATATATTTAATTAATATAAAATTTTTTTAATTTATAATTTTTATATTATATAAAAAATTTATAAATCTAATTCATCTTAATTATTAAATTTTATTTATATATTATAATTCAACTATTATAATTTAATTATAATTTAACTACGTAAACTTTTTTTTAAAATATAACTAAAATTATAAGAATAAGTCTTCTTATGATTTTATATTTTATTATCAAAGTTATTAAAAATTATGGTTTATATTTTATTTATATATTTAGTTAATGTAAAATTTTTTAAATTTTTTTAAATTTATAATTTTTATATTATATAAAAAGAATTATAAATTTAACTCATATTTAAAATCAAATTATTAAATTTTATTTATATATTATAATTCAATTATTATAATTTAATTACGTAAGACTAAAATTATAAGAATAAGTGTTCTTATAATTTTATTAATATTATGTATAGTACAAAATAAATTTACGTTCTCGTTTATTATAAATTTTTTTTCAATCTAGAAGATGAGTGGAAGATGTTAATCATATTAATAATAATAAATATATATTTTTGAGGAGTTGTTTTTTTTTAAGATTTAATTTAACCTTTATTATTTATTTATTTTTTACAAAAATTAAATAAGACAAAAAAGAATATAAATATTGTTTTATCTCCAAATTGCTTTATAACAATAAATTAATCAATCGTTAAAGTTAGTGTAAGCACAGAACTAAATAAGGAGGTATTCTTTTATAGTGGAGAAATTCTTGTAAGTGGGGTATGAAAAAAAAGCTTTGCATTTGCATTAATTAGCAAATGACCAGGTATAATGGGGCACCACTAAACAAAGTAGTTATGTCTTAATTTACTTTTAACTTTTTCTTTTCATATCTTTAAAGCAAATTTGACGTAATCCAACCTTCCATATCTCACTGCTACTCATAATAAAATATTAATGATATGTTTCCCTTTTATTACCCTATCAAATTTACATCAAATTTCCACACCTTAATATGAATCAACTACCGCAATTTTCTTTAATCTCATATAATTTTAAGAAAAAAATTCTCTAGTTTAAATTAGAAACATATTTGTACTATAAATGATGAAAGGTAGAAGAGATGAAAGGTAAAAGCACCATTTATAAATTCTTAATCTAATTGCACGGTGAGTATGAAGCATGATTTATATATTAAGTTCAATGTTTTAATTGACATTTGAATCAAATGTTATATTTATGTTTTACAATAAGAGGAATGGGTTTATATATAAAGCACCTTAAAATTATTTAAAATTTTCACAATCACAATATTAGTCCAATTTTAGTGGCTCAATTACAAATAGGGAGAGAGGTTTGTTTTTAAAATTTTAAACAAAATTATGAAGAAGGATCTATATCAATTTTATGTTTGTTTCAAGTTTTGTAAAACTAATTCCATCTAAAAATAATTTATAATATTCCAATTATTTGTGAATTTTTAATAGGTCTTTAATTATGTAATTTTTTTAGTTGAACATCTAGTTTTTTTAAAACCATCAATTTAAGCGTAAAAAAGTAATTACAGAAAACTATTTAGAAATCGAATTGGAAAAACAATTTAAAATCCTATTTGAAAATTCGCGTATAGTTTAGGAACATATTCAGTGATTAAACTAAAAAGAAAAATTTTACATAATTGTTTTCTGAAATATCATTTATGAGTATCTTATTCCTATAGAATACAATATCATTTACTCATACAAAAATGCCACCTACCATCAACCTAGGTGAAAAACAAAATAAAATACAATAAAGGTTACATTTATAGCTACCAAAACTTATGCAACAACATAGATTATGCAGATTTTAGAGGTAGCATATTAAAAGATTGTCTGGTAGAGATGCTAAATTCACATGAAATTCGTGTTCAGTTACAGGGCAAATGACAGTAATAATATTATGAAGAAGATTAGTCTCTAAGATGATGATGATAAAAGGTCGAAAGAAATTCAGATGAAATGCAGAAGAAATGCAGAAGAAACATGAGGTTGAAGAGAGAAAAAATAGAAGGTGAGGGGAATTATTGGTTAAGTTGAGTTCACTGTAACGCTTTTTTGGTGATGAAAAAGGGGTAGAAAAAGAATGAAATAAAGGAGCAAGCTGTTTACTTTAAGTAAATCTCTTATCTTCTTTTGAAAAAGCATTTTGGGATGTCGTTTGTGAAGCACAATATACCTTTTCCATGTGAAGTGGAAAGGGACAACTTCACACGAATCTATGGCTTGATCATTTCAGAAGGTTATGATCAACAACACAATTAACTCTACTTTGATTTTATTATCAAATTGTTGAGGTGTAAGATGCATTGCTATCACTTTTCTTAAACAATTTAATTACCAACTTTCCTTTCATAACCTAACATGATAACCTCCTCAATAATATTTCATCATATATACTATCATTCATTCTTTCTCTTCTCACTACTTGTTCATATATGGGAAAAACTCCATTTTTATCTGTGGTAATTGATTTCCTAGTGAGTACCATTGTTGCATATTCTTCATAAATTGCAAGTATACAATATTTCTTTAGTATTAAAACTATAGAATGTTGATTTGAATCCTGCTGTGTAGAGAGAAAATATATTGAAGTGATATTGTGCAGACAGATTCGTCCTACTTAAAATGAGTTAATTTTATGAAGTGAGGTACTACTTTATCGTCTGATTGGTATACAGAAAGGGAAATTGAGGAAAGAGAAAATTTTAAAATTAGAACGGATGAAAAAATGAAAAAAAAAAAAATTATTTCTAAAAGTATTTTTTCTTAAATGAAATGAATATATATATATATATATCATTAGCCGTATCTTTTTTTTTCTTTCTATTTTGTTTTCTTTTAATCCAAACCATTATTAATTCGATTCTGAGTAGGACCTTAATGCTGTCTGCTTCAGAAAATCATTAATTTATGGTATAAAACTTGAAAGTAGAAATAATATCTTCATAACTCATGTTAGTCAAAGTCTCAAATACCATTATCAACTGAATAAGAAAAGCTGTGAACTTGGTAGTTTCTTCTCTGTTTTTTCCTTTTGATTTTTAATGCACTGCTACGTTTTCCTAGACCCTAGTCTTTCTCTTACAGTGGAAACATAACTTTACACTAGCAAGTTGACACATCAAAGTAGATTTTCTTATACCCTGTAGAAAAAGAAAAAGTTGTGCTATACTTTGAGAAATGATGTTTTGTTTATTTAGAATTAAATTTTCATCTGTTTTTCTTCAGTTAATGCTTTGCTTTTCATAGTTTGTTGGCATAAGGATAATAATGCTAGTGTCTTTATAAAATTTCTTGGGATTCATTTCATTTGGGTATGTCATGGACTAATATTAAATATTGGTGCTTGCAGATTCTAAGAAGCCAGTTAGCTACCAGTACTTTGGATTTCTGTTCTAAATTGTGTTTGGATTGCCCAGGTTCGGTTCCCAATTCAACAATTCAACCATTTATTTATATTTTTCATTAGTATGTTTTAGAAAATATTTTTTTGTTTTGGACAATCCTAGAGATAACAGAACATAAACCATGACTAACTTCTTCATCTTGCTGTTCCTGATGTTGAGGTTTCATTCAATTTCATGCAACAAACCTAGCTTCCAGTTTTCCAATCACTTGCCCGTTATATAGGGGACCAAATCTAAATTCTACCATTTTATCTTGTCTACATTGCACTAAATCTCCAATTTGAGATATGAATTTTCTTTTCTATTATGTATATAGTATATGAACTCTTCATCAACTCAACTAGTCCTCGCCAAAAGGATGGGTATATATGATCCATTCCATCAAGTGAACATGTGGGGGGACAGCTTTAAAATTGATGGAAGCTTGAATTCAATTGCTTCCCCAATGCTCATGATGAAGCCTAGCATCCAGAACAAGGTAAAGGCATAGGAATTTCTATTTTGTTAGGAAGCTAGCATTGTTTTATGGGAATACTTGTTTAAAACAGTCTTCTGAATTCCATGTGTTCAGTCTGAATGTACTACTCATGAATCAAGGGAACCTTCTGGAGATGATCAAGAGAATGACAAAGCTGATAGTAAGGTAATGAAATTTAATCACTGTATATTTCTTTTATGCTATTTCATCTTCATCTTCTCCGGGCTTCATTTTAATCATTGTAGATAACTTTGAAGGTTACATGGTTTCTGTCACACTTTTGAATGTTCACAAGAAACAGAAATTAATGCTTTGGAGATCTGATATCAAACATGAATGTTTTTTTACTGTAGTTAATGAATATTTATGTGTAGGTGCTAAGACGTCAAGCTCAAAATCGTGAGGCTGCTCGAAAATGTCGGCTGCGGAAGAAGGTGGTAAAAACTGAATTTATGGGAAGTTAGCCATGGTTCATAATCTGATTCTTACTTATGTAATTCATAGGCTTATGTTCAACAATTAGAAACAAGCCGTGTGAAGCTCGTGCAATTGGAGTTGGAGATTGAGAAAGCAAAAAAGCAGGTGATGTTAACTAAACAAGGATCCTTCTTATTTATGGCTTTTGTTTCATGTATTGTGTTCAAGCACTTACTAAAATGTCTACTTGCAGGGTATGTACATACGCAGTGCACCAGATGTTAGTTATATGGGATCATCCGGAACAATTAACCCAGGTTTGAGATTCTTAGTTTCAGTTTTAAATTTTAAGTTTCCACAAAATGTTATTTATTTGTGTACTACTTGCTTCTTGTGTTTTTAGATGCAGTTGCAGTTTGATTTATGGTTTATGTTTGAGCCTGTATTAGATTAAATCCACGACTCTGTTGTTTCCTTTAATGATATTTTTGTCAGGTAATTTATTTCATTATTCTTTGTATGCCTCACTGATTCATTTTACTGCCTGCATCAAATACAGATTTACTTCAAGTCAATGAAAAATTTTACCACTAATTTTAACAGAATGATATCAGGCAGTCAATGAACATTTTTATCTATTTTAGTTCAAGTCATGGGTGGTTGAGTATTGCCACGATCATGGCCATTCCCTCTTATGGTATTCATAGTCTTGACTTTCACATGTTTTGCAAAATAAGTTGTCAAATTGGTGTTATCTTCGTAAGGAGAAGTATGAATATATTACCCTTTATAAATTCTTTGTTGATTATTATAAAGTCTCATGACCCCGAACTCTCACAATTCCCACTTGGAACCTTCTCTATGTGATATAATCTGTTGAAGTAGGTGACAGATTGATAGAATCTTTATTTCTTAAACTTCTAGGTGTCCCAAATTAGCATATTGCAATTAATATTGTGTTGCATTCTATCAAAATTCATCTCAGTGATCCAAGTATATGAGAAAATCAAGTATTTCATATTGAACATCAAGTAGGTTTCATGATATGAATATTCTAATGTTATCACAATCTGTTTTACAGAATTCTCAAATGTAATTTATTTTGTGATTACATAACTACTTTTTCTAAGTGTGTGAATCATTAAGTTTATAGCATTGTTTGTAAAGCAGGGATAACTTTGTTCGAACTTGAATATGGACAATGGATTGAAGAGCAAGATAGACAGAATGAAGAACTGAGAAATGCATTACAAACTCATGAATCTGATATGCAGCTTCATCTATTTGTTGAGAGTTGTTTGAGTCACTACTCAAATCTTTTCAGGATGAAGGCAGAGGCAGCAAAGGCTGATGTCTTTTATATGATCTCTGGTGCATGGAAAACATCAGTGGAACGCCTATTTCTTTGGATTGGAGGATCCCGTCCATCACAGCTTCTAAATGTACATCCAAATATCATTCATTATCTCATTCTAACAACTTTTATTTTATTTTCTGTTCATTGATTCTGCAGATTAGGAGTTCCATATTATCTTTCTTATTTATTCTAACAACTTATAAATACTAGATTGCTTTGAAACAAAACAAGAATGTCAGATTCTAATACTCTATGCACAACTAGAGTTATTCAATACTTTTGATATGATCCATCTATGTGCTAGAACAAAATATGTTTTCTATCTCGTGTTCTGGACTCGGGCACTACATAAGCATATTTTCTTCTGGATGTTACTTTTTCTCGATTTTCATGACACATTTTTTCATCTTGTTAAAATTACTTGACCTTTTCTTCCAGATTATTTTACCACAGCTTGAGCCTTTGACTGATCAACAAATTGCGAGCATTAACAACCTCCGGCTTTCATCTCAGCAAGCTGAAGATGCTCTATCACTAGGATTGGACAAACTTCAGCAGAGTCTAGTCCACAACATACCATCAGATCCCTTGGTTATAGGACACTACGGGTTTGAGATGGCTGCTGCCATGGACAAAGGTGAAGCACTAGAAGGTTTTGTAAACCAGGTAATGTCACATCAAATTTTGTACCTGTTTCGAGCTTGTTATGACTCAATCATATGATGGGAAACCTGCATTGCTTTTTATTGCTGAAGCATGCAACAATGTTATTGCTGAGTTGAAACCTTCTTGAATTTATTCCCTTCTTCCACAGGCAGATCACCTTAGGCAGCAAACACTGCTTCACATGTCAAGGATCCTGACAACTGCGCAAGCTGCTCAAGGCTTGCTGGCTATGGGGGAATACTTCCATCGTCTTCGCACTCTTAGTTCTTTATGGACTGCTCATTCATGTCATCCTTCCTTTCCCACTTAGCTCTCAAACTGAGACCTTTTTCTTTGAACCTCAACTGTTATGTAAACAGGTGCTGAAATCATTGTCTTGTTTAATATGTTATGTATATGCTAGTGCTAGTTACTAATGCTGCTTAATACCATGAAGGGTGAAGCAAAGTTTATTGATCTAGAGAACAACTGAACCACTTTGTACATAAAATATTGTATCAGCTTCCACATGGAATCATGAAAAAGGATTTAGCTTGACATAAACTTCTACATAAATACTTATAAAATCTTTGTCTAATCGTAGTTGAATTATGACCAAACTGGTAATAATCAAATATATTTGCAATATTATATTACATTAAATAATATTTAACAAAAAAAGATAATATTGACAAAATTTAAAACAATAAGTCCAAATATTCAATACATTATTGTGGCTACTTACAGGTTACTTACAAACAAAAGCTCACATTATAAATCGACCCCATCATTTTTCAGAAATGCGTTTGACCCCATTAATTACAATACTGCTTTTGTTTATGTAAATCATTAATGATAATGCTATAAGAATATAATCCATTAACAATTTTTTTTCTCTCTATATAAAGTATCATTCTATATTATTAAGTCAAGAAGAATGTTAGAAATAGTAATAGCCCGAAAAATTTGAAGTTTGAGTCCTTGGTAATAGTTCTGAGTAATCTCATGAGTAAGTGAGGTTTAAAGTTTGAATATTATGGAAAAGTATGTGATATTTTTAAGAATGTTTTAACATATTATATTAAAAATTAATGTGGAGTTTGTGATGAGATGCCACATGCTGGGTGGACCACCAACTTTGTTGCATGAGGAGGAAGAAAAAGTGAGTCAAAAGTTGTAGGCTTTGAAGGTTTTTTTTAAGAGGAAGAGATAGTGTGAGTAGCTAAACATCAAATACTCATCCAAAGAGACTAAAGTTTAAGTAAATTTTCTTACAAATGTGTTCTTTTAGTTTTGGTACTTGTGTCAATACCTTTTATAGAGATAAGATAAGTAGTAGATGTTTTTAGTTCATGTCATGCTATTCTTGAATGATTGATGTTCCATTTTCGTCCTAATTATCAAAATAAAAAATAATTAAATCCAAGTAAAGATTCATTATATTAATTGTAATAAGGTATTACATATGATTATGTTATTAATATAATTATATTTTTAAAAATTGTAAAAAAATAATCATTAATTTCGTTACCACTTTATTTCTTATTTAATCAGTTTGTAAATAGTTTGTTATTGTAAATCAGTTTATTTATATCACTATGTTCATATCGGTCACTCAGATAGTTGATTTATATTTATAATGAATAATTGGAATAATTCTTAAAACAGTCTTTACATCACTTTTGAAAATTTTCCATTAAAAAACTTAACCACTTATAATAAAATTGGATTCTAGTTTAGTTTTTAACTATTTTAATAATTAATTTTATTAATTTAAAAATCACTATTTCAATCTTTAAAAACGTTTTGTCTTGTACTTTAGTTTTAAATATTTTATGAATTAATTTTAATGATTTAGAAATCACTATTTCAATCTCTAAAAAGGATTTTTCTTGCAATAGAAAAATATAATTTCTTTTATCATGATATTTTCAATAGCGATAATCAACTATTAAGTTAGTTTAATTTTAAAAAACTAAACCGTTCAAATCTAACTTAGTTCAAATAAGTTAAAATTTTTTTAAAATTTTTTTTCATTTTTTTTATAAATATAATAAAATGGCTTATATTTTACATTTTTTACTTTTAGAAAACTAGGTTTGTAATTACAATGAAGTTTACAAAAATATTTTAAATTAAAAGAAAATATTTAATATACGTACTCTTGAAAATTAGCATTATCTATTTTACCTTAACAATTTTCTGTTGATAATTTCATTTATTTATATGTGAATAAAACTCTAAAATAGTCCTTAAAACATTTTAGTATATGGTTAAACTTTTCTAATGAGATGTAAATTATGAAATTAAAACTTCAAATTCAATTGGACAGCAACACCAATAATAATAATATATAAATTTTGTTAAATGTAAACGAACTTTCACCTTGGTTCATTTTAGTGTAAAATCATGATAAGTATAAAAAGAAAACTAGAAATTAATGTTCTTTATACAGAGTAGAAGATTACTAAAGGAATTTTAAACTTTTAGAAGATCACCTATTTCACCTTCCTTTTGGTTTAATATGCTACTTATACTTATCCCCTATAATGAATCATATTAGTATATTTTTAATTTTATTTTTATTTTTTCATAAAAATGGAACAAATTATATTGGTCTGACTTAAATCCATCGAATCCATGAGGACCAAAAATATGATCCAAAAGGTTCCACATGTTATCCCAATCCAAATATAATGAAAGGACAGAACCCAATTGATCCATAAAAATGGGAACTTTTTTATTTTGGTCAATCCCCGCAAAAAAGGCATGTGGCCCAATCTATTCCAAAAACCTTAACAAGGGCCGAAAATGAAGTGCAACTTTTTGTTCAATAAAGACAAAAAATGGCCCATCAGAGAAAATTTGAAAAAATATAAAGCGGATGAGGGAATTGAACCCGACGTGAATCGAACACGCAACCTTCTGATCTGGAGTCAGACGCGCTACCATTGCGCCACGGATCCGCTTGTTGATGATGTTGGTTTTTTAATTTAAATAAAAAATGATAAAACTTATATTTCTTGAAATAAAGATTCTATCTTGAATTGTCGAGAAAATCAGTAATTAAGAGGTTTCAAACCCCATGAATTGCTCCATCCTACAGAGTTATATAAAAGTTTTTTGCTGTAAGCTACTCATTCTAAACCCACTGAGAAAAATCAATAATAGTTCATATAATAGTTTGATGATAAAGTTATGTTGGAAGAGCTCTCTAAAGAAAAGAGAAAAAATGTTTTATTTTTAATCTAATTTTAATTTATAATTTTTTTTTCTAAAAAGATAAATTCCTCCAAACATATAGTTTAAAACTCTTATACTTTTCTTAGAAAGCATAAATGAATGTCGTTAATTATCAGCTGTGGCAAAGCTTCTTATCAGTGGGTTGAGAATAATTATTTTAATATATACAATTTATAAATGTTTATATAGATGCGAAAAAAGAAAAAGAAATAAGAAAAAAGGTATTGAATTGTGATTTAAGAAAACTAGAATTTCATTTCATTTCAAATGCGTTGGGTTTCCTCACTTTCTAGACTTGTCGTTTTCAACCCATTTTTTAAGAGATAGCCATGATGGCAAATGAGAACCATTGTGTTTTCCCAAGCCCCTGAATTGCATTTCAGGTTCTTCTCTTCTCTTTTAATTTTAATTTTAATTTTAATTTTAATTTTTTGGTATCTCCATCATGGATACGATAGGATAAGTTACGTAAATTTAAGAAAAATAAAAATAAATTAAATTGTCCCAAATATTCAAATTAATGTATACCGAACTTAAAAATAAAAAAATTATATAAACTAACTTTAAAATATATAAAAAAAAATTGTCTTTTTAAGATGTGTTAAGTCTTCAAAATATATTTATGCAACAAGGAAGCATATAAGAGAGATGCATTTCACACTCAACTAATTTCCCTTTCATTAAACTTACCCATTTTTCCTTAAAGTGGTACATCTGGTTGCTTCATAGCCATGTGAAGAATCAAAGTTGAAATGTTAGTTAAGAGACTAAAAATGTTAAGAAGAAGCCATTTATGCTAAGAAATGTTGATTCGAAAACATGTCATGAATCCACTATCTACCAAGTGGAGCTTGTTGGTAGGTTGTTCCTTTTTTATTGAAGTCCCTAGTTTCTACATATGCGGCTGTGGGCTGTGCTGTGAATGAATGAGTTGTTGTTATTTAGTATAGAGCCGCCGCCAGCTTTACAGTTAAAAGACATCCAGCCACAGTGCTCTGAATGAGTGTCCCAAAGACTTTAACAATCCATAACATGCCCCTATGCCCTACCCAAATTCCCATTCCCTTCAATTGTCTGCGCATGCATATTTCTTCTGCAAAACCAAAACCTACCTATTCAAACACCTTCAACTCACCTTTACCTCCTATCATTACTCCCCATCAAATAATTTTCTGCATTAATTACCCCATCTTGGAAAAGAAACTCAAATCAGAAGAACCTTCTTCTTTTCTTCCTTCTTTTTTCAAATTTAAAATATGTAAGTGCAGGCTCCACTTTGGATCAGATTTCGGCTGAAAAATAATATGCAAGTCTCTTTCATTTCTCCGTGGTACTATTGTCGGCTGAGAAAATACTATACAGTAGAAACTGGACCAGTGTACCTCCAGTGAAAACCATAAATATCCCTCCTCAAACACTTGTCCTCTGCATTTATATGTGTGGTAGATACATGCACCATGCACAATTATATCATGGTAACACTGTTTACCCAACTTTTCTGTTATTCTCTACCCCTTTTCATGTCAACTTCTATGTAAAATTCAAGCAAGCAACTAGCTTGATTAACACCCTTGCCCTGTCTGAGGGATTGATTAACACAACTTAAATTCTACGAAATAAGTGATCACTAAATTTCAATATATTTTGAGCTTGTGAGAGAATATTTAAGTTTGATTTTTGCATAAGATTTTCTCGGAAAGCGACTGAAAATTTCAAAGAGCTGAATTTTATAAACACCGAACTTCATATTACAAGAGTTAATCCTAATCAAAGTGAATAGAATTATGACAAACTACTGAATTATTTTTCAGATATTTAACACAATGAAAACTTACTATCAAACATGAAACTACTTGGATACCCGTCTTCTTCCTTTTGGGAACAATCATGTTTATGAAAAAAAGGCATTAAGTTTGAAGATTTTGTCACTATAATTGCGAATCCAAGTACAATAATCTCATGGCAGTTGTCCTTACTCTAGACCCAAAAAAAAGGGTGGTGTTTCACGCATGTAAAAGCAACATCTTGGTTATATAGTCCTTGTTTTTATTTATTTTTATCCGTTTTTTAATGATAGTTATATAGTTTTTTATTTTTTTTTTCTCTTTTTTTTTTCATCCATACAAAAAAATACCTGTATAAATTACTTAAAAATAAAAAAAAAATAATGTGATGTTGAATTAAAAATAATAAATAAATATAAAAGAAAAATAAAAAAAATTGGACACTTAAGAAGGAAAAGGAGTGTGAACGAAAGGTGGGTTGTCCAATAGTCGTTGGGCCCGTCATTATCAGGATCAGCTGGACTGTCATCTATCAAAGTTTAGACTGCAAAGTGCTGAGCATCTTCACAAGACACACACACACACAACACAAGCCTCTTGTACCAGCCACCATCATCACTCAGTGCCAACCATTAGTTTTGGAAATATGTGGCGTCATCTCATCACCAAGTCACATAATCAATGAGCTCAACCCTTTCAACATTTATCCTTGTCACAAAATAGTTAAAACACATACATATATTATACATATATGAATAAATAATCTTGGTTTTTAATGGTTATGTGATTTGTGTGTAGCAAAAAGTTTGTACAGGCATGATTAGGGGTTATTTTTAAGTTGAAGGGGGTTTGAAAGATCAAAATCACAATCATGAAAAGGGGGGAGTTGGAACACTCTCCACATAAAAAGGTTAGTCTAAGATGCCCCATTTATAAAGGGTAGGAGCACTAGCATGACATGCATTACGACGAAAATGCTTAGTTCATGGTTTTAAGCTTTGGTAATCTATATATATAATTATAGAACCCTCCCTCTTTAGGGGACGAGAAAAGGACTAAAAGGTGGCAATAGTGGGAGGGAATCCCCTTCTGGGAGAGGATTTTGCTGCCTGCTTCAACAAAAAAGAAAACCCTTCTAAACAACTTATTCACAAAACAAAAGGAAAACTCATTTTCTTAGAAAAATCTCATATTAACTAAAAATGAAATCAAATTATAATATATAAATGAAGTGTAAACCTCATCTGCTAAACCGATTTTGAAAGTAAATTAAATATCGATAATCACCTTCTACATGGTATCATAGCCTGGTTAGGTCTAAATTTAACTATTTGTTAATATACTAAATCTTGGTTGACAGGTTATTGGACCTAAATTGAACAATTAGTTAATAGATTATGATCCTTTCTACATAATTTTAGAAATGAGTTAGACACCGATAATCACTTTCTACATTTTCATTATCCATTCTTTCCAAATTTCAACTCTTATATTTCAAGGCTCTTCCTAACTTTTACACACGCGCTTTTAAGGTATTTAAAACATAAATATTTTATTGGAATTTATAGTTTTTAAAACAGACTATACAGAGCTTATAATTTTTAAAAATATGGAAATTAAACGAGAAAGAAATGTGATATATAAAGAAGTAGAAATTCCTTAATATACGAAATCCAAAATGATATTTTAACATGCACATATTTTGATAAACTTTTTCAATAACTTGATTATGAACTCTCATTCAGACTTTTTAAAGAAAACTACAATAAAGTAAAATTAAAGCTAAAAAGAAAGTTGCAAACCCTATGAATGTCTGCAATTATCCTTATTCATTGGTTACGTCTTAATGACCGAAAGCTGAGGCAAGACAGATCAATTCTGATCATGAGGTCCTTCCTATTCTTGCATATAATAATGTAAAAACATGCATATTTACTTGTTTAAGTTTTGTTGTTGTTGTTAAGGAGAGAAGTTAGAAACCCTTCCATAATGCAAAATTGTATTATATAAATGCAGAATAATCATTATTTTATAAGTTGTAAACTTTTTTTTCTTCACCAAATTATAATATATAAATAAAAAACCATCTTTATCTATAAATTAATTTATAAAATTAAGTTAAATATTTCATTTCCCATATTATTTTCTAATAAAATATACCGTAACATAATGAGATATATTATTATTTTATTATATTTTTTATTTATTTAATTTTTCTCTTAAAAATAATCATCAAATTGACTTCATAAAATGAAATGGATTACTACACATCAAATGGATTACATCATATAGAGAATTCTTGAAGTTTTCACTTTCTTTAAATATTTTAAATAATAGTTAAGAATTTAGGCATAGAAAGGAAAGAGATAATGGAAATAATTGTTGTACATGATTGACTGCAGAATATTTATTCTGGTTTCATTAATTTAAACTGTTTCCGAAATAAATTGAAGTTTGATAAGGAACGTCATTAGGTGGCCCAGATGAAAAGAAATATTTACTTTAGAAGGTTGAGAATATAATCATCATCCTGTTTAGATTTGTGGGTGCCACGTGCCCCACAGTTTTATCAATATATATAACACCTAAAGTCATCTTATATTCTTTTAGTATTTATCTTTTCATAAAATCATCTAATATTTTATAAATTAATTATTAGAAATTCAATATTTTTAAAAGAAATATTTTTAAAACATAAAATGCATCAATTATTTGTAAATCATCTAATTATTAGAAATTTCCATTATTATTTACAAAGAAATTTCTAAAAGGATTATAAACATTATCATCAGACATGAAATTTGGTTTCTTAGGAAAGATAGAAAAATGTATATTCTTTATAATAACAAAAATATTCTATCTCATCCTTTCACAACTAATAATTTTCTCAATTAAAAAAAAACCACCTTTGTATATACTTGCAAGCTAAACAAAGTTTTAATGCCACTTTGATGGAAGAATGTCAACATAATTAATAACAGGAAGAGAAAATTGCAAAGCAATGGGCAGTGAAAATAATATCCTAAAACTTTAAAGAATTTGTGAGGAACAATAAATATAGAGTAGAAAATAGAAACAGCAAATGCACAAAAGGCAACAAGATTTTTAATGCAGAAAACCGTGAAAGCAAGGGAAAAAATCAAGGGTCATCCAAACAAAAAATAACTTCCCTATGATCAATCAAGGGTCTCCAACACCAACGATTGCATAAGAATATAGTGTTTACAATAATCCAAAATAAACCAAGCACAAATAATACAAATAAGAAATAAGAAATAAACCTATTAATTTTATTAATATTTATATTATTCAAAAGAAAAAAAAATAAAACATCCATTCTCCAAAATAAATCCTATATATCTATTATATTTTATTCAACTTTATAATTTTTATCATTTTAATTATAAGAGTTTCTTGAAGGATCTGGAAAAAGATACTTCTCCATGACTAAAAGGAGAACAGGATGGAAAAGAGAATAAAGAGTAGTATATGATTGTGTGATAGACCTTCTCAATTTTTTTTATTTTTTTATTTTTTGAATAAATTTTAAGTAACAACAAAGAATATATTACTAGTAGTTTTGTCAATATACTTTTATTTTATGAAAAAGACCAAATTTTTTTTTATATTTACACATTTTTATTTTAAATAAGTTATGTCAATCTTCTTTGTACATATTTTTTATTTTATTTTCTACACAACTAATACAAGAATAACTTTATTTTCCACCAAGCAATTACTAAATCATATATTTTTTTTTTATCTTCCTTTCTCTTTATTCTCACTTTTTTTCTACACCAAATATACATTAGGCAATACACCAAACATTATTTTTCACAGCAAATAAAAAAAAATATTTTTTAAATTTAATTTTATTAGATATTTCTTCTTATGATGTAATTAATCATTTATTAATATTGAAGATGTAAAAAAAAAAATTACAAAACAAAAACAGTACGGGAAAGTTAATGTGCAAGGTTGATATGATAACATTTACGCTTTTTATGTGATTTTCTTCAAGCAAATGATTCATGGAAAGGGAAAAGATTAAGAAGCTCATGGTTGATGATGATGATTTCATGGTGTTACAAGTCAAGCTCTTGTCAGTTGCCAGTTGAGTCTTTCTTTCCGTACTGTTTTTGGTTTGTAAGTTTTTTTCTTTAGACCTTGACCTGAACAAAAACATGTAAAAGAAGAAGAGAAATCATTAACAATCATTCAAAAAACTGCTTCTCTTGACTTTCTTTGCAAGTGCATGGAAGAAGCTACCACACTTTTTTTATTTTCAGGTGCTTTTACCAAACCCTATTTCCAAGAATTTGCACCATCACCTTCTCTAATGCATAGGTCAAAATTCCAATAATATCACCTTAATCATATCCCCTGGAACTCACTCAATAACTCATCAGAACCTTTTTTTTAGATTCTTCTCTTATTATGGATTTGGGTTCATCATAATTATATACACTGTTTTTCTTTGGTATTAAAAATTACCTTAATACAAAAAGAAATGAACAAAGAAATTGGATTTCACTCAAGGATAGGTAGAATTGAAAAACACAAATAGTGAAAACGAAGAAGACATAAGGAAGAAACAGCATAATTGGAATGTTGTAAGAAAGAAGAAGACATATTAGAGAACTACAAAAGAAGTCAGTGTAAAAACGCAAAATGATTTTATATTTTTTATCTTATAAAAGATTCTTTTTATAATTACAAAATTGTCTTGTTTCACTTACTTTTAAGAAGTGGATTATAATCATTATTAAATAATATTTTTCTGATAGTGATAAAAAGCACAAAATAGAACATAGTTTGGAAATTAATGATGAATGAGTCTTTGGTGGCAGCAAATGAGATGAAAACAAATTAGGAAGCATTTTAGGTTAGATTTGCAAAGAACTTTATAATGAACCTAACTATTAAACCAAAGTGGGGTTTTAAAAAATCTCTATCAGAATTTAAGAGGAAGAAGAATGTAAGTAAGTGCTGTCGGTGGTCCCAAAGAAAGCCAATTAAATTGGGAATTAATATGATAAGCAACGTGTCAAAGATTAGACTTACCAAGCAACATCTTCCTCACACCCCTACCTATTCCACACCCACCTTGCTTCATTATTTGGTTCGATAATAGCTACTATTCTCGTTTCTCTCTCTCACCCTCACTCTAATTTATCTTTCAATACTTCAAAACTTTCATAATATTTAGAGTGGAAGGTAAAGATAATCCATACTTTTTTTTAAATTTATTGATAACTTATTTTTTAAATCGATTTTGAATATAAATTAAATATAGTGAAATTTAGTTAATAAAATTATTGTCGATATCGATTTTGGAGCAGAGTAAACTTAATTGGTTGTCTTTTTATCAAATTTAAAATGTAAGTTGTTTTTTATATAATCTTTTAGGTAGGATTGTATACAGTAAAGAATATTTGAGATTTATACAAAAGTAAGAAAATAATATCAATAATTTTTTGGCTTAATTTTTTTTTGTTTTTTAATATAGAATATTTAAAGTTTAGTTACACAAATTAATAAAAATATTCATTTTCATAATTTATAATAAATTTATTAGTTTTTTTAATAATATATTTATCTTTTATATTATGTATATAATAATAATAATAATTTATTTTCTTTCTATAAAAAAATTAATTAATAAAAATATAATTGGTAAAAGATAATTAATGTAATTTAAAATTTTTAAAATAATTTATAAAAAAAGATAATTATAAAAAAAAATTGCGGAAGTGTAAATGAAAAATAAATGGTTATTAGAAAAATTTCTACTATATATATGATAAAAAAAATTCTTTTGAAACTTACGTGAACTATTTTTTCTTAAAATATGTGTCAATAATGTAAAGAAATAATTTATATATAAATTATCGGTTTAGCTATTCATTTAATTATAAATATTACTTTTTATATGTAGAAATAATCCATTTTAGTTGCTAAGTATCATTTTAAATTTTTTAATTCAAATAAATACTATTAATCTCTTTGAAATCTTACTATTTGAATAAAAAAAATATTAAAAAAAATATTTCTAAAAACTAAACGATATCATTTTTAAGTACATGAACTAAAACATAAATTTATTTAACTATAGATACTAAATGAGTAATTAAATTTGAATTGTTCTTAACCTTGATTAAACTGTATGATATATTTTGTTGTTGTGCCAAAACATGTTTGTGAATTATAAGAACTAAATTTCTAAAAACTAAGTCTGTTTTGTTGTTATTAGATGAACTTTCGTAGTAACTTTATTAGTTAAAGTGAACAAAATATTTAATGAAATCAGAATGAATAAACATCTGGTAAAAAGAACAGTTGTATTAAAAATATCAAAGAATATGTGATCTCTTGCTTAACCATGATTGTTTTGTATGATCTTTACCCTTGAAAGCTGAGGAGCATAGATGTATAATTAGGAAGGGCATTAAGAAGAAAATGAAATATTCTTGTGCAGGGACATTCTGGGTAAAGTTGATGAGGAGGGGCCAAGTTCTTCACTTCAATGCGTTCACTCTATCAGTCAATGACATGGTCCTACAAAAAGGTTCCCATCGTACTCACAAAATATTTCATTGTTCCTTTTAGTTATTTTCATCGAATCTCACATGAATTATCAGATTTTGCTGTTATCTGCATGAGGAAACCGCATCTTTAGTTACCCTCCATCAACCCAAAAACACACCTACCCCTTTTCACCAAGCAACGTTAATTTCGATCTCCTTCATGTTTTCTTTTTCACACCAACACTCACCAGAATGGAACCTCTGTCATGATTTCATCTTCTTTAGGATGCCATCTTAGATGAATTAAATGATGTGTACAAGGATCCATCGCATCAATTACTTAACCTGGCATGAAAAACAAACATGTAGATGAAGGTTGATTAAACTACCTTTTTAAATTACACGATCTCTTAACACCTATATTTATCCGATCCCGAAGACCAAGTTGTTATCCACTTTCCAATGAAGTGGTAGAAGACAAACATGCTTCTATGATGTTGCGTTCTCCCAAAACCCACGAGCACTGGTCTTAGGCAAACAAATTGTAGTACTAGAACTTGTTACATAATACATTATTAATCAATCCATCTACGTTGTTTGGTTGGTAATGGTCCCCTATTCCCCACTCTCTCAACTGCTCTGAGAGAGAAGAGAAGAAGAAGAGAAGAAGAAGAATCAATTTCACACATCACACTGTACTTTGACAAGAGAATAAAACAAATAATAGTAACGGTATTACATCTTTACACTGAAAAACGCATCTTGTGGCCATCATTTAGTTAGCCACAAAACACGATCATTCAATCAAAACGCGTTTGTTCTGTTATGAGACCACACACACACACACGTATTGTGCGACCCACCAATACTACTTCTACTGCATAATCACGAACCAACCAGATACACTTCAAATTCGTTTTTCTATCGCTTGGATGGGCTACTACTATTCATCACATTTATATTCATATTCATATTCATACTCAATCAATACCACCCATTCATCATGTTCTTATTTCTTTATTTTGTCTTATGGATAATATACAATTCCAATGGTACTTTTTCTTCTTTGGATTGCACTAACTTTCAAGAACCGATTTGGAATTAATATACTAAATTCAAATGCTACTATACTATGCTAATGTGTGAGGAAAGCTTCGCTCTTTGTTTTGTCCTAAAACCAAAGATAGTGGAATGATTGGTGATTAATTTAACTGGTGTAGGTTCAAAGGACTAGTTTGTTTGTTTTAGTAGTAGATTACGAAACAAACAGGTATAGGCAACGTCATCATTTCGGATTTTTTTTTTAATTATTTCTTCAAAATAAGTTAAAATAAATATACATACTCTAAATTTATATACATTTAGGAAAATAATAAATCATTTTCTAATTACTTTTATTTACAAATCTCACATTAGTTATTACTGGATGTCTCGTTGACTGATGATATATTTAAAATAAGTACATAGATTGGATGTAACTATTTTTTTAAAAAGAAATTAACTAAAGAAGTCATGAGTGATGCTAATTTTTTTTTTTATCCAAATATCTAATTCAGCATGGTGATTATGTAATAATATGATTATGGCTTGTCAAAAAGATATACGTATACTGTTAAATTTTATAGGTTAAATGTTATTTTTAGTTATTTATTTATTGTCTTGATATATTAAATTTTAAAAGTCTCCATCTAGTATTTTATAATTTTAAAAATATTTATTTTAATATTTAAAAAAATGTTAAATAGGTTAACATAGTAGATTGATATATTAGTTAACCTATTTAAATTATTTATCGAAAATAAAATAAAATAAATATTTAATTTAATCAACTAATTGATAAAATATTTAGTCACATCATGACCACCTTCTATCTATCTTAAATACTCCTTATTTAATAAATATTTTTCTTTCTTTTTAAATAACACCACAACATTAATATTATTTATTAAGAAAACTATTTTTTTATAAAAAATTTGTTTTTCTCTTCATTATTATTTTCTTCATTATTATTTTATTAAGATATTCTTAAAATTCAAAAATTATGATTTATGTCAACAATATTTATAATATTAATTTTTTTTAAAATTTACCTTTATAATCTTTTATAATAAAGATAATAGGTAGATATTTTTATTTTTTTAAATTTTTAAAGAATTTATAAAAATTATCAAAAATTGTATTTTTATATAATAAAACTTTTTCCTTCATTTAGTATAATTATCTATAATTATTAAATCATAACATTTTTTATGAACATAAGTTGAAATTATATTTTTTATTTTTGAAAGACTCTTCGACATGTTTGTCATTTATATATATTACAAAAGATGTCATTTTTTAATAATATAATTAGTAATCTTTTTATGAGATTATAAATTTATAATTTAAAAATTAATATCATGTTTGTTATATCAAACTCTATCATCTTTTATACACATCTTTTGAGTTGACAATTTAATCAATTTAGTCTTGCACAAGTTTTCTTATTTAACAACAAAGAATATTTGTTGATCTTTATATTTTTTATTATACATTAATTTTTTTAAAAATAATATTATATTCACTATCACACATGTTTAGTAGATTATGTTTGAGATCATTTACCAAAAAGCACATTTCCAAGACAAAAAGAAGGGTGTATACATATCCTTTTTAATGCCTATGATTTTTCCTGTCTAATAGGTTCACCTTCTTTATTAAATTTTAAAAATTGATTTACAGACTTAAATATGTGTTTATTTCCCTAAAAACCTAAACCAATTTTATTGAAGGATGTCTTGAAGTCTTAGTCAAGAGATTAAGTTTCATGTTATAAGTCTTCTATATTTGAGAACTTTCCACTACAACAACTTGCTTCTTAAGCTTTTGAATGGTTGCAATATAATTTTCTCTTTCTTATCAAATTCTAATTGAAGTTTTTTTAATCTCTTTTGTAGCTTATTCTCTTTGATTATTTTTTATTTTTATCTTTCAGTTCTTTTGAATTTTCAAATTGATTTTTTAAACTCTTGTGAATTTTTTTTTTTAAATATAGATTACTTATATATAATAATTATTAAAAAAAATTGAATGAAAAATAGTAGATACAATTAAAAATTATAACTCAACAAAAATTTTATTAATATTTTTTTAGGAAATAATAAATCAAACTTTGATAGTTGATTTACAATAATATTATTAAAAATTTTGAATTTTTTTTTTCATTTGCAATAATCATTATTCATATAATTTATCATATTATAATCACATTAATCTTAATACTTTAGGTGTCTTATGATCCTAAATACGTTGTTAATCCATCACCCAAGTGATGCTAATCTTAGGCCAATAAAGATAACTAATCATTGATAATACACTTTATGGATACAACTTGAGTGTACAAGTTCTTTTAACAAAAAATATAATCATAATGTCAATCGAGAATAAAATGTGAGACTTGTAAAACCCCTTTAAATCCTTTTTAGATTTTATGGATCTCCTTTACGCTACATCTCATCTCAATGTATTTTTATAACTCATTCACACAATTCTTAAAGGTTTTAAATAGTATAACTTTAAAATTTTATATTTTTTGTACCATCACAATATCATAACTTTTCAAAATTATTTTTTACCATAATTTACAAATCAATTTAGTATCATTACAATATTATAACTTTTCAATCACAAATCAATTAAGTATCATCTCAATCCTTATCTTATTCATATCAACACTCATCATTATTTTCTCAATTTACCATCAATCACAACTATCTCAAATAATAATTTATCTTCATTCACAAAAATTCAAATAATTATTTTAATAAAAAAATTAACCTTAAAACAACTATATTTATCATATTTTTATTGTTAAAAAATACACATAAATAATTCAAAATAATCATCAACAATTCAACCATCATTATTACAGAATTTTATTTAAATAAGATTAAGTTAAAATTTTAAAAATAAAAAATTAAAATAAAGTATTGTTGAGTGTCCATTAATTTTGTTCAACTAAATGAAAAATATTCAAATAAAAAACCTTTTTCCATGAATTTACTAAAAGAATTTCAATTTGTTAAATGAATTCCTCCTCAAAATTGTCTATTGACCATTCAAAAATTTACTAAACAAATTAGTGCTAAAAAGTACATCAATTCAAAGAATTACGATTTTACTTGATGCATTATAAATTATGAGAAAAAATAAAGAAACTTGTTTTAAATTAACTCCTTCTAGAAAATTTTATTTTTAATATTCTTTATATCAAAACTTAAATTTTTAAATTAAATCAACTTATTTGTTTAAAATATAAAAAAAAATTATAAATATGTAAAAAAATAAGACAACTTCAAGCTTGTAAACAAAATAAAATAGATAGAATATTAAAATTTAAAATACATTCTCATTACCTAAGTCATCTTTTAACAAAAGAAAGAAAACAATAAAAGAAAAAAAATTAAATACACAATTTTTCTAAATCAAGATAATAATCATTCATAAAAAATATAAATAAAATTAAAATTTAGAAGATAAATATTTTATCTTAAACTATAAGAAATTTATTTTTAAAAGTTAGAATAAAAAAAAGTTTTTCTTGCTTTTGACTCTGTTTCATCCGTGACAAAAATTAGAATAAAGGGAAATATAAACATTTTTAACCTTGATTAAGAAACTTTGTTACTTACAAATTTTTTTTTTTTTTTATACTTATATTTTTACTTTAACTGGTGTTATATTTGTAGTGATATTAACAATACCCGATGTTAAATTTAAATTTATTAGTCTTTTATTCGACAAATTAAACTCCTATGCATAACATTAAAACTAGGATTGATCCTTTAATAGAAAAACATTGGACTGATCTTATCTTATCTGTTTCTACGTGTTTCAGGTCTTAAATTGATTTCAATTAAACGATTTGATCAAAAATAAATTTATTCTAATTCATATCTTAATTTATCCAAATAAAATTCAACAAACCTAGTATTTATATCAACGATTAAATTGGATTTTTTTTTTTTTATGTCATAAATTTCCATGCTAAAGGAAGTGATAATTTATTTTGAAAAACTTATGAGTTTCTCTGCTCCTTCCAGTGTCCTTTCTTAGTTTGTGATAATTATGTTGAGTAGATGATATGTAGTATATTTGATTTTAAAAAACCTGGAGTGTGTTTGGGTTTTGATTTTTACCTGTGTTGGACTGTGGGCATTTAAAGAATGAAAATGGCACATTACCAATCATCTTTTCCCCTCTGCAGGAAACACCCATCATTGCCCCCAACCCAACCCAGCAATCCTTTTCACCCTTACAAACCTGATTGATTATTCCCTCTTCTTCATCATCATCATCATCATCATCGTCCCCATCATCATCATCGTCTTGTCTCGTTCCATCAACAATGGAGGCGTGTCCTTCCTCCAACGGGAACACCGTCACTGGCTTCTACGCGGTCGTCAGCAGGGGCATGGAGGAGCTCGAGCGAGTGCTTGCCTCCAACAACAACGCCATCTCCCTCCCCTTCCTCCAACGTCTCCTCTCCCTCCTCCGATCCTTCCACACGCACCTCACGCTCCTCGTCCACAACCTCCACCTCCCCCTCGGCGACAAGTGGCTCGACGAGTACATGGATGAAACCTCCAAGCTCTGGGAAACCTCTCACCTCCTCAAAAACGCCCTCTCCAACTTCGAACCTTTCTACTCCGCCGGTTTCTCCCTCGCCTCCTCCCTCCACGATTCCCTCCCCCACCTCTCCCCACAGGTCCCCTCTCTTTCTCTCCCTCTCCTCAATTCACCTTCGACGTGTTTTACTCTGCTGCCCCGATACCTTACTTTCCATAATTCATTCTGATTTTGCGTTCAAAGCCAGAACAATAAATACTTGTTTCCATTTTCTTTAATCTTTGAAAGTGACTTTAGGGTCCAGAATCAATTGGGGTGGACATTCGAACATCCTCTCACTTGTTAATCTAAAAAAAGAAACTACCTTTGAAGTGAATTATCAAGTTTTTTTTTCAATTTTCTACCTTCTCTTCCGTATATAAAGCCTCTGAATATTGACTGTATTAGTCCTTGATCACCACCATGATTTTAGCTGCAGTGTCAAGATTAAATCTTTTGATAATGCAAAGCCTTTGTAACTGTGACCGTATCGATTGTATTTGTCTTATTTTTTTAAAAAATTAATATGAATTACTTACTAATTTTGCTAATTGGTTGTGGAACGATCACCTGAAATGAATGAATTCTTTCTTTTTAACTATTTATTCAGTAGAACCCATTTATATACTTGAATGAACGAGTCCTATTTGTCTATGAGTTTCTATAATATCCAGAATTGTGATGTAATTTAGAAACTTTAATTAACTATTAACCACAATTTTAAATTGGGGCTTGAAGTGTGGTTTTGTGATCATGATTGGAGAAAAATTGAATTTTTATTTTGAATTTTGGATTCTTGATGTTAGTGTGATTGTATGAGGTTCATGAAACTTTTATGGGGTTAAAATTGGAGGTTTTTTTTTATGTGGTGTTTACAGGTAGTGAGGGCGATATCTGGGTGTAGAAGGGAGGCTCTGGGGTTGGAGGAGCAGAACCGTTCATTGATGGAGACGAGGATTCAGACGTTGTGTTTGCGATTGGACGAGAGAGTGGCGGTGGAGTCGAAGCTGAACGGTTTCAACGGTTTCAGGGGAGTTCTGTATGCAATGAGAAATGTGAGTTCGATGTTGCTAATGATCTTGTTGCATGGGTTGGTGTATTGTTGGCCGGAGACGTCGGAGTTGGTGGTGGGAGGGTACGAGGGGGGGCGGTTGTTTCTAGGGTCGGCGGTGATGGTATCGGCGGGGAGGCTACGGCAGAGGGTGGCGGCGGAGATGGGCGATGCGGGGTCGGGGATATTGTTGTACGAGTTCCGGAGGGCAAGGGTGGCGGTGGAGGAGCTAAGAGGGGAGTTGGAGAGGGAGGAGGGTGGTGTTAGGGAGAGAGTTGAGAGTGTTAGAATGTGTTTTGGGGTCCTCAAATCTGGCATTGAGAACATCATTTGCCAGCTTGATGATTTCTTTGATGAGATTGTCGAGGGTAGGAAAAAGCTTTTGGATTTTTGCAGTCATAGGTAAATGTTAAATACTAGTAAACATTCTCATTTCTTGTTTACTCGGTTAAAGAGTGGCATGTGCTTCAAAAATGAAAGCAGTTCTTTTTCTTTCTTGTTCATTTTTTTTATTCTCTTGTTACTTTTTAATTCTAGGGCAAGAAATGAAACATATGATTTCATTAATTTGTTTCACTATCGTTAAACTCCATTGATGAAATGAGAGATGCTCTGATACCTGAAAATATGCACCTTCGAGAAAACGTATCCTCTGCAACTATGTCTTATTTAAGAGAGAATTGATGCATATGTTACTGATCTTCAAGGTTTGTTTTTATTTTATCTTTAAATCTTATTATAATGGCAAGAAAAACCAGTCCGACCAAAACCGAACAGCCCAAGTCCTTTGGTGAAGCGGACAGTCAGAAACCGGCCTCCAGGTCATTCGATTGAAAAATTCGATTTGAAATGTGTTAATGGGGTCAATCTTGAAGCCAAGGTCATCTTTCTTTTCTATTCCATTTTGTTTTCCGAAGAATAGTAATAAAATGCTTGCATATGCAACAAAAATTAATAATAACAAGAAATTTAAAATATTTATTTTATGACATTTTTTTTATAAATTATTTTTTTATTGCACTATTCATCATAACTTCATAAATTAACAATAAATTGTTTTATTGAGAATAATTCAAAGTTCAATTAATATATATATATATATATATATATATAATTTATCTGAATGAAGTTTCTAATCATTTCAAGTTTCACAACATCTTAATAATAGTTCAATTCATTTAAATAATATTCATTTCATTATATTATTTCAACTTGTTTAATTTATTTTAAAATTTAATTAATTTTTCAAAGACAAGTAAAGGAATTTTCATTTAATTTAAGAATTTGTAGCTCAAGCGAAAAAGGTACCATGGGTCATTAGAGAATTTTCATTTAAATAAAATTTCGTCTTTCAAACCAAAATATTCAAGAGAATAGTTTTAAAGGTTTTTGTTTGAACAAAAATATCTGGTCTGGCTTAAGCAAAAGTGTTTAGGTACAACATAAGAAGTCTCGAAAATCTATAATTTTAGCATTTAATCTTCATCTAATTGAGAAATCTTGGTACATTAATCATCTTTGATGTAATATTATTTAGTCATTCATCATATAATCTCAAGAAAATACTTAATTCACATTAATCATACTTTTAAACACACAAAAATATTTTATCAAACACTTAATATCCAATCATTATTTAATTAACTTCCTTTTCATCTTATTCAAATCTTAACTTTCAATAAAGATTTACTAAATTCTACGATAACCTAATCATAAAAACATTTAAATTATTACAAAATTGAATCAAAATCCATAAAGAACCTTAAATCCCTATTTCAAGATTCAATAAATATCTACAACTTACGTAATTGACAATTTTAATAAGTGTAAATTGTTTCTCTTGTCAATCTATCTCGTACTATTTTCATATTTAAGAATAAATGAGAAATGAATGGAAAAATTTTAGAAAGAAAGAGAGAATTTGAAAAAAGTTTTGAAAAAATAGAAGACTATAAGAAAGAATAATTTTTGAAAATATAAAAAAAATGAGAATAATTAAAAAAATCTAATTATTTATAATTACTCCTTTTAGATTTATCATCTAGCCAATTATAAAAAAATTCGATCCTAACAATAAGGAAAGATAAAATATGTTATTTATCTTTCTCTTTTTATTTTATTTCAAGAAAATGACAAAGTTTATTTTTATAATTTATTGATTAAATTATTTCTTAACAATTTTACTATTTGATTTTCACTAACTGAAGTTTTTCACACCTAAGAGTTCGATGATATCTTCTAAATTCCTAATTTTAAGTTATAATATTATTATGATTTTACACTATTACAAGTTTTAAGAAAATAATGTATTTTTCATTGATTATGATTTACTTTATTATTATAAAAAATATTGTATTTGTATTTTGATTCATGCTTATATTTATATTACTTCATTAATAACTTGAACAGGTATCTCATTTCTGAGTTTAAGAAGAAAAAAAAAAAAGAACAACTTGACAATAAAAGTATTTGTGATATTCTTGTTGGTAAAATAATATTTTAAATGAATTTATTAAATTTGTGATTCAATTATTTCAGAATAAAAATAAAATACATCCAAATTAAAACCCTAACATTATGATTTTCTTAATAAAATCTTAGAATAAAACTCGAAAAAGAATATAAACACCAAAATCACAAAATATACATCATGCATGACAAATAATAACGGGTTGTAATTGTAAGAAACAATTAATTGATGAATGATGTAATTTAGGAAGCACGTAATATAAGAAGTTTAAAATAAACAACTTTTTGTAGTTTGGGTCAGATGTGTTGAAGGCCCAAACGAAGCGTAGAAAAGACAAAGTGGTATTTGTAAATTAGTATATATATTTTTGTTATTAGAATTAATTCTAAAGTCAATTTATCATTTATTGGATGGTTTATGCACAATTGCATTTTATATTGATTTTTTCCTAAAATATAAGTACACACACCCTTGGTCACAAATTTTAGAACATTATTTTTAGGAAATTTCTATAAACAATTTTAGAAAAATTAAATAAGTTAATTGGAAAAGCAAAAAAAAATTATAGTTTCTTATGAAAAGAATTATTGATCATGGTAGCATTTTAAAATTTGAAGCCAGTTGGAAAACCATATTTCAAATAGCATTGATACACTGTGTGATACAATTTACTACAGAAAGTGAATTATCTACTGAATTGTTTCCATGACCAAAACCTGAATGTGCGTGCCCCCTTCCCCCTCCTTTGCCTTGAACTTTCCAATTTTGCTTTGAATAGGATGAATTAGGCAAAATTTTCGACTCATGAAGACTTTCACCAGTTAATTGATGTTCTGTTGATTTACGATAAAGATTCCCATCAATAAGATGAGTGTGAACCATACAATACAACTCTCTAAGACCTTTCAAAAATATATAACATATTTGGATTCACCTTGGTGGTTAATTAATCAAAGCAAGTTGCAAGAACATTTGACTGAACAATCCCAAACAGTTTTAAGTTCTGTAAAAAATTCAAAGATTTTGCTTTATTAAATGGGTTTCCTTAAGTAAATCGGAAATGTGAAAATCATCAATTTGTTGAAATGGCTTTGATGAGGTTGATCATAGCATGGAAATGCACTTTCCATATCTTGCTAAAGTATTTGAGAGGTAAAATTTTCAATGTAGTTATTTATGTTCTGAGCTTAGCAACAAATTAAAATGGACTTGAAATATGGATGCAGGCAACATATTAAAATTGTAGCAATTTTATGTTCTAAATACGTGGATGATCCAAATGAAATGCATGTTTACTCTTTGAATTAAATTTCGTTTGCTGATTAGAAAATTATCTGTTTGGATACACGCATCAAAAACACTTATGGATGAAGAAATTAAGAAAACAAAATTATCGAAAATCAAAACTAGCTGAAGTTAATATGTAGATTTTTTTTGTTTACATTAACTCAGCAGTTATATTATACAATAAGGTCAAACACAAGTGATTTATTCAATCAAAAATTTCACAAGACCAGGCCACTATCTAAGCTAATTAAACACCCTAACAAGATAATCCTAATCTTACACAGCATAGAACAATTCTAGAAAAGAATAAAATTCCCAAAACAAAATGAATCACAGATTAAAAACCAAAATAAAAAGTATCATAAAACTGCAAACCTTGAACTGTCTATGCTCTTCGCTCTCCATGATGATGACGTCGATTTGAAGGTGTGGCATCCCAGAGATGATGCATATGTTTAAGGGAAGGAGTAGAAACAGCAGAAGCAGCGACAACAGCGTGTGACGAAGGAGCAGCGGAAAGAGCGGCGTGGAGGGTTAGGTACGGAAGTAGTTGTCTCCATAGAGATGAGTGAAGTGAAGCAAGGTTGAGGAAGAAAGAGAAGAGAAATTGTGATGGTGACGAAGGAGAAGGAAAGGGAATAAGGGGAGAAAACTGGGTTCCGATCGAATCAATGCTTCTCTCATATCTATACTATCTAGAAATTGAAATAACACAAATGGAACTTTTTTAACACGTGGCATTTCTAGAAATTTTTTCAAAAGAAAAATCAAAATAAAATAAAAGTTTATTTTAAATATTTCTATTTTTTTTTTTCAAAAAATCTTTTTTAACTCCTCTCTTATACCAAATACACTATTTTTTTTCATTAAATTTTGTTTACGTTCTCCTCTTCTTATCAACAAATTACTCTCCCTTTATTTTCTCCTCTCATACTTGTTTAATTTATTGTAGATGCTAATCTTTTCACTCATAAGTTTTACTTTCTTCCTATTTTGGTTAACTCTATTATGCACATGCTACTACCTTCTCAAATGCATGTCAAGACCTGACATTTCTCTTTTCATGGCTTGATTCAAAGATTATGTGCACCGCAGTTAAATTTCTGCAATAGTTTACCGTTAACTATACTAATATAGTTTACCGCAGTATATAAATTATTCAAAAAATTATTTTATTCCCGTTGACTATATATATTCAAGTTGTTTATCCGTTATATTATATATTATATATTTATTTAATATGTATGTTGTATATTTTAAATAAATAGTTTAAAAATTTAGATTATTTCATGTATTATAACTGTAAATATTCAGGTAAAGATAAAATTCAGTTATTTTAATATTAAATATTTTCAAGTATAATATATATTATATATTTATTTAATGTATGTTGTACAAAATTATTGGTATATTTTATATAAATTGCTTAGAAATTTATTTTATTCCATACATTACAAATATTCAAGTTAAGATCAAATTCAATGATTTTAACCCAAAATGTTTAACTATAATGTATATTTTATATATATATATATATATTATTTTTATAATTATGAATATGCTCACGGATTATAATAATGTTACATTATAATGCTTTTACTGATTTAGGAAAATATGTTATTTAAGTGATTATTGAAAAAAATATTGATGACAAAGTCATTATCATCGATTATATTATTTTGCCTTTAAATTTTAAAGGAGACCAATTATTTTATTATTATGCTTTTTTTTAATAATTATAAATAAGTGTCGTTGAATAAAGTTGGACTTTTATCTACTATATTTATTATCACATAATTAATTCTACAGTAAAAAGAATTATTTTAAAAAGAACGTGATCTAAAAGAAATATTTAAAAGCCTTAAAATCATAAAAATGTTGGATGGAATGGATACAATTTTGTTATATAATAACAATATTAATATATATTCAACCATACCTTTAATTTTTTTTTAATATATTTAGGTTGTTAATTTTAAATTTATAAAGGATAAGATTATTTATATATTCTATTTAATAGCTTATTATTCAAAATTCATAATAAATAAGTTTATTTATTTAAATTAAATTATTTAGTGTCACTTTAATAATAATTAAATCAATTTTCTAATATATTTATATTATTAATCATACATTTACACAATAGAAACTCATCTATATATTTAGTCAAATAATTTGTTTATATCTAAGTAAAAAAATTTATTATAATTACATAATTAATAATATATTTTATATTTATACTTATATATTCATTATTTATATTTTATTTATAGTAATTAAAATTTTATTTATAAATTTTTTAATAAAATACATATTTGAAATAAATTTATTATACTCAAATAATATACTTGACATTTGTTAACTGAATTATGTTTTTTTAAATGGTTTGGATTTGGTAGAAATAATTGATTAGTAGTCAATGATGTAATTTAATATGTATTTAATAGTTTTAAATAACCAGTTTTTTTTGTTAAGTAAGAAGTCTGGGCTTGAAAGCCCAAACGAAACCTAGAAAAGAGGAACGAAGTAAAGTTGAGATTGTTGTTTGTAAATGGCGTCGTCGTTGTCGTTCTGGGAATACACGGTGCTCTTCTTTCTGCGTCCCCTTCTCGCCGTAGTTTTCGTTCTCTTCCTAATATCCTTTGGTAACTTTTTCTTTCTCTTGATTTTACTCGTCGTATTGTTGATTTTTGAGTTGAAAAGGGAACACTTGTAAGTGGTGGTGTAGGGTGGTTTGTGGCGTGGAAACTGGTGCTGGTTCACGTGCCTTTGGTGCAAGAGGTTTTTGGCCTCAGAAAGAAACCTGCCCGAGTGAAACCCCCAATTGGACGCTTCTCCAAAATTTACAACACACTCCATGCCCAAAACTCACCTTCCACAAGGTAACTTGTTAAAAAAAGAAACATTTTTTATTTCCTACAAAAATTGGTTTTATTTTAACTTTCATTCCCATTGGAAATTATAGGTAACGGAATGCTTTTATCGTGTGCTGTGAAAAGGAAACTACAATAAGATTTAGTTTGGTAAGTTTATAAAAGTTTATGAGTGCTTGTCACGCTTGATGTGATAACAATATTGGATTTAAACTTTTGTTTTGAGGACAGAGCAATTTGAGCGTGAGGAGCAAAGGAATTTGTAATTTGCAGACTTGTCTATTATCTATTCCTTCAGAGAGAATCACAAAAAATGGAGTGGATGTTAGGTTGTGGGTTACACTATTTGAAATAGGATGGAATGGAATGGATGCAATGTGGTCCGAATCAATCATTCTCATTCTGTTCTATTCAACTCATGATTGGATATCCAAATTTAGCTTAATTGTATCCACTTTATTGTTTATTCATTGGTATCATTCTTTCCTTCGTGGGGGAAGGAGGAGAATTTCACTCAAATTCACCTTGCTTCCTATTAAATTCCAATGTGTGTTCGAATGTTTCTGTTCAGGTTTTAGAGATGATATGAGCTATTTGTCTTGCAATCTGATTTTTCTAAAAGGGCAGGTTTGTCTTTGCATGGTATAGAGGACAAGGGAAATTGAGGGTTAATATAGATGCATTACGAAAAGGCATCCTAAGACATGTTGTGTTGCCTTTTAGGGTCCTGATCCCGTTTCTGTTAATGGTTCATTGAGTCAAAATTTTGGAACACAGTGCATTTTACCCATGTTAAAATGACCATGAATTATAATGTTTTTTTAGTTGTCATTGCAGATAAAATCATTAAATTGTGAAGTAACTTGTTGAAGATGACAAACAAGCATGGGATCTTGGACAATAGAACAACAGGCTGTGAATCATTGATTGGAAAAAGATAGCAGGCAACACTTTTCAAAAACGGAAGATCATGATATTAAAACATGACAAAACAACTGTGGAACTATATTATCAATTTCGATTGTCGATGAATTATGATTTCTTTTGTGATAGTTTTTTTGCCTTATATATACATTATTGTATACAGATGTTGAAGCACCAATATAACATGTTATAACTATGAAAGACTGGTTAGAAGAATCAATAGAGTAAGAAGCATGTGGCCATTTTTATATTTTTTTTTAAGATAAATGATATGAGTAGTAGTCTTGACTACTCTTACCTTTTTGAGGGGTGGTTTGCAGTATGTACTCATTGTTTATGCAGAATTAATCTTTTCTCTAATTCTCTCCCTCTCCTTTTAACAAAGGCAAGGCCTGTGCCAAAACTTAAGAATATTCATTCTCCCAATTATTTACCAACCAAATTCCCCTCTGTTTTTCTCTACTCCATCAGACATATTAATTGGTGCTTCCTTCATCTTGTGCTTTAGGCAGACTTGTTACATTTTTGGGCATGGGTGTGGATCTAGGTTTAGATGTACAAATAATTATGTATGCAAGGGTGTTTGTTAATTTCATATTGAAGCTAATGAATTGTGTATGAAATGCCACATCAAGTTTGTAGATTTCATTTGCGTAAGGAGAACTCTTTATTTCTAGAAAATATATTATATATCCTTTTCTGAATGTTTAAAGAGAGAAATATTTATTAAATGCATGCATAATGATAATGATGTTAAATCATTCGAAAAAGAATTAGCCTAAAAATGACTGACAATGGTATTCAGATAAAAAAATATATTATTTCATTTTCTCTAAAACATTGGCACAAATCCAAGCTGATGCAACCAAATGAACAAATATTTCATAAAAAAACATGTTTCTTAACAATTTGGGGGATTTAAGTCAAATTTCCCTTTTCGGGTTCTATCTATATTACATGAGTAAAAAGTGGATTTCCATTGAAACAATTTATCATGGGGTAAAAGTAAGTTTGATAAAATAAGTTTTACCTTAAAACATTCATTATCCTAGCGTAAAAGCTTTATTTTATTACTTCGAGAGGTTTAAGGACAATTTTTGTACAAAACAAGTAAAAAAGATATTGAATAAAATCAGATTTTATCCAACTAAGCGTGTTTGCAATCTTTAATTGAGTACACTAGATTTTCATTTTCAAAAACATTTTATAGAAAAATAAGAAAAAAAATTATCAGTAAACTCTCTTGTATCTAAATTTATATGTTTAACTTATTTTATAAACTAATTTTAATTTATCATGAAATAAATTTTATTTTTTTTTCTCTAAAGAATTTTGCTCAAACTTTATGAAATAGATTTTATTATAAACCATCACAATAACAAATTTATTTACATTTATAATAAAAATTTTAATAATCATATCTCTTAATAAATTTAGACTGACAATGCTTGAAAATATAACTTAATAACTTTGCACATTTTCACTTTGGCGAAACAGAATCCCTGTAAGGTATCAAATTGAAGAGAGCTCGAATCCACTAAGCCCCTTATCCTACAGCGAACAATTATAACATGTTTTCTGTTTTCAACGAATTTCAGTGACTTAGAGGATTGGCAATTCATATGCTCTTAAAGGGAGTTATTTATCTCAAATTTGTAAATTTACAATGTCATGTACATTTAAAAACTAAACAAAAACCATTCTAATACTAAAATTGCTAAAGCGAATTTTTAATTTCATCCATGTTAGATTTTTCAAGTGAAAATGATTTTTTATTGGTCAGATTACGGAAGCAATGTTACTTATTTAAGTAACTCGCTTAAGCAATGCACGGTCACTTGCTCCAACAGAAAATTTTGAAAAATTGTTGAAGTAACTTTGTTTAATCAACTCGCATAAGCACCTGTGTTAGAGAAGTTCTAAAAGGACTTTAGAACAAATTTCAATCAGGGAATTTGCAATTCTATTGTCCCATTATCGAAGATGGGGATGAAGGTGCATGTATTTGAAATATACACGATACTTCAGATATTAATATCGTACATTTTATCGAATATCATGAAGTTAGTTTCATCATTCAAGTTGTAGTAATACCAAACATAAAGATAGCCCGGAAACAGTACTTTTACCACCACAAGTCCAAAAGAGTGGACAGCTTCCTCTTTACCCGCCTGCCTTGATTGCCTGCATTAGAGGCCAACGCATATGAGCACAAATTAATTTATACATGAATTTTAATAGCATAACCACAGAGCATCAATGAATCAAACAACAAATCAAGCTAACCAGTATAAGCTATTCAGTAATACAAAGACAGATATCACTTTTGCAACGAATAAATTCTTATTTTGGCAATTGAAGTCAATGCAACTAGAACCCGCACCTTATACACACAGACAATGAGCCTCTACACTAGTTTCAGCAATATGATGCATTACACTTAAAAATAATTTTACAAAGGAAAATATTGTTATAAACGGATATAAAACCCTACTTTCAACTCAGACATCCAAAATGAACCAATTCACAATGATAATGAGTTTGTATTATGCATAATGAAGCACCGATTATCATGATCTAAACAAGATGAAATTCCATCATGCTTTGCAAGTAAAGGATGAATTATTACCAAAGTTTGATACATTAGATAAAAATGTTAAGATCCCATGTTTGATATCAAGAAATTGTAAAGGATAATCCAGTCAAAGCAAACAAAAAAATATTAATTGAAGTCAATTAAAATTTTAACTAACTTAAATATATAATACAAGTAGTGGAAAATATAAGATCTATGTTATTAATAAATCAAATTGTAAGAGTAGTCGAGGAATCAAATTACCTAGAACTTGGTCAGAAGTCAGAACTACCCCTCATACCTCAACTAGGATTTGAGACAATTCAATAAAAGGAATAGAGATAAATAATCCATTTCTTCCATACAAACTTTGTCAATAAAAGCACCAATAGCGGATTCTATTATTGGATTAGTGACAAAAATTCAATCAGATATATTAGCATACCTGTACAAGTATTTATCTACTGCATAACTATTTTCACAAATAGCATGCCTCAACTGTCTTCAGTTTCTTTGCTGCCCCTGCTGCCATCACGTTCGATGCAATCAGCAGCATCATGTAAATGACTTTCAGCAGGCTGTATGATCTTACCAAATAGCAGAATTGAACCAGGACCAACTTTGGTGTTGCCGTGCCGGGTCCCAGTAAACTCTGTGTCAAAGGAATGTAAACTACTCTGGCTATGTGGTGACAGGTCATCTGATTGAGAACTGCTAATGTTTAGTTCTGTTGACACAATTCCCACACTTTGCTCTGTACTGTTCCCAAAGGTACTACTACCCATGTACAGATAAGGGTTATCGTTTAAAAAGTTGGAAAAACTTGATGTAGAAAATAGATCATGCCTGGCTCCCTGCATGCCAGCAGGAAAACTATCATAACTCAACAATTTTTTATCCAAGTGTCCCATTGTTGAGTTAGAGAAACCTGTCATAGGAAAGAAGGGGTCTCCCTCCCTATCACTTAACAGTCCAGAACCCTGGTCAGCTCTAAACCTTTTTGAAGGGGAAAACACTGTATGAAGTGCAAGTGAGGGGGAAACAAGTTCAACCTGCCAAGGACTGACTCGCTTTGCATTCTGCAAGACTTCAGGTTCATCCCAGTTAACCTATGATATTGAGATCATAAAAAATGGTTAGAAGCCAAAAGCAGCCATTTGGGATAGATAAGAAATTATAAAGCTAAATTTTCTGAGACAAAGCTTATCAATTAAAAAAGTACGATATAACAAATAACATAATACTAGGATCCGTTGATACAATATTAAAGGAGAGGAAGAACTTTAATAATAAAGGGAGATAATTGCAATCTGTAAAAGAAAAGAAACTACCAATTAAACAAAACAATAACACCACTCAGAGCAAGAGCTTCATTATAGTGACTTCATATGTCCTATAAATGGTAACCACTGGATAGAAACTAATATTAAAATTATTTCTTAAAAGTGCAATCTTGTGAATTGAACCCCAGAGTAGAATATTTGGACAGACAGAAATAAAAGAACCAGCAAGACACTTACAGATTCAAGTCAAATGTGAAAATTCGTTACATCTTACTCTTAGTCGCAGTAAACATAGAAATAATATATCTTAATAAACTTAAAGTACAGTAGGTCTTCCATTTTCTCAGCTCAATCTATTTCTGAATAAGGTAAATATAGACTCTCCAAACATTCTGTAATGCTTTAATGCTCAAAAATAAAAATCACTCTTCCATTCTCTCTTTTCATTAATACTGAAGGGCAAATATTTTGTTCACGGCTCATATACTATTTCTTTTTGTAGCACTAAGCACTATTATTCAGAATCAATCACAAGATGTAATTTCCTTACCCTATGTAATCATCGGCACATGCATTAAGTGTGAGACTAATCCCATTGGAAATAAAGCGAAATAATTAGCCCTCACCCTTTGAAAAAAATTAAAAATAAAAATAAAAAACCCAAAAGTTCATCCCAACAATAAGTTATCAAGATGCCAAGATTTCATAATACTTTTATGCTTTATAAACCATATATACTTTGAGAGCACTTAAAAAATACTTTATTAAATACTATTAATGCTAAAAATAGTAACTATTAAATACTTGTATATTTATTATATAATAAACGCATCCTTTTCTAACATAAACTTTCTATTTTTGTTTTCCAAATAAAGACAAGTTGCTAGCATTGGGCAAAACTTTGAAGGTACATTGCATCCTCCTATCCTTTCTTTCAGCACAAGAAAGACCCTGTTTGGATCAACTTCTAACTTATGGAAACTTTTTAATTGAGATAAGCATTTGATTACTAACTTTACATGTTTATAGGTGTACACTGATAAGTTAGTTTATACGAATGAGCTTCCAAAAATGCTCAAATACGTAAGTTAAATTTAACTTACACAAACATTTAATTCATGCTATTTCCTTGATTATTTTATTTTATTCTCCAAGAAATTTATCGAAATTAACTCAAAGACATTGCAATTCCTCAATCACACAACACGATGCAAACAAAGCATACCTGAAGCATGCGCCAAGGTCCACTATCAGAGGTATACGCAGAAGTCACCGTCCCTTGAAACCAAGTCATTCTAGAAGAATCCTCAGTCTCCATTCCTATCTTCACTCTCATTCCACCAACCCACGCGCACTTCATCGCGTCCTCCACAACCTCAGCACTCACCACAAAATCCGCAAAACCAGCCCTCGGATAATACACCACCTCAAACGGCGCGTTGCGCGACGCGGACTCCGCCGCGGCCGCCACCGCCTTCGGCGACACTCTCCCGGTCGGGCTTCGAGAAAACCCCTCCCCCTGCGCCGGCTGCTCCGCCTCGACGAGCGAGGTTGTGGAAGCAAACCGCGTCGCGCGACGGATCCCAACGGAGACGCTCCCGTTGGAGTCCTTGACGAAGACGACAGAGTCGCCGGCGATGAGCTTCTTGTGGTTGACGAACTTGCTCCAGCCGGTGGTGAAGAGGTGCCGGCGCGGAGTGCCACGGTAGATGTGGCGGAACCTCCACGCGACGCCGTGAACGTCCGTGACGGAGAGGAGCTGAACGGGAGGATCAGCGCGGAAATCAAGCGGAGGGAATACGGAGTCGGCGCAGAAGCGCGGAACGGAGAAGCCGCCGCCGTTGTTGGCGTCGGAGGGCGTGAGAATTTTGGAGAACGAAACGACACCGTTTTGGCACTCGCGCTCGTCGTCATCGTTTTGGCTGTTGCTGTCGTAGTTTTGGTGGTTGTGATGGAAGGGGTGAGGGAGGGGAGTGAGGAGGAGCTTGGCGAAGACCTCGTCGGACAAAGGATCGGCGAGCAAATCGCGGGAGGATACGAGACAGAGAACGAAGGGGAGGGAACGGAAGGGAGGGAGCGAATGTGAGGGAGAAGCGTGCTCCATGTGGCCCTGAGGGAAGTAGTAAACCCTAGAATGCAGCTTCGGGATTTGCACGCCGGCGCCGGCGCATGCCCGCCAGATTTTGGGGTCGACGCGGCGAGGCTGCGGCGGAGGCATGTTGAATTGAACTAGAGAGAAAGAGAAGTTTGAGTAGGGTTTAAATTTTGAGACATGAGAAGGGGAATGGGAAAGTGAGGGAGTGTGGCAGTGACAGTGGCAATATTGCAACTCTCCGCTCTTCTCTCTCCCACAACCAGTTGTTGTCTATGATCGAATTTGGAACGAACGATTCTCAGTAGTCGGTTATGTTTTCATTTATTTTTCTACTTTAGATTTTTTTGTTTCTTATTTAATAAATATGTAAATTAATTTATCCACCAAACTAAAAACAATCAAATTTGAGAAAACATCTTTCAAATCCATTAATGTCAATACTAAAAAAATTAATTAGAGTTACTCTAATTAATATAAAATTACTCATTTTCATATTTTGCTTACTGAACTTTCACACTTTTGTATATTTTAGCATGGAATTTTGCAAGATTTGTTATTAATGTTTTTAGTTCCAATACATTTTAAATCTTCGTCAGAGATTTGTCAAAACTTATCTGAAAATTGATAATCATTTCTTTCACATTGAAAAAATATTTTTTATTTTTTATAATTTATAAGACTAAAAAACGTTGTGAATGATAATTAATTATTGGACAATTTCTAATATAGAAGCCTTATGGACTTCTATAGTTAAATGGATATTGTTGATGGAAAAGTTAGTCATTGAAGGAATTTGGGTAAAAGAATTATTAGTAGTTGATTCTATGATATAAAAAAATTATATTAAAAAAAAAAGGGCAAAACACTTCTTCAAACTTATGTAAATATATTCTATAAATAAATAATGTTTACGGTTAAATTGAGAATTAAGAGAAGAATTTTTTTTTAGTCTTAGATTATTTTTATAATTAATCTTTTTTTAGTCTCCAAAAAATCTCTTCAAATATATTTATAATTTATGTTGTTTAGGAATTGAGATGATAATTTGTAAATATTTTTTTATTATATTATCAATGCAGGTTTTTTAAAATGAAATAATTTTTTTTATAAACACTAAACATTTTTTTTTTGTAATAAATACTGTTTTTTTATTGATTTTTTATATAAGAAATTTCTATTAAGAATTTTAAAATTATAAAACATTAATTTTTTTAATCCAAAATTGTAAAAAAAAAAACGGTCATTTAATTATGAAACATCTAACAAATAAAAAATATAAATGTAAGCTTTTTTAAATATTTTACTATTAAAATAAAATATATATGAATTTTTTTTATTGATGATGTAGTACTATATAGATCACAAATCATAACTTTATATATGAAAATAAAACATAAATGAATTTCTTCTATTAAAAATATTCTTACCTCCTATATTCTTTTAAAAATAAAATTGTAATAGAGTCAAATTTAAATTTTAAAACTACTAGTAATTTTTTATATCATTAGATTAAAAATAATAAAATATTTTAATTCTTTGTAAATTTTATTTTATTTTGTTGATTTAAATATATTTATAATCTCTTAAATTTGATATGAATTTATAAAGTTAATGTGTTTCATAATAATAGAGTGAACTTTCTTAACGGTGGTATGATATTAAAAACTTATTTCATTGCAATTATGTTGAAGGTTTAGTATGGTAGTTATGATATGTTGTGATTTTATGTGAAGTTGAACGTGCTATATTTTCCTTGAAGGATGAATGATTAAGTTATTAAAATTGAATTATAAAGGTGAATTAGGAGATAATATGTTGTGACTTGATAATGTTAATACATGGTGAGAGTTTGAAAATTGATGAGAATTGATGTACATTGAGTTGTGTTGGAATTGAGGATATAGAGTTGAATTCAACATGTATAGACGGATTGTTTTGATATGTTGTGGGTAATAATACAATGATTGTGACTAAGTCATATTGTTATTTAGGAATAATTATTTAACATAATTTAGTGTATATAAAATAATAGAGATTTATTATTATAAGAAAATATTTAGATTTTTAATATTATTTTTAATCATATAAACTGGAGTATAATGTGATATTAGTTCGATAAAGGTTTTACTTATATTATTTTATTATTTTATGGTAGTGTAACTATTATATATGTGTTTAGGAACAATCTGTATGTATGTGGTGTCTGTATTGTAACATCCCAATTTTTGAGAAAGAAATATATAATATAATATTTGTAACGTAATTATTTAATTAAATAAAATATAATTGGGTTTAAAAGATAAAATAAAATATCTTAATTGTAACATCCTAATTTTTGAGAAAAAAATATATAATATAATATTTGTAATTTAATTATTTAATTAAATAAATATAATTGGGTTTAGAAGATAAAATAAAATATCTTATAAAATAAAATATTTGGTTATAAAAAGATATTATTGATATTTTAGAAAGATAATTTTGTTAATATTTTGAAAGATATTATTAATTGAACCTGTTC
>BDMB01000011.1:5675194-5991920 GCA_016859785.1 Macrotyloma uniflorum
GATGTGTATAAGAGACAGTTCGCTTGCATTTATTATTTTATGGCAGTGTAACTATTATATATGTGTTTAGGAACAATCTGTATGTATGTGGTGTCTGTATTGTAACATCCCAATTTTTGAGAAAGAAATATATAATATAATATTTGTAACGTAATTATTTAATTAAATAAAATATAATTGGGTTTAAAAGATAAAATAAAATATCTTAATTGTAACATCCTAATTTTTGAGAAAAAAATATATAATATAATATTTGTAATTTAATTATTTAATTAAATAAATATAATTGGGTTTAGAAGATAAAATAAAATATCTTATAAAATAAAATATTTGGTTATAAAAAGATATTATTGATATTTTAGAAAGATAATTTTGTTAATATTTTGAAAGATATTATTAATTGAACCTGTTCTTCAAAAGTCCGACTCTACCTATATAAATAGGCGTTAAACCCTTTCTATTCTTCATTCCAAAATTTTCCTAACATTTGGGAAAAACCTTAGAGGAGGCGACCGGAGGCGACACGTGAGGAGTTGGGCGCATAACATCTAAAAGCTTCGCGTAGCGTAATTCGAGGTAAGAGGGGGAGTGGGGAATGTCTCGCACATGGGATGCATATGAGGATTTTGGGTAGAGAGGCAACCCCTAAGCCTCATAGGATTGTTTATTTTGAGGCAACCATAAGTCCTCAATATGGATTTGAGGGAAATATCCTATATTTATAAAAGTTGATGTTTTTATAAATTATTATAAATTGTTGTTTTTATTATTATAAATTGTTCTTTTTATAAATTACTATAAGTTGTTATTTTTATTACAAGTTGTTGTCTTTGTGTATATATAAATAAGGTATATAGGCTGGAAACCAGTTGTTAACATCCCTTCGTTTGAAGGTCTAAGATGCATTCTGGTATAACAACGCCACGTACCACTTTTCTTACTCATAGTTTTCTTCTTTTACAAACATTTAAATATAACTGGAGATACTGGTTGAAATGTGATAAAAATTTATAATTAAACTATTTAGTTATGTGATGTGTGATTTGGTGATGTATTGTGATTGTAATTGGATTGTGAAATGTGATATTGTGAAAATTTCAGTAGAGTATTGAGAGACTCATGAGTTATTGCGTTTTTTGCGAGTTTGTGGTGTGTTTTGAGAAGTCTAAGCGATGACTTAGCAGTGTGAAAATCCAAGTTATTCTTGGTCATTTGTGAAGTCTAAGCAGAGGCTTAGCAGCGTTAAAATCCAAGTTATGCTTGGTCATTCGAGTTGTGTTATGCATTTGTGTGTTGCATTTGTGTGATCATATTTCATTCATTCATTCATACTTTTGTTGGGGGTAGATGCGATCTATGAAGGAGAGTCTTTATGGTCTTCTACCTTGACCTTGGGGATTTTAGAGCAGGGAACCCCTCATTTGAGAGTTGAAATGAGGGGCCACCACGGCCGGCTATACTATCCCGACTGGCTCCTGTTAGACTCGTTTTGGTGAGAGTGGATTGATAGGGTCCTTAGATCCGGTCCATGTCCTCCTGGACTACTCATTTGCGTTTGCGTTGCGATGGTACCACATGCATTTAGAGATAAGAGCATAAGAGCATTAAAGCATTTGAGTTTGTGACTGAGTGTGTATTGATATGTGTGATGCCTTTTGTGTGTGTGATGTGTGTGATTAGTCTACCTATTTTTCTTATATGTACCTAACATATGTGAGATATATTCCTCACTCTTCTATTTGTGTGGTTGGTGTTTTGTTTGGGTTAAATGTTCTTATAGGTGAACATGTCGGTGATAAGGACAAAGAAGAGTTGAATGAGAAAGCTAAGTCTCCTAAGCCTTGATTTTGTAAGTGCTCTAATTAGGTGTGAAGTCGGGGAATAGAAAGATTATTTATTTGAAAGAAGCCTATTTAAAGTTTATTATATTTTCTTAGTAAGAACTTATAAAGGCTATTTCAACGCCTAGTAAAAAATATTTGATTTTCTATATCCTTAAAGAGTTATTATTGTTACTGGATATACAGCGGTGGTGTGAGGGTGTATGTCTAGGAACGTTCTGGCTAGGAAAGACTTGGTATCTAAGAGTGTCCGTAGTGACCCACCTCTCTTTCCTGGGAACTTACTGGGTCTACTAATTCACAGTCTACCGCCGTTGTTCTAGTAGGCAATATGACTCAGTAAAAGTTTTATTTTGAAATCTTTTTTCTTTATTTATTGTAATTTTTATTTATGAAGAAAATATACTTGAATTCTTTTTCGAAAATTTTATATTTATTAATTAAAACGTTTTGGGGTAGAAGGGTATTACATGTATGTTGATATACGAATATTCTGAGGTGAACCTGAGGTGAAAAGATGATGTCTGTACGAGGATAAACGAATATCCTTATGTGAAAAAATTCTATAAGCCTATGTTTGGTTCCAGCGAAATACTGTGTACAAAGACGGATGTGCAATGATTTTTCCAAAATCGATGAGAATATTACGATTTTCGAGATACAATTTCGCATTCATTCTTCTCTTCTTCATTTGCGAAGATTTGCGAAGAAAAGGAAGAAAGTTAATAGGGGTTAGTTTTTAGGATCAAGGATTTCATATGTTTATCCAAATGAGTCTGTCTAATTTTTTAAATATTTGATATTGTTGAATTTTGTAAAATATACGAGTATTGTATTATTTATGTGAATTATGAAAATTATTATCAAATGAATTTTTTTAAATTTAATAATATGATGTATTTATAATAATTGAGATCATGTATTATTAATATATTTGTCTTTGTCTGTTAGGATGATGTTGTAGATAATTTTTTAAAAGAAAATAACTTTGAGAATATAAAAAGTTAGTTAATGTAAACTATATAAAGATGTAGATTTGAGAATGATAAAAAATTGATATAATATATTTGAAATGGTTTATCCTTAAATATGTAATTTTTCTTTTTTAATATCTTTGTGAAAATTTTAAATTGGTAGAGTGATTATGATTTAGAAATTATATTTTTGGATTCGTTAAAAAAAATAATATCAAAATATTAATTTATAATTTTTTTTTAAATATAATGTTGAAAAGTAAGAACAATATTAAAAGTAATAAAAATTATTGTTTAATATATTAAAAATTTAAAATATCAAAATAAATTATATATATTATTTTATATAAAATAGTGATTTTTTAATTTAATTACACATTCAAAATTAATTTTTTTATATTAATTTAAAATATATTTTACTATCTTATTATATTAATGAATATTTTATATATGGGTGAAGGAAAATGCACCATTTTTGTTTATGGGATGATAATGATAACTTATGAATAATCTATTCAATATTTCTATTTCAATTATGTCTGGAGTTATATTAAGGAATTACTTTGTAAATGTCTAGTTTATTTTATTTTATCTCAACCTTTGAAGCATGAAGATGCTTCTAGTTTCTCTCAGTTTTAATAATTAACTAATAATTAATTAAATAAATAACTTTTACTGAAATTGAATGTGTGAAATTTATTAGTTACTCTTCTTTACATTATTAACCGAACGTTGCATGATAGATTATTTTCCGATTTGTCTTTGGACGAAACATAACTACACAAAAGACAATGCATAATTTATATATTCTATTTTCTCCTATCATGATATGTTCAGAGCTTTTATAAGAAAAATATTGAGCGGCAAAATTATCTGTCTTTTTTTAATTCTTAAACCAAACCCAACGTATTCTCATCAACCCACTTAACGTAATTAAAGGATAATAGAAATAAAAAATATCTACAAATTAAAATAAAAATATCTAAAATTTATCATGATAAATCAGATACTATTCTAAACAGAAAAATAAACATAAATTTCTTGAACAGAAAAATAAACATAAATTTCTTAAAGATAAGAAAAGGTTATTTATAATAATAAAATTAACGTTTTTTTATTTTTATTTTTAAGAAACTATAAAGACGCAATGTAAGATAGTTATAATAAAACTATAAGTTAATAAGTTAAGTGAAATGTAAAAGTGTTTAGTAAATTTTTAAAAATATTTATAAATAAAAAAATAAAACATTTTAATTTTTATTATTTTTTTAAAATTTTTATTTATTTTTTTTTTTTTAATTTTTTCTCTAATTTATCTTTTTTTTATTATTATTGTTTTCGTGGTTGTATGTGGATCCTAACTCTTTATATATAAATTTTTTTTTATCAATATAATTTTATGTTACTTTAAATTCTTAATGGTATTTTTGGATTGTGAAATAAGTATTTGGATAGCTAGTTAAACCATACCTAACTTTGTTCTGTAAAATTAAGAAAGAGTAATTTTTTGGAATTAAAAATTAAAATAAGTAAGGAAAGCTAAAAATTGATATGGATTTTAAATTAATGGTTAGATTTAAGTAGAAAAGTTTAATTGATATTCTGATTTTGATTAACTATTAGAGTGTTGGAATTTGGTGTGTAAATATGCAAATTTGAGCTTTTGTTTATTCAAAATATCCCTTTTATAAGTAAGTGTTGTTGTAATTTAATTGAAGCTGTATTGGTTGAAATTGTTAATTTGCTATGTGTGAGATGCTTTGGACTTAATATTTTTAATATTTAACCGGTCATACATATAAGAGAAACGTTGGAGTTGCTAGCGGATGTGTTCTTGTGGACAAAACAATGAACAATGATAGTGTATGTCTTGGGCTTCAACTGGCCCATTTTGGGATTTTGGAAATTTGGTTTGTGTGTGAAATTTTTGGGCCTTAAGACAGCACCCTCCCAAATCTTTAGAAATAAGAAAATCTTGACTTGTAAATAGAATCACTCGAATATAGTTAATATATAGTTATGTCTAATTAAAACTAGCAAAATTTGAATATAAAAAACCAGAAGGGAGAGAAAGGGACCTAAAGGGAAAGTACACATATATAAACATTTAGTTTGATGCATTGTACATATATAAATTTATTAATAAAATTTAAGTAAGGATAAGAATTAATAATGTATAATAATATTAAAAAGGTAAAGTTTAAAAATAGTTAAAATCCACCTATTATTTTAAAAAAAAAAAAGATAATGTATTTTTTTATATTTTATGTATAATTTTATAAATAAAAAAATATTTTATGAATAATTTTTATGATAAGGGGCAAAAATAATAGAACAATATTAATTTATCTATTATTTATTAAGATTCTTAATTTCATATAAAATAATTTATTTTATTGAATTTTAATTATTTCATTTAATTTAACCTAAACTTATTATTTAAGAGAGAGAGAGAGAGAGAAATTGGTTAAATATGTTAAAAGATAATAAGAGAAAAATTAGTATTAAAAGCATTATCATAATAATTAAAAACTTAAAAAATTATAATGGAGTATAAATTTTACTTAGTTTATTTAAAAAAATGTATTTTTTTTAGTGAAATCTACTCCCTCTTCGTAATTGATGAAAAATATTCATCTCACTAATTTTATACGAAAAATATTTGATTTTTTATGTAATTTAAAATATCAACTAGCTAAAAGAAATTTAATTTTTTTATTAGATAAAGAATTTTACCAAAAAAATTTATCTCGTGAGTTAAGAATAAATTTTCTATTTATCTTGATAAAAAAAACTATTCAACTTCTTCCGCATATATTTGGTTGATTTAAAACACTAACTTTATTTGAGAAATATTTTTTATTATGTAATCAAATATATATTAATAAACTAAAATAATATTAATTTTATAAAATAAAAAAATGGTAAAAGAATTATTTTTGTGAAAAAAATTAAATTTTAGATACTAATATTATTCAAAATGATACGAACGTAAATCCATCCTTTTTATTATGGAAGACAGATAGATATTCATTTAATAAGAATACAAACAGAAAATATTTCTTAAACACTCAAAAGAATATTTTAGATTAAAAATAAAATAAAAGAGAAAATAATAGATTTATAGAAAATATAATATAATAAGAAAATGAAATAGAAAAAAAATAAATATTTGCAATAGCCACACACACCTTCAGCAGCTCTGCACCAACTTCCATTTAATGCATAGATTCCAGCAAGCCCTTCTCTGTCTCATGTCTTTATTTTGTTTTCTGCTTAACCAAACACATATCATAAAACTAAATTGTTGTTACATTCTAACTTTACATTAATTAATGAGAATAATTTTTTTTTTCTGGGTGAGGGAATAATAAAACTCTATTCTTTAAAACAAACTTTTAAATTTGTATTTAAAAAAAAAAAAACATTACAAATGGGTATGGAGCAGGCTTGGGGTTTAGAAGAAGGAAGGATGAAAAATTAAAATTTAATCTCATTCTCATTGAAGCGGGGAAAACTTGGAGGAAATTTGACCAATTTTTAAAACTTTATCTTATCGATAGAATTTTTAATAAATTATGTATTTCTTATTGATTATATCTTAATTCAAATATTAATAAATAATATGAATCTTAAAATGATTATTTCTGCCTAAAATCGGGTTCATGCCTAGCGACAAATTCCAAAAGAAAAAAAAAAGTTTAACGGATACCCAATATATTCTTCTATATTTAGAAAAACAATAAAAAAAAATGATAAATTTATAAAAAACATGTTACATAATACAAAAATAAGCAGTAATACACCAATAATCATTTTTTTTAGATATATGCAATCCATCATAATAATTATTTACAATTTATTTATCTACAAATAATAATAATTATCTTAATTAAAATAATAATAATAATTTTAAATTACTTATCATACTTTTAATATTTATCAAAATTAACAATAATTATTTATAAATTTATTTATTTACAAATAATCATAAATATCTTAATCAAAATAAAATATAAATAATAATAATAACAATAATAAAAAAAAATTATCTATTATACTTTTAATATTTATCAAAACTAATAATAATTATTTATAAATTTATTTATCTATAAATAATAATAAATATCTTAATTAAAATAAAATACCAATAATAATAATAAATTCCTTACTGTATTTCTAGTATTTAAAGATATTAATAATTATTATTTATAAATTTTATAAATATCTTCATTGAAATAAAATGTAAATAATAATAATCCAATAATAAAAAATTTAAATTATCAATCTTATTTTTAATATGTCCAAAAGTTACTAATAATTATTTATGAAAAAAATTGTTTTCAAAATATAACTTCACTATAAATTTGTTGATTAAAAATGAAATTGTTCTTTCATAGCATAATATTCTTAAATATATAATATTTTAAAAATTTATTTATTTTAATAAAAACAAAAAAAATATACTATTAAAAATGTAAGAAAATCTTACACACTGAAAGTATAATATTGCAAAAAAAAAAAGAAAGTGGATTTTCATAATAGATTTTCGTATCAGGAAAGAAACAGAAAATAAAAAACAAGCAAAAGAACTTACTTACCAATGCTTCTTCTTTTAATATCTGCTATAAAACCATTAAGGTTCCGGTAGGAGGAGCCACCGTGGCCGGTGGCGGTGTCAGCGGCGTTCTTCCACTTCAACGCGTTTCGCTTTAACTGCTCAGCCTTATCCCCCACCATAGCTTTGAGCAAAGTCTTCTCCACATCATGTCTCGTTACTACTTTGTTCTCAGCTTGGCGATGTCCCAACCGAACCCCTACACCAAAAACATCGACCAAAAACTTGGCATTAGTGACTTGGTCACCCCACGCAGGAAACGTGATCACGGGCACTCCAAAAGTGAGAGTTTCCATCGACGAGTTCCAGCCGCAGTGAGTGAGAAAACACGCCACGGAAGGGTGCGCCAGAACTTCTTCTTGCGGACTCCATTGAACCACTTTCCCTCTCTCACTAGTTTCTTCTAAGAACCCTTCAGGGAGAACATGTGGCTCGAGTCCCAAGTCTCTATGGGGCGGTTTCAACACCCACAAGAACGAGACTTTTGATATCAAAAGCCCGTGGGCTATTTCATCAACCTGTTTCTGAGGCAGGTACACAACACTTCCAAAGGAAATATACACCACCGACGAAGGAGCCTTTGAACTCAGCCAACTCATGCAGTCGTCGGTTTTCACCATATCACCACGAATAACACCATTTCCATGAGTTGGGTCTTTTAACAAAGGCCCAACGGGTCTGACGAGGAAATGCTTTGACATATACTCAAAACAATCAAACTCTAACTCCTCAAACGAGTCTATCAAAATGCAAAACGGTGTGGACAAGTTCTTAAACTGCTCCAAGATGAGCTTCCCCAAGAAGGGAAAGGGACTAAATGGTTGGAGAAAATCGGGAATCTCATCATGCTTAAGGACAATGTTGGGCAAAGGAACTTGAAGGTAAGGGTGGGTTTCAGTGGGGAAAGGAAACGATTTATGGAAGTAGTGATAATAAGTGGTGAAAACAGCAATAGATTGAATCCAAAGCAAGGCACAGTGAATCCCATGTTCTTTGGCCACGTCACAAACCCACGGGACAAAAGGGTTGTTGATTATGCACGAAAAGGGACGATTAGTCTCAGCATGTGTCTTAATCATGTGGGAAACGACTTGTCTCCCAACACGTTCGAGTTGTACGATGTACTCGAGAAGGTTTTTCCGCATGGGGTCGTCGTCGGACAGCCCATCGTCGAAGAACTCGAAGGTGAGGGAGCCGGCGCCGATGGGCGTGTGGAGAGTTTCCTTGGCGGCGGTGGCAGCGCGGATGTCCTTACCGGTGCTCTCGGTGGTGGAGAAGGTGACGGAGAGACCCTTAGCGGCGAGGTGCTTGCCGAGCCTGAGCAAAGGGTTGATGTGTCCTTGGGCAGGGAAGGACACCAAAAGGACGTGGGTGGGAGCGTCAGTGCCGGTCACCATTGTTATTTGCTCTGGCGAGGATGAACGGGTATTGGGCGTGTATCGGTGTGTGGAGTAATAAACTAAATGTGGTAGAGATTGACGTACAAGAAAGGAGTTAATTTAATGTACATAACGACTTTTACCTAATCAGTTAATTAAAATTATATTAGATATATAATTTAAATAAATTATCATACAAGTTAATGATTTTATTATATAAAATAATTTATTAATACGTAATTTTTTAGAATACTAGTGTTTTTCAAAAATTTTATGGAAAAAATTTGTCTACTAAAAAACACATGAAGTTATTGTAAATTCTAATATATATATATATATATATTCAATTATTAATTATAAATAAAAAATAAATATTTTATGTCCATAGTTAATATAACAAAAAATATTATTAAATATGAATGCATATTATCAATATAAAACTCCAATCATAAAAAAGTAACACCAGTAATCTCTGCAAAATTTCATTTAAACCTTGTATGTATATATTATTTTATTCTAATTTAAGATAAAATAAAGGTACGTTACAATAAGATTCACAAGAATAAAAATGAGTCAATCACCACCTCTTATTCCGAAACTGAAATAAATAAATTAATAAAGTAGTTTTTCAAATTATAAATTATTTATTAATTCAATTCCTAAAATTATACCTATCGATTTAATACGCCCTCTCAACTTTCTAATTTGTATCCAATCAGGTCCTAAAGTCCTAAATGTCACTAATATTAAATGTGATAATTAAACCATAAAACTGTCAATAAAAGTTAATTATAAATAAAAATATTATTTTAATATGATCTTATAAATATAAATAGGAGTCTTTAAAATTGAAGAAAACATAACTCATATTTATGGAATTACCTTTAAATGATATTTTTATTCATAAGTAACTTTTATTTATAACATCATTGAAAATGTACTTTTTCTTCTTTATTTTCATTGAAGTCATTAATATTATGTTTGGTTCCCAAAAGAAAATAAAGGAAACAAAATAAAAAATAAATAAGTTGAGAAAGTAAAAAATAAAACTGAATATTTAATTATTTTATATAGTAAAAAAGGTGAGAAATAAAGAAATGTGTTTAAAAAATAAAGAGATAAATAGTATTATGTGGGAGGTTTTGTAAGGATACATTGTGAAATAGGTTTTAGTGAGCCACAGTAAAATTTTAAAAAGGATTATGAATAAAAAAACAAAATATTTAAATTTTTATTATTTTAAATTTATTATCTCTTTAAAATAATTTTCTCTCCACTTTTTCTATCTTTTCTCTAACTTATTTTCTCTCATTTATCATTTTCAATATCTAAAGGTGCCAAATCGAAGTTTGTGAAAAATATATCATATCTAACCGATTGAAATTTTGATTTGGGTAAGTTTTTCATGTTCAAAACCCAATTCTCCCCTACTGTTTTTTGTATTTGCATGTGGGCTCCAACCCCTTACATGTGAATTTTTCTCTATCAATATGACTCTATGCTACCTTAGGTTCTTAGTGGTGTATTTAGATTGTGAAACAGGTACTTGGATAGCTAGTTAGAGCACCTGAAACTTTGTCTTATGGAGTTAAGAAAAAGTCATTTTTAGGAATCAAATATGTAAGGGAAGCTAGTTAGTTTCTAGAGATCTTTTTAAGTTCTCAATTAAATGTTGAAATTGGAATATTGTAGCCTGATTATGAATTTATTGTTGCCAAATTTAGGGTGGAAATCTATTCTTCTGGTGCCCAAATTTAGGGTTATTGTTGTTTCAATGTTCTTTTTGTTTAGTGTGGTTTTGTTTAATTAAAATTTCATTGATTGATATATGAGATTGAATATGTGTGGAACGTTTGAAATTGATGACTGGAACCTTGATTTGATACTGGTGTATAAACTACATGTACTGATGAGATTGGTGCATTAAATGAAATGTTGAATGGTCATTGTGATGTTGAGATTTTGAATTGTTGAAATTGCTTATTGATTTTCTCAGATGTAGTATTGATACTCTGACTGGATATACTTGGATGAATGTTGAAATTGAAGTTTAATTTGGTGTAGTTTGTTAGTGGGATGTATACAGATTGAATTAAAAATGAGTGGATTCTAATTGAGATAGGAGATGTTTCGTTTCATGATTTCTATCTCATTCTACCATGTTTCCATTTAGAAAATGGGAAAGTGGTCTTCATGAAAGTTGAAGCCCCAGATGTTAGGTAATTATTGATTTTTATTCTATGTAAAAATAATGACTACAACCCAAGATATGAATATTTTTTTAAATAAAGGTCAAGTTGTCACGAAACTATTTCTCTTTGAGATTTCAAGCCTTATTTGGTAAGTTTGTGTTACTAATTTGGAAAAGTGTTCTTTATAAAAGTTTTAGCCCTAAATGTTAACTAATCAATCGTTTTTGTTTCATAAAAGAATAAAATGCGTAGCTTAATTATGAATTTTTTTATTAGAGGTCATGTTGTCAGAATGAGCGAAATGCTCTCGGAAGTATTTTCGCTGGAGCGAAAATTGTGTTTAGTTTGAGCGAGAATTTTTAGTTTAAGCAAAAATGCACCAGACTTGAATGTTCCTTTCGGGAACATTTTCACTTGAATGAAAATGTTTCGCTTGAGCGAAAATTACCATGAACCTAGATGTTTGATAAGTTCTATGCCTTCATTGAGATTTATGAAATGTTGTTCAATTTCAATTGTGAAGATATGAATATGTATGTATATATATGAGAATGGTGTGAGACTATAAATGATGATTAGTGATTTGTGAATTTAAAATGATGAGTATGAAAGGGGCAAGAGACCGTGTAATTCATATTGAGGAGAATTTTATTATAATGTGAATGAAATGTGACATGTGATAGTTTAGTGTGGATGGATTTAGGGATATATCATAAGATAATCAGACTTCAATGTATGGATCAAGGTCATATAGACTAAGATCACATGTGGTGAGAGGTCGATGGAAATTTCGTCAATTGTTCTGAAAAGAAAATTAGATGAGACTACCTGATGCGGTATTGACTATGAGTAGTAAAGGGATGACGTTGACTTATGGTCTTGTTTTTTATACATGGATAGCACTCAGGTGAAACAGACTCAATTAGTAGATAGTTATCTGAGATCCATATGATTTTCTGGAAGACGTCGATCTTATTTATGATATGTAAATTTTGATATGTGTAAAACCTTAGATAGATCCTTACACTTTGAATACATTGTGAAATATTTTGTATAGTTTATTAATTTACACATACTCTTTTGTATCACTAACTCCTTTATTGTATTATGTATGTTAATTGTTATGATAATGTAATTTACATGAGAGAAAATATCATATCTCGAGAGGATTCATAAACGAGAATAAATATAGAACTATTATGATAAAAGTTAGAAATATTAACAAATAAAAAATATAATCTATATTTTTTTGGTCTTATTTAATTTTTTCTAGATAATATGATTTGTCTTTCTAAATTTTAAAATATTATAAAATATATTAATATAAGTTAATAATATTTTAATTCTCTCTCCATCACTTAGGCCTTAATTTCCCTTTCCTTTTCTCTATTTCCCCACTATTGCTCACACATTCATTATGTACATTTAAATATGTTTTAAATTTGCTAAACTCATTATCCAACGTCATTTAAATTATATAAGTTAAATTAAATTGAATTTGTGTGATTTTATTTTTAATCTTAATTTAAACAAATTGATAAAAAAAATTGTGAAGATTTTCTTCAACTAAAAAACCAACAAATTTGATATTAACGAGTTGGATTCATATATTTAAAAATCAAAATTCATTACCCAACCCTTGCATGAACAGTTATATCGGATGGAATTCAAAATTCTAAGAAAACTCAAACCCAAAGTGATTGAGTGGGTTTTGGATAACTTCGGGTTTTTGGCACACTCACAAACCCATGGGATAAAAGGGTTATTAATTATGCACGAAAAGGAACGAGTAGTCGCAGCATGTGTCTTAATCATGTGGCAAACCACTTGTCTCCCAATACGTTTTTTACGGATAAAAGATATTTTTATTAAAAAATATCTAAAAGGATTAAGTTGACTTATTTTTATTTTTTTTGAGTTAAGTCATATTTTTAAAGTACGACTTTATTTGGTAGAAATCGTATTTCATAACACGACTTTATATTTTTTAATTTTTTTTTTAAAAATACACTAAAGTTGTGCTATCAAGTACGACTTCACTTTTTTTATTAAATAATTAAAGAAGTTGTGTCATCAAACACGATTTCATCCTTTTTTTTATTATTTAATAATTAAATAAGTTTTGCTATTAACACGACTTCACTCTTTTAAAAAAAATTGAAGATAAGGTTTAGAATTTGTGTGAAGAATAAAATTAATGATTAATGTATTTAATTGTTGTTTGTAAAATTTATTATGATTATATAAAAAATATCCATGTTGAATTCATTTTGTATTATTTCATTTTTAATTAATTTATTTATCTTTAATTTCATCTTTTTCAATTTTTTCCAACGATGAATTAAATAAATTAATCATAACTAAAAATGATGAATTAACAAATTTTAAATCCTAACTAAATAAATAAAAAAATAGAGGTAAATTAAAAAAAAAATTACAAAGTTAACACGACTTTTTTATTAAAAAAAAGTGAAATCGTGCTTGATAGCACGACTTTTTCAATTTTTTTTTTTTTAAAAAGTGAAGTCGTGTTTGATAACACAACTTTTTTAATTATTTAAAAAGAAAAGTGAAGTTGTACTTGATAGCACGATTTTAGTGTATTTTCGGAAAAAAAATTAAAAAATGCAAAATCGTGTTATAAAGCACGACTTCTACATAAAGAAGTCATATTTTAAAAACACGACTTGACACAAAAAAATAAAAATGGGTCAACTTAACATTTTTAGATAATTTTTGAATAAAAATATTCATTTTACGTACAAAAACCCTCCAACATATTCGAGTGGTACGATGTACTCGACGAGGTTTTTCCGCATGGGATCGTCGTCGGACAGCCCATCCTCAAAAAACTCGAAGGTGATGGAGCTGGCACCGATGGGCGTGTGGAGAGTTTCCTTGGCGGTGGTGGCACCACGGATGTTCTTACCGGTGCTCTCAGTGGTGGAGAAGGTGACAAAGAAACCCTTACCGGCAAAGTGCTTGCTTAGCCTGAACAAAAAATAGACTTTAAACCTAACTCATTTTCATAAAATCAACTCTAAATCAATGTATGGGTGATTCAGTAGGACAAACAAATAAATTAAAATAACTTCTTATAATCTATAACAAAATCAAATTTAAATTTAATTTATTTTTATAAAATAATTAAATAAAATAAGATTTACACTTCCTTTTAAATATTAATTTAATTTTATTTTAATAGCAATGTATTTGGACAGGAAGGACACTAACAGGACGTGGGTGGGATCGTCACCACCATTGTTATTTGCTCTGGCGAGGATGATATTTGGCGTGTATCGGTGTGTGGAGTAATTAAAATAAATGTGGTAGAGATTGACGTACAAGAAAGGAGTTAATTTAAAGTACATAACGACTTCTACCTAATCAGTTAATTAAAATTATCTTAGATATATATTTTAAATAAATTATTATACAAGTTAATAATTTTATTATATAAAATAATTTATTAATACGTAATTTTTTAGAATACTAGTGTATTTCAATTAATTTTTTTCAAAATGTTTATGCAAAAAATTTGTCTACTAAAAAACACATGAAACAAAATAAATAGATTTTCATACTCATTGATAGTTCATTTTTCCAACTAAAATGGATTTTTTTTTATGTTTAAGTGATATAGTTCAGTTTATTTAAGTTATTGTAAATTCTAATATATATATATATATATATATTTAATTATTACTCATAAATAAAATATAATTCTTTTATGTCCATAGATAATATAACAAAAATTATTATTAAATATGAATGCATATTATCACTATAAAACTCCAATCATAAAAAAGTAACACCAATAATCTCTGCAAAATTTCATTTAAACCTTGTATGTATGTATTATTTTATTCTAATTTAAGATAAAATAAAGGTACGTTACAATAAAGTAGTTTTCCGAATTATAAATTATTTAATCAATTCGATTCCTAAAATTATACCAATCGATTTAATACTCCTCTCAACTTTCTAATTTATATCCAATCAAGACCTAGATGTCACTAATATTAAAATGTGATAGTTAAACCCTAAAACTGTCGATAAAAGTTAATTATTTCTTCTCTTCCTCTACCAAACACAATTTTAATTCTCTCTCCATTATTTATCTCTTAGTTTTCCCTTTCCTACATTTAATTATGTTTTAAATTTGTTAAACTCATTATCCAACGCCATTAAAATTATATAAGTTAAATTAAATTGAATTTGTGTGACTTTATTTTTAATCTTAATTTAAACAAATTGATAAAAAAAATTGTGAAGATTTCTTCAACTAAAAAGACCAACAAATTTGATATTAACATATATTTAAAAATCAAAATTCATTACCCAACCCTTACATGAAAAGTTATATCGGATGGAATTCAAAATTCTAAAAAAACTCAAACCCAAAGTGATTGAGTGGGTTTGGATAACTTCGGGATTTTGGGTTAATCATACCTATATGTAACACTTCTACTACATAAGAAGATGAAAACTACTTATATAAAAAAAAAAAAAAAACTAAAATTAAACCAAAAGAAGTGGGCTTAAGGAATATAACGAAAAAAATTCATGAATATACATTGTTGGGCCATGCCCTGGGCTGCAATAAAAATTGAGATGTAAATTCCAAAAGCCCAACTTTGGTTGGACAACGATAAAAGTGTTTAAATTGATGGTTTGCCTGCCCAATTCTCCACCTAATAAAATTGTATCGTCCACCTGATTTAACCGTATTTTAAAATGAGGTATGAAATAGATCTTGACCAATTTTAAAAAATTTAAATTAAAAAAATATATACAATTTTAAAAAATTTAAACCCTAAACCCTATACAATATTTATTTTTAAAATTTAAATCATATTAATAAAATTAATTTTAATATTTAATATAATAGATATATAAAGCGTATCACATGTATATATTTTAATAAATTAAAATGAATTTTATTTTTTAATTATAATTGTTATTTTATAAAGTTGTCATGGCTTTGAGTGGAATGGATTTTTCTTAATTTGTTTTATGCTTAAGTGAAATTATAACACATAGGAGGATTTAAGGTTGACTCTAAATAATACTTAGGTTGTAATTAAAGTTAATTACTTATACTTAAATTATTGTCATTGGATTATTAATTTCACGCTTTGAAATAATTAACTCCCAGATCAAAATAATTAAATTCAAATTAGTTCGTTCATACATATAAGCAGCCATAATTAAATTCACGTCCAAAATAAAAAATAGTTATATGAATTATAAACTTAAGAACAGTAAATTAAATAAATAAATAACATAAATATTTTAGGGTGTTACAACACATAAAATTAATTTTTGTTTATCTATTCCAAATAGTTTTAAAATATATTAGATAAAATCTATTTGAAGTTAGTGATGAGTGTTTCTATTTTGAATGCTACTCTTGAAAAATATAGATAAAAAAATGAGATAAATAGCATACATAGGACTATATCAACATGTCATTTCCTACAAAATTAAATGAATTGGTCGTATATTTATACTAATTTACAAGTAACAAACGGTCAATTATAAAATATAGTTACAATGGTAAGAAAATTAGCAAGGATAGTCACAATTGAATTTCTCCCTTCTTCTACTTGGGATAGTTACAATGGAAATTTCATATTGTTGTATTGTTATGTTAGATTTCCTAAATTTGTTTTAAGAAATGAGGTCTTCAACTTAAACAAATACATGAGCACCTCCGGATATGTTATTATTACAATAAGAGACACGTGCAGGAGCTAACGAGGAAGGACAGTGTTTCATAGGTCCATTTACTTTTTTCTGGTACTTTTCTTACCATATTATTCATTTATGCATGTAGGATAATTTTTTTTTTTAATTTTAGGTATATATGAAAGTCGTGTTTTAATTTTGGAGAAGAAGAAATCGAATTTTATAATACTTCAAAGTAAAATTTTAGTATTTTTTTTAGAGAATTCGTTCCGTACAATACGATTTATATATATATATATATATATATATATATATATATATATTTTAATGAATTTGTTATATAGTATGACTTTATATATATTTTTTTTTTCTGAAAAAATCCGTCACATATACACGATTTTATTTTTTTAATTTAATTTGTAATTTAAAACATAATTTCTGTTATATTTTTTTTATGTGAATTTGTGGTTAATCATATATTTTTTTTTTCATTTTTTTATAGTTTAAGTAAATTCGATATATTAAATAAATATGCACATTTAATTTTTAATTGATATATAAAAACATGTGAAATTAAAAATAATATATTAATAAAATAATAAATAAATTTTAAAAAATTAAACTAAAGAAAAATATATTCATTGAAATTTAAATAATAGAAATATAAATCAATTAAAATATATACGTTACAATTGGAAAAAGAAATTAAAAATTAATTAAAAAACATAAATTGAAACGATAAAAATGAAAATTAATTAAAAGAAATATATTGAAATTGATATATTATATTTATAATATATCTTATTTTTTTTACTGTCAATGGAAAGATGATCTCTTGTATTTGTCGACTTTTTTTAACTGTTCCATATTGCATATCAGTATTTTCAATAAATAATTCAATCTTTTTTCAAATTTACTCATATTGCACACTTTTATGTATTGTTTGAGAATTTTTGTCAACGTGTGATCATTTTATTTTTATGGAATTGTGGAATAGTTTATATAACATCGGTAGTTGATCTTTGTTATCTATTTAACGTTTCCATAATTTAGTATTTCATTGACTTTTTAAAATAATTAGTTAAAAGATCAATTGTGTTCAATTATCATTTTTCTTAGATAAAAACTTGTGTACATAAGGCCAAAATTCCTTGATGATAGCATATAAGAGAGGTCCACTGAAATAAAATATAACTTCTATGGAAGTAATGAGTTGATGATTTGATGAAAATGTTGTGGGTAATGTACATATAAGAAAATAGACATAACTAAACACACACATATTACACGCATCAATACATATTTAGTCATAAACTCACTCCATTAACTCAAATACATTAATATTTTTATCTTTAAATGCATGTGATACCATCAGACGAAACATGCATATAAGTAATCCAGGAATACATGAACCGAATAAAAAGATCCTATCAATTCATTTTCACCAAAATGAGTCTAATAGAAGCCGGTTAGGATAGTATAGTTTGACTATAGTTACCCCTAATTTCAACTCTCAAATGAGAGGTTTCCTACTTTAAAATCTCGTATTAAGATAGAAAATCATAGAAACCTTCCTTTATATATTGTATCTACCCCTAAAAAAATATAAACTAATGAAGTATGAATACATAAATGCATAATACAAAAATCCGTAACTCATCACTTATCTTGAATGACTAAACATAACTTGAATTTCCGCAATACTAAGTTTTTAATTTGACTTCTCAAATTATCAAACAGAACTTGAATTTCATTATGCTAAATCAAAGCTTAAGTTTCTTAAAACATGTAAATAACTCGTAATTAAATCAAAACTTATTACATTAGTACAAACTAATTGTGGGTTTGCAAACAAAATTTTATCTTTTTATGAAAAATTCTCATAAATATGCATATATCATATATTTCTCATTCTCCTTTTACTTAAAATGACGTTATGTGACATAATGATATATATTTCAATAATATATAGTTTTACTTCATACTAAATTAAAACAATTAAGCATAATCTTCCTATAACTTTTTCTATAGACGGAATAAAGACATTGGAAGAAAGGGAAGATTAAATACTTACAGTTTTTAGAGTTTTTTATAAACAACATATTGTGAGTCTGTCTTTGCCTCTGATCCACACCACTTTATCTTTACCTCACAAGTCTCCTCTAGTTTTAAAAAGAACGTGTTCTACTCCGTCCTGAAATCAGCTTCTATGAGGGGCTTGTACATATTGAGTTATAGACATCATGGGAGGACAATCAAATTCAAATTCAAATTCAAATTCGAAAAACGTATTAAAACTGCACGCTGCACTGAACCAAATTTTCACGCGAGAATTCACGTGCCGTTGCAGAAGGTGCAGAAGTTATGACTGATTTTACGAAATTACCAACGTAAAAATTGTGTTTAATTGCACAAATTTCGAAATTAAAGTCATACTTTTTAGCTTCAACTGGAAGTCTTGCTTTGATAGTGTGAAGTCGTACTTTAGGCTTTTTTTACTGATAGGGATCATTTTGGATGAAAAATTACATATAGGGGTTACTTTGACCCAGAATTACAATCATGGGTCAAGGGTCAAGTCGTGTTTGGAAGCACGATAAGCACGATTTCTAATTTTTTTTTTAAAACGTGAAGAAGTCGTGTATGCTAACACGACTTCACTTTATCATTAATTTATTTTTTTTTAAATTGAAAAAGTCGTGTATGCTTGCACGACTTCATTTTATTATTATTTTTTTTTACAAAAAATTGAACAAGTCGGGCATGGTTGCACGACTTCCCTTAACTCCCTCCGTGAGCATAGCTATCAAGACCACACCACACCCGCAAACACCCCAATAACTGTGGGTAGCACTTGAAGCAGAGTCTTCTGAGATGACTCAAAACTAGGGTAGAAACAGTGCACAGTGTTGGTATCCAACAGCCCCCCCAACACAGCAAACACTAACAAAGATAAAACAGCATGCACAAAGTCTCCAACCCCGAGTCTGTACCCTGACAAGTCAACAGAGTTGGAAGCTGGAGAAGGCCACAATCCCTTGGGGGTTACGAAGCCATAGTGCCTCTGGTTGTCAGTGCCTGTGTAGCTATCAGTGAAGGAAGAAAAGGCAAAACTGAAGCCACAGAGCACAAGGAGAATGACGCTGAGCCACTTGTTGAAGCCCTTGCATTGACCGTTGTTGGTCCCAATGGGGTTGAGGTACTGGAACACGAAGATTGTGCCTGTAGGGAGAAGCTTTATGAGGCTACCAACTGCTGAGAGTGTCGTGCTTGTCACACCCCCTGTTGTTTTTGTGGATGAAGTGACTTCAACCATTTTTTGGTTTTCTTTTTCTCTACTTGTAATGTTGTAGTTGCAGACTTGCAGGTGAAATTACACACTTGATCTTATGAAAGCAGAAATATATGGAGATGGTTAATTCTACTTAGGCATATATATAATGGTTATAGTTATCCCTAGATTTATAGCTATGCTCACGGAGGGAGTTAAGGGAAGTCGTGCAACCATGTCCGACTTGTTCAATTTTTTGTAAAAAAAAAATAATAATAAAATGAAGTCGTGCAAGCATACACGACTTCTTCAATTTAAAAGAAAAAAGTAATGATAAAGTGAAGTCGTGTTAGCATACACGACTTCTTCACGTCCTTAAAAAAAAAATTGGAAGTCGTGTTATGAAACACAATTTCAGTATATTGAAAAAAAAAATACATAATCATGCATAGAAGCATGACTTCTACTGAATAAAATCGTGCTTTCAAACACAATTTGACCCATAATTGTAATTCTGGGTCAAAGTAACCTTATACGTAATTTTTTTTATCCAAAATGACCCCTTTCAGTAAAAAAAAGCCGGTACCTTTATTCCTGATGACAAAATTAAAGCCTTGCTTTGAGTTCAACAACTCCATGCAATCACATCACAGCTTCAAGAAATCACCACGTATGTTGTCTTTAGTCAATGCTCGTGGTGGGTTTTTGAACAAAGGTACAACCGACCTGATTACATGAAACTGCGACAAATAGTTAATGTGACCAATGCTGCAGCTCTTCGAAGTTGTCCATCAAAACACAACTTTTTTTTTCAAGTTCTCAAACTGTTGCATCGCCAATGTCTTCAAATGTCACTAGAGGGGTAGAAAAAATCAGGGATTTCGTTGTGTTTCAGGATTACATATGGCAGATGTAAGGCTCGGAGTCCGTGGGGAAAGGTGATAGCTTTTCGAAGTAGTGGTGGCAGGCGGTGAATACAGCCGCAGAGAGGATCCAGAGAAGAGCTGAGGGGATGTTGCGCTCGGCAGAGAAGTCGTTGACCTGGAGCTTCAGGTGCCATTGTTGCTGCCATTATTTTGAGAGAAGGAGTGTTTATGATGAAAAATAACAGAAGATACTGGCAATGCATATGTCTTATCATGGAATAATATACACATGAGAAGTTATTAATGTTTTATTTTGGTAGAGTGAAAGATAAAGTAAGTAGATGAAAAACAAAAATACTTAGTACATTGGTTGTTTGAAATAAATTATAGTGGGTGATGTGTCTGTTTTAATATTATTATAGAAAATATATGAAATAAGAATTATGTTTGATTGAAAAAAATAGAGTAGAAATAAAAAAAGGTATAATATTTTAAAAAGTATTTTATGTATACTTTTCTAATATATATATATATATATATATAATTTAAAATTATTTAATATCTTATTTATATAAATAAAAATTGAAGTAATTTTTATTTTTATTTAAAAAATATATGAGAATGATATAAAAATTATAAATATACGATTGATAAAATTAAATTTTACATAAAATTATTATGATATTATAATTATGTAAGTGTATTTGATTTTATTATATGTATATTAAAAAAATTGCCATATATAAAATATAATCATTATAATTTATAGACAATTGATTATAACACTTTTCGCTGGAATGCTATTTAATTTTCGTAATTTTATGATATACGTTTTTATTTTTTTCTCATGTATACTTTTTTCATTAGCATACTGTGCATGCTTTTCAATAATTTTTTTTTTCTTTTATACATTTCATTTTTTTTTTTTACTTTATCAAATATTTAGGTTAAGTAATAACAAAAATGTTAAATATATATGTACATTATTTTTAAAAAGCGCGTGAGACTGGTAAATTGTTAAACGGATACTGTTGAATGCATATTTTGTATTCAATAAAATTTTTTTATAAAAATTATTTCTTTCAGGTTCAATTTCACTAAATGTTCCTTTATACCTTAAAATATATATTAAAGGAATGCGAGGTGTAATATTCATTCAATAATGTCTTGTTATTATTAATTTTTTTTTAAATTAAAATATTTTAGTGTATATTAAATTATTAAATTCAATTATAAATTAATAATCATGTAGATTATTTATACATTTTTTATATTTCCAATTCAATTTTTATATATTCGTTTTTATATTTTAAGATATATTATCTAAATAACATAAGTGATTTTATCAATCCATCTATTATAATCCAAATTGAATCTAAATTTTAATAAATAATACTTATTTTTAATTTTGTTTTATTTGGTTAATAATAATTTATATACGATTTTCTTATCTCATATTTATGTTTCATTATTAAAATAAGTATTTTTTTAAATGATAAGTTAAATGTCACATTATTCTTAAATTTCATTAGCTTTACAAAAATATATTCTATATGTCATTATTGATATGGTCTAATATCGGATATAAGATATATATAAAAATTTATTTCACTTAGATAATCTTATCATATCTTTAAGAAAATTTTCTAAAAAATTACATATTACAAATATCTTTCTTACCATTACAATAACTTAGATTTTATAAAAAGTTAGTTGCATTTTTTTAAATTTTCTTTCAAAAACGTTAATGACTTAGTTGATAAAAAAAAATCAAATTTACTTTTATAATAAATAATAATTTTATTTATACAATTAAACAAGATATAATTAAAAAATAATTAATTCACACTAAAATAATATTGAATTGATTAGAAAAAATTAAATTATTTACAAAATTTTGTTTAGTAAAATAAAAATATTTGTAAACAAATATTAGAAATAATATCAACAAATCCAAACTTTAAAGAAAATATATATCCAAATCATTTATGACATCTAAAAACATATCATGAACAATAAAAAATATATAAAAAAAAATAGATAAATTGGTATACTTTTTCTTCCATCTAACTGTATCTTATTTAAATTTGTTTGGTTGTCATAAATGCATTTATGAATTTGTGAAGATTTATGGGAAGGATGTAAGGTAACCAGATAAAAACCCTACAAATATGGAAGGAGGCTACTTCTTCTCAAAATATTTAACTTTATCTTAAAAAAGTATATATTTTTGTCACTTAAATTTAGAGTAAATTAGTTTATATTTTTAATAGTTTAAAATTTTACTTTTTAATCACTATAATAAACAAAATGCTCTTTTATATTTTTTTATTAGATTTAGTTTGGTTTTTCTGCAGATGCACCTAATATAGTTTTTTTATCATATCACAAAACATTTCATAAATAATAAAAAGTATATAAAAAAATAGATAAATGGGTATATTTTTTCTTCCACCAACCTCCTATTTAAATTTGTTTGGCCATTCCTTGTCATAAATGCATTTAGGAATTTGTGAAAATTTATAGGAAGGAAGTAAAGTAACCAAATAAAAACCCTACAAATATGGAAGAGCCTACTTCTTCTCAAAATATTTAACTTTGTGTTAAAAAGGTATATACTTTTGTCACTTTAATTTAGAGTAAATTAGTTTATATTTTTAATAGTTTAAAAATTAACTTTTTAATCATTATAATGAAAAAAAAATGCTCTTTTATATTTGTTTATTAGATTTAGTTTGGTTTTCCTACATGTGCACCTAACATGATTGTTATGTTTAACAGTTACATAAGTATTTTAAAATTATACGGAAAAACCATTGCTAAGAATATTAAAACCTTGGTGCTCAACTTTTCTTGTCCATAAATCTTAAAATTGATTTAGAAAACTCTATATAATTGAATTCCAATCAAAATTTTCTAAAACTGCCATTGATTGAATGCTTAAACCAAAGGAAATGAAACACATATGGTAGAAAAATAGGGTTCAAAGTAGAAACTTGACTGAATTGATTATTTTTTGTTTTTGGTCGAAATGAAATGTTTTAAATATGTTACTTCAATGAAGACTACCTAAATTTTCGAAAACATGAACACAAAATATAGATTGAAACAAACTAAATTTCCTAAAATTGATGGCAATAGAATATCAACTCCGACACATACTTCACGAATATTCAATCTGTTTTTTTTATAATTGTTATTTTTTAGTTTCTATTTATCTATTATTTGTAAATTTAAATACTACATTTATTATCTTTTATTAATTATATTTTAGTGATTAATATTTTGTTGTAAAAAATAAATTATTAAAAAAATGATAAAAGATAAAAATATATTAATAAATTTATTATTATGAAAATGATTTTTTTATTAATCATGTAACGTATTAAGAAATGTAGAGGAATTTTTTCAACTATACTATTAAAACATATCTGGTAAAAAAAAATCCTCAATCAATTTGACTAGTTTCATGAAATCATATTAAAGAATTTGAGAAAAAATGAAAATTATATATATAAAATTGAAAATTCTCTTATATCTTAGTTTAAGTTTAGACGTAATTATAATTAAGTTAAAAGAAATGAAGGAAAGAATGGGGGCTTTGTTTCGGCACTGAAGGCGTGATTGACGAGAGAGAAGAGACATCATTTCTTAGAAGTTGAAATCGCATGTCAACTTTGCATAACAAGCTCAACGACCTGTGTCGTCATTCCTCTAATTCGCGAAATGCACGCTAAACTAATTTAGTTCAAATTTTAATTTTCAAACCTTCTTCTATTTACATGAAAAACCTAATTTATCAAAAATAAATTGATATAGTAGTGTAAAGAAGTTAAGAAAGATTAACAACACACTCTTCCTAATATATTTTTATTTAAACTTATTGAACATTATAATTCTTTATAGGTTTCACTTTTTATTTACTCTTTTTTTTGGTAAAAATAGAAGGAAATTAGAAGAAAAAAATTAGGTAGATAAAAAAATAAACCAAGACAAATGTATGAGAAATAAAATAAAAATAAAAATTTGTTTGAAGAAAAATAAAAAATAAAATTAACTTTTTGAAATTATTTAATTTTTAAAAGATATTATCATTATTTATTTAATTTAAACATTGATATTGTAATTTTTTATCCACTTGCTTTTATCATTATTATTTCGCAACAGTAAACTGACTGCAAAGAAAGTCAAAGTAGTAGTTGCTTTCCATTCAAGAAGAAATTCTAACACGTGGAATTCACTATTTCAATAAAAAAAATTAAAATTTAATACTAATTAAACTAACTTTTTTTTTTTTTTTTAATTTATGTACTTTATTTATAAATGTCTTAAAGTATCACCGAATCTTAACTGGGGTTTAACTTTAAAACATGTCTTATAAGAAACTACTATTGGAACATGCTCATGTTTTTTTAAGACCTTGTTTTTAGACCATCAATTTGAAAAGGAAATTAACTATCCAAGTGAGAAATTGTGAGATTCAAGAACAATAAAGAATCATGACTAGTATAATAAAAATTATATTCTTTTATTCATGAAAAAATTATTTATTTGTTTTGTTTAAGAATATTAACTTAAATTTAATTATAATAATTTATTTATTTTTTATTTGCTTATAGTAATTTTTTTTTCATATAACTATAATCATATCAGGTTAATATTTAATTAAATATTTTTTAAGTTATAAAAGATTGAAGTACAAATAAAAAATTATCAAAGTAAAACATATAAAATGTTATCATTACCTTATAAAATCTCTCATGAGAGATGCAATTAAAGTATTTGAATAAAATATAAATTGTTTGAAATACCTTTTTATGGGAAGAATTTTAATTGAGATAATAAACTATTTTAAAAGATATTGAAAATTACTGGTTTGATTAAATAATTCTTCCAATAACTTTTATTCATAAATAAAATTATTAAATAAATTTATATATAAAAAAGAAAAATAAATTTAATTAAATAAATTAATAAATTTTAAATTAAATATTATAATATATTATCAATGATTTAATTAATTATTTTTTCAAAAAAAAATAATATTTTTATTATTTATAATTTTATCTATAATAACTACAATTATTTGGTAATAACATGATAAATTATTTATTAAAAAATATATAATTAAATTTTATTTTATATAATAAAATAAAGCTTTATATTTATCAAACATAATATGATAAAGATATTTTTTTAAATTTATTATATCCAAAACTCAAATAATAACGCACTATATATTATAAAACTATAAAACTGATTGAAATATTAACTTGATTATTCTATATATATATATATATATATAATTGAATTATTAGTATTTTTTTTACTTATATTAACATACTTTTTTTATATTTAACTTGTTCCTATTATCTTTATCAATTTCTCATCACTTAATTTTGTAATTTATATGTCATCACTTAATTTTGTAATTTATATGTCCTAACTAATTAGTAAACTTTAGAAATTTATTGAATTCAATCAAACATAACTCACCATACTAATAACATAATTATATCTCTCTCTATATCATATATCATACAAAAACAGTTTATTTTTGACACCAATCCAAATAGATTAATTTGACCTATAATATAATTAAAAATTCAATAATCCAATATTAATTGAGAACTTAACTCCTCCGAGGTTAGTAAAAAACTTAACACTTGAACAAATTGGTCAAACACCCATCACTTTAAAAAACTCATCACCTCAAAAATCTATTAACTCAATAGGTTTACTAAAAACCTATCATCACAACATATCGGTCAGATACCTAATACTTCAATAGATTAACATAAAAACTTTATATATTTACAAGTCGACCTTATCGTTAAACAACCTAACATCGTCAAGCACTCCTTTTATTGTTAAACACATATTCTACCTTCTACTCATAAAATCTTAAGTCTCTTCAAGTTGGTAGAAAAACTATCATTTCAACAAGTCAGTCAAAAATCTATTTCTTTAATAAATTAACCTAGATAGATCGACTAAAACCTATTACTTTTAACAGTCAATTACTATACGTTTGAGAGATAAAAAAAACTATGTATATCAAAATACATGGACACTATATAACTTATTTAAATAATAATTTTTATAAATATTATTTTTTAAATAATAATTTTTTTATCCGAATAATTTTTAATTCAAATTCTTTTCAAATATTTTTTTAATAATTATGTCTTAAATTTTATAAGAAAAATTAATTAATTTTTTAATAAAAAAGTTATTTTCAAACTTTTTAAATCCTTAATTTGTAATTTAACAAATTGGTTAAACAAAATCCTTTCTTACTTCTTTAATTTCTTACTATTTTTTCCAAATTTAAAATCCAATATAATTTCACTACCATTTTCTTAGAAAAAATTAAGAACAATTTTAGTATAAAAAAAAATAATTCTGCATTATAATTAAGAAACAGCTAAACTTATATAATGATAATGATAATTTTTTTAGGGAGAATCAAAGCTTCCCAAATAATGCTAGTGTTAATTTTTTTCTTTAAATATTGAAATGGACTTATATTCTTATGTTTTAATGATTTTTTTTTATTGTTTATTTTAAATATTTATTGAGGGAATGCTTTTATTTACAATACATAAGTAACCTATTTATAGGTAGAATGATATTATTTTAGTAAAATTTTTTAAATAAATAATATATTTTTTATTCTTAATTTTGCATAAAAAAAATCTTAAACTGCATTCATTTTAAAACAAAAAGAATATTAGGTAAAGTGTAAATTACGTGATGATTGCTAAGATGTCATAGTGAAAATTACTTTATAGACTTAAATAATAGAATTTAGGGTAAATTTGGGGAAATATAAAGTACTTGATGAAAGAGAAATAAAGAAATGATTTTAAAAAATAATGAAATATATTTTATTATTTTCTTACTTATTTTTCAGTGTATTTCTATCTCGGTTCTCATTTCTTTTTTTATTTCTCTTCCATTAAATATTTTTAATTTTATAAAACCTATTTCTATCTTGACTATCCGTCAAAGCATTAATTAACTTCTGAAGTCCTAACATTTTCATAAAATATTATTTATTTATAAAGTATTACCATTTTGCTTCATTCAAATTTCAAACCTTCTCTAATGTGATTCTCATATAAATACCCACAAATCACCCTGTTATCATCATATCAACATAAAAAGTGGATTGGATGTTGTAGTACTCATAGCACAAAATCAAAGACACTGTTACAATATGAAGACTCGTAGTTCTACCAAGATCTCCGCAAAATGGGTTCCAATTTTCTCTGTATTTTCCTTCATTCTTGGAATGCTCATAACAACCAGGTAGCTCTATCTTGATCTCTCTACTTTTTCTCTCGACTCTTTTATATGATCCTCCCAGTTATTGGGTTCTGTTTACTTTCCTTTTTTTATTTATTTTTATTTTATCTTTGTTTTATTTTGTTATACTGAAACTAAAGTTCGAAACTTGGGTTTGTGTGTTCGCACTTTGTTTTTCCAAGTTCAAATTTTGATTGCTCATGTTGATGACTGAACTGATCAACGACAACGTTATTAACTTTGCAGGATGTGGGAGCCACCTGAGTCTAACGGGGTGCATCTGTCAAATCATCGACGTGAGCAAGAACTGCAAGTGGTGTCAGGGGATTGTGCTACTAAAAAGGCATGTTTTTTATGCTTAAAACTCCCAGTGAATTCTTCAGTTCCATTTGCACATTTTTTTTTTTAAAATTATGTTCAATGATTTTTAAACTTGTGGCGGTGTTTTGAATGTGTAACATGCAGCCTTTGCAGGATAAGGGTGTAATGAGTGAGGTGTACAAAACCCATGAGGCCATTCAGTATGTGCTAAGAGGAATATGTTTTCATTTCTGGTTAGATTTGTTTGCATTTGCAAGTTGCTATTGAAGTGTTTGTTGAATGATTGGTGTTTTCTTTTCTTTGGAGGGGTGTCAGATCTTTAGACAAGCAAGTTTCCCTACTTCAGATGGAGCTAGCAGTAGCAAGGAGTACTAGAGAATCTGAGATCTCGGATGGTTTGGCTAACACCTTGGCCTCAGGGTCCTCCACTGAAGGCACTCCAAGGAAGAAGGTGTTTGTAGTGATTGGCATAAACACTGCTTTCAGTAGCAGGAAGCGGCGAGATTCGGTTAGAGAGACCTGGATGCCTCGAGGTATCTTATGTTTTGAATGGAAATTGTTTTAATCTAATCTAAATGGTGATGGACTAATTTCTAACAAGTTGCGGTTTTGGCTTCCCCTTTTGATCAGGGGAACAGCTTCTTCAATTGGAACAAGAGAAGGGAATTGTCATCAGATTCATGATTGGTCACAGGTAATTTCTTGTAAGATTTTGATTGTGTTAGTAAGGTGAAATTATCATCAAAATAAAGTATGGTGTGAATCAGGGGAGAGGTACGATATACGCAAATGAACTAATGGCTTTATGCCTAATTTCATAAAATGTGAAGCCATTTGAAGTTTCCTTTGTTATGTGAAAACACATGTATTTACTTTTGTTGATATTTACTATCAAAATCTTGTGGTTAATTAGAAATCCTTTCTCAAAAGTAAGCTAGAATTGAGAATCTCTGTAGCACTATAGTTTTCATGAAATTTCTCCTAGGTGTTGACCTTGTTGACCATGGAGTATATTGAATATTGTTTGTGTATATGATGGTTCAGTGTGTGATGGTCCAATTATTTGCATTATTACAATGATCCATGCTCTAAGTAACCGAATCCAGGTTTCCATTTTTGCTCCTCGTTATCTTAATTAATATCTTGAATCTAAACACATCCTTCATCAATTTTATACTTGGAATACAATGTCAAGTGTTTGGACTTGGAAATCTTAGAAGTTAGAAACATCTCCACAATACAAGACATGTTATGAAATGGTTGGTCTTGTGAGGTTTAATTATTAATAAATTTGTGGAGAAACAAATTTCTTCTTGTTTAATTATGGTAGAAGAGTAATAATTAGAATTTCACTTTCCTTACCTTTAATAAACCACCTGTGTGTTGTAGCTCTGTGTTCGTCGCAGAAGGGGCTATTTATACCTTTTCCAAGAAAAATAGAAAATAAATGCAAGAACTAAATTCTGAAGTTAACATAGGGATGTTCTTATTTCTCTCTCTTAATTATTACTCTAATTGAATATAAATACATGTTTAAAAGGGAGGCAGAGTTACTCTTAATGGAACTGACATGAATGATATTGTCATGGCTGTCCCAGTGCAACTTCTAACAGCATTCTTGATCGAGCTATTGATTCAGAAGAAGCCCAGCACAAAGATTTCCTACGCCTGGTAGCTCATATCATTGGAACTGTTTTTGTGAGATAAATCCTAATAATCTAGCTGGATTATGATATTGTTTATTCATTTTGTAGGAACATGTTGAAGGGTATCATGAATTGTCTGCTAAGACGAAAATTTTCTTTTCTACTGCCGTTGCAAAATGGGATGCTGATTTCTATGTCAAAGTGGATGATGATGTCCATGTCAATTTAGGTATATGCCGTCGCAATATTCTTGATATTTTTCCTGTGTTTCTATGCTATTGTTTCCTTTACCCCATTCTCACAAGTAAGGTTTTTTCGAACTGCTGCCATGTAGGTGTACTTGTAACAAGCCTTGCTCGTCATCGATCAAAACCAATGGTCTACATTGGATGTATGAAATCTGGACCTGTTCTTTCACGAAAGTAAATCCAGTGGACTTATATTTTAGAATGAGGTCATTCGCTTTCAATGCTTCTTATTGTGGCTTTGTGATATCTGATTTTATTTCTTATTGTAGGGATGTTAAGTATCATGAACCTGAGTTTTGGAAGTTTGGAGAAGAGGGTAACAAATACTTCCGACATGCAACTGGACAGATATATGCAATCTCTAAGGATCTAGCCACCTACATTTCCATTAACCAGTATGGATTCGGTTTTCATGCAACACCAAGCTACATTTTAATTGACAGTACAAAAAGGGTTAATCTTGACCATACAACTGTACCACAAGCACTGATAGATTTTTAACTAAAATTGAATATTTATGTCTAGTTGCATGTTTAAGATTAATTTTTTTCACCTTTGACACTCTCACTAGATTCACAATATACTTGAAACATTCATCAATGTGAATTAACATCCATTCTAGACTTCATAAAAAGATAATATGTTTTTTCAGTTGGTTAAAAGTGTTTTCTTTTCCAGTTCATGGATCAGTACAAGTTTAATGGGTGATCCTAATTGTGACTACAGGCCAATATTGCACAAATATGCCAATGAAGATGTGTCACTTGGTGCATGGTTCATAGGTCTTGAAGTTGAACACATAGATGACCGCAGCATGTGCTGTGGAACTCCTCCAGGTATGGCATATGAAAATTCTGAGTATCTATTACTTATTTAAACTATACTCGAATGAGACTTTGGTGTGTTCCCATGACACTTGATTCTGAACCAAATGTTTGTGTAGACTGTGAGTGGAAGGCACAAGCAGGTAATATATGTGTTGCATCCTTTGACTGGAGCTGCAGTGGAATCTGCAAGTCGGTGGAGAAGATTAAATATGTGCACTCAAAGTGTGGTGAAGGGGATGGAGCGGTTTGGAGTGCTTTAGTTTAGGTTTGGTTGTTTGAACGAAAAGCCTACCAATTCACTTGTTGGCATGCATACCCCTCAGTTGTTTTTTTGGTGAGGGAGGATATGTAGTATTATGTAACATAGGCCTCTTTTGTTGCTACATTTTTCTTCCTTTGACCCTTTTGCACAATGTTATGTAACATAGCTGTGCAAGAGCAGTTTTCAATGTAGCATACTGAAGAGAAATGAATTGATAGTATTCTTGATTTCATTCAGTGATACTATGAATTATGAAATCACAAATTTTAAAGTAAATAATATTTAGATAAAAATTCAATTGCTTCAACTATTTAATTTTTTTGAATAAGCATCTTTTTTTTTTTTAATTATAATCGATTCTTTAAAATTGTAGATCAATTTTTTAACACAGTTTTTATCAAAGTAGATGGAATATTTTTTTAGAGAAATATTAGGATAACACTCTAATTCATTTGTAATTGAATTTCTTAAAAGACTGTCCCAGTTAAAGCAGATGAAATACTTTTTAGAAAAATGTTTGAAATACTCTTTTTTTAAACACATTTCTTTATTAGTGGAAATTTATTAGAAATGATCAAATGTTGTAAGTTCAATGAATATCTCATGATTTTGAAGTATTTAATAAATTTTAACTAATAGAAAAGGGTTCGATGAAAGATTGTATTCTTAACATTTTTTTTTAATCTCAAACATAATTTTTAAACATCTACACTTGTTTAAATTTTTTAAAATTCTTCAGTAGTTGCCTTTTAATTTTACATATTTTTAAAGTAATTGTACCATCTTTTGTTTTCAATTATTATTTGAAAGTTACCCATATTTAAATAAGATAAGAATTTGATTGTTTCTTCTGAAATTTAAATTTGAAACGAGAATTTTAAACATTCTAAAATTAAATTTTAGATAAAATTTTGTGAAAAAATTAAGTTTTGGAATTACAAGTAATATTAAATATTCCCTCGTGAATTAAGTTTTGAAAATTAAAAATTAAATTTCTAGAAATAGTTCGCATATTACTCAGGGGTGATGTTAGTCTATTTGAGGCCACATTAGGTGAGTTGGGCCAGAGAAAGCTTGTCTTTTGTCCCTTAGAACCAAGCCAATTTTAAATCATTTTTTTTTTGTCAGCCAATTTTAAATTAAAATGAATTCCAATACATTAAAAAATTAGCATAAATTAGCATTTCAAAGAATTAGTTTTGCTTCTTTCTAGATACTTTGGGTTCACCTAAAGAAAACCCTAAAAACTAAATTAAGTGATATCAATTAATAGTAAAAAAAAAAAAACACTATTTCCATTACATGTACATACATAGTAAACTAAATATGTAACAATATATAGCTAATTATTTCCATAAACATCTAAAACATAGACTAGACACTGAAAAGAAACCATGCATATCCCGATGAAAGTGTAAACTTTGGACGAGTTGTTGTTTCTTTTGCATGTTTTAACTCAAGAAAACTTGATTGATATGGATTTGTTAGATCTTACCCACCACATGAAAAAATAGCATATGCTTCTTTGACATGTATAAGGGTGGGTACTTCATGGAACCACCACCTTGTCTCCTATATATCATAGTTTTATTCCCTTAATAATGCAAACTATTATTGCACAAGTTACATATGGAGCATCACTATTCACTAGTCATCACCCAACCACATATATTAACAAATAATGATAATTTATTCCTTACTATGGTATGAATGAGGAAGCAGTGACTGGGCATAGTTAACAACCAGCACGTAAGCTTTAGGTTATGGTCACAACCTGCCAAAGAGATATCTTTACCATGCATTGGTTCCATCAATTGAATTGGGTATGAATAGCAAATAAAGTAAAATATATATATATATATATATATATATATATATATAATCGGTTGAGAATGTGAGATTTACACCTCATTTATATATTATAATTCGGTCTCATTTTTAATTAATGTGAGATTTTCTCAACACTCTCCCCTCACGTAAACGTGACTCTCTCCTTAGGTAAACGTGACCCGTTATCAAATTTAGGTCCAACTACTTTGCTAATAATCAAGACTCTACATAGCGGTCTGTTAACAATTTTATTAACAAGTGATCCAATTTAGACCCAACAATTTACTAATCAATGTTCAATATATTAATAAATAACCGAATCTAGATCCAACAATCATGTTAATCAGGCATGATATCACGTAAAAAGTTATTATGAGCCTAACTCACCCCAAAATTGATTCAAAAGATGAAGTTTACACCTCATTTATATATTATAATTCGACTATATTTTTTAGTGAATGTGAAATTTTTATATATATATATATATATATATATACTCTTTTTACTTTAATAAATTTATATACTGAATATAAGTATGATCGATGAACGAATTATGAATATTATGCTGTATATTTTGGTGTTAATTTAGTCAAAGAGTTACATGTGACCTAGCAAATCATATGGACCTGGTTGAGAGAAAAGCATGTCCTTTAATTTGAGGACAATCTTTGCAAAGAGGAGGTTCACTTTCACTTGTCCCATCTCTGTTTTACTTTACTAATAATGTTCTTTCCATCAATAAATGTTAATCATCTTTTCTTCCACTTTCCATTTCCCTCCATCATGTGCCCTTTACTCTTCTAAACTTTTTTTTTTTTTCCAGGAAATCACTTTCATTCCCTTTTCTCACTCTTTTTCTGTGTCTTTTCCTTTTGTGAGTGTCTTTTTTAATTATTATGATTGAACTTTAAAATTATAAATTAATGTAATTAAAGAAAGACTAACATGAATTATAACTTATCCACTTCAAGTTATGGATATATTTTATAAACTCATATACTCATTTAATTATACGATGATTTAGTATATTGGTTAGACGTATCAGACTTATACATTATGAAAATATTCCTATATATAATAGAAAATTCATGTATAAAAATTCTTTGAATTAGTGACAACCATATTAGTAAAAGAAGAAGATTATTTTAAGAGAAATCAGTTATTTAATTTTATAAAAAAAAATATATGAGTATTATATACTAACAATTTTTTTTTTAGAATATGGGATAAAGCATGAGTTAATGCTAGGTTTATCTTTTGGTAAGAACTATAAATTATGTTATATGAAAAAGGTGTGGATGTTTTATATTATACTTTATTAGATTGGTAGTACATTTCTTTATTTTGACACAATTTAACAAATTTTACAAGAGTATTTATAACTTAATCTATTTTGTTTATTTAGGCTTAAGAAATTATATTTGGTATAATTGTAGGATATATTTTTTTATTTTAATAAAGATTAAAAAATTAAATCAAATGGGCAATATCATTTAATTTTATTATATATTTAAAATATATTTCAGATCGTCCCAACATAAATTAATGTCATGTATTCTTTTAAAAATGTATTTTAAATAATTGTATATAAACAATACAATTTCTTATCTTAATAAATCCAACTTTTTATAAAACAATATTATATTTGTGTTGATATTATTTATCTTAAAATTGATATTACAAAGCACACCGTAATTATAGTTGTATATTTTTGTAATTTTACTATTTAAATATATAATATTAAGATTAACGAAATATATGAACAAATCAAGTTCATCCAATCTTATCTCATATTTTTTAGGTCTTAGTCTAAACAGAGTAAGATAACCAATTAAAATTTTAGGTTAGATGAAAATAGAAACAAGCTAGTCCAACTAATATTTCTAAAATTTATTTTTTGTAACCTTTATTTAATTATATGTTTTGCCAGTTACAAAAATTCGATTTAATCTAAAAATATAGATACTAATAATGAGATGTCAATCCTATTCTTAATCTAAAAATATTACTACTTTAATACTGACTATATATTAATCTAATAAATAATTCTTTCGAATTTTATAAAAAAAAATTGTTTGTTAAACTGTTTGGTAATCCAATAATCAAGTGGACAATCAAGCCATAATTCATAATTTCATAATTTTATGAAAACTAGTTTTTTACATATAAAATTACAATATATGGATTCATATTGTTAAAAAAATATGAAAAACTTAAAAATTTAAAAAGAAGTTAAAATGAGTTTAAAGAAAAAAGATTAAAAAAAAATTATAATAATAAAAAGTAAAATATTTAATTTTTTATTTATATATTTTAAAATCTTACTTAAACAAAACTTTTATTTTTTATTAATTTTTATACTTTATCTATCTATATTTCTTTGAAACTCCACTTTACATAAATTTTTATTTCCTATTATTTATATTTTATCTAGATCTACATTATATATGATAATTTTATTGACATGCACACCACTAAAATCAATTACAACACCAAAAAAAAGTATAAAAAAATAAATTACACTTAATTTTCCGCTGTTCTTTTTTTTTTTTTTTATATATATTTCACTTAATACATTTCATATTTAGAGATAAAAAAAATCTTAATTATTTGAATAGCATTGCACTGATCCTCTAATTTATTATATTATTTTATAGTTACGTAAATGTTTCTGCCGAGAGATTAACGTATGAACCGACAGCAACAAAGAGTCTTCTAATCCTTAATTCGTTCTGCACTTCTGCCGTGAGTCTCTCAGTCAACTACTGAGAGCCTTTCTTCCACCAGATGGGAGTGTACCTGTTGATTACACTCCGACGCTCAAGTCAATAAATACTCAAACAGTATATTCTCTACAGTAAAAACAGTATTCCAAAATCATCATACCTCATCATTTATTACCTATTTATAGCCTCGTAAACTGAGCCGAAGCAATGGGCCAGAGTTAAGGGTTAACTCTGCCTTAATCATCCGATCATGCCTGATTGACGTGGTTAGGTCGTTCTTAACACTTGGATGAGAGTTGGCTGCTTTAGGATTAGTTCTGTTGCTAGGGATATGATGGGCTTCTTGGTGGTTACCTGTAATGATGATTTGAGCGGCCCAAGTAAGAGAGAGAGAGGAAGGATGCTTCCAGAAGGTTTCCCTGAAAAGGTTTCGTCTTTTCTCTATTGGAATTGGGAAGTGGGGTGGGGGGGATGCTTCCAGAACTGTGTCCACGATCCATCGTTAGGCCAACGCTGCCCCAAGGTATTGTCCGCTTTGGAGACTTGGTCGCTCCTCACGGATTTGTCCTTAAAAGGCGCCTCGGGAGGTTAGGGAAGGTGGGAATATTTAAACCACCCAGACCCTCGGCTCCTAAGCGATGTGGGACTCCAATCCATGTAGGAACATAACCCCCCCAGCCGGGGGGCTGAGGTGAGACCCTTCGGGCCCTACGGTGGGCGCCAAAATGTTCCTGCAGAGAGGTTAATGTATGGACCGACAGCAACAAAGAGTCTTCTAATCCTTAATTCGTTCTGCACTTCTGCCGCGAGTCTCTCGGTCAACTGCTGAGAGCCTTCCTTCCACCGGATGGGAGTGTACCTGTTGATTACACTCCGACGCTCAAGTCAGTAAATACTCAAACAATATATTCTCTACAGTAAAAACAGTATTCCAAAATCATCATACCTCATCATTTATTACCTATTTATAGCCTCGTAAACTGGGGCGAAGCAATGGGCTAGAGTTAAGGGTTAACTCTGTCTTAATCATCCGATCATGCCTGATTGGCGTGGTTAGGTTGTTCTTAACACTTGGATGAGAGTCTTCCGGCTAAGGCCGGATGCTTTCTAGTGCTGTTATGCTTGAATTATCGTTTTGGCCGGGAGGCTCACGGTCACTTATGCTTAAATTATTCCTAATTAAAGTAGTTTAGAGTAACCGAAAAGTTACCAATACCTTATCCGTACAGTAAAAAAGTATTATAATATTTACTTCTTTAAAGAATAAAAATATCACGTATAATATGAAAAATCTTTTTAAAAATGATTTTAATTTATTTTAATATTAATTATACATTGATATTAAACGACTAAAGGATAAATACGAGTTCTGTCACTTTCCTAAAAATATATTTTTTATTCATTAATTCTTATTGAATACGTATATTTGCAAATATGTTTGGACGTAATTTTTAATTAAATATCTATTTTAAATATGTACAAACATATTTTCTTGATATTATCATTAAATATCGATTCCTTAAACACATGCATAAATTTTTTATTTAATATTTTTTTTTTCACATTTAAACAACTCTAATGTGACGGTTTTTCCTTATTCAAATTTTTTTGTATTTGAGCATGATAAAATCTAAGAGCTTTAAATGAACTATTGTGTGTTTAACATAATTAATATACCAAATAATCATTTTTCTTGACTAAAAATATAAACAAAGAAGATCTGGACATAAAGACAAACACAGTAACCATAATTAATTATAGTTAGGAATCTTCACTTGATGCAAAGTGCAAAAATCTGCCCTAAAATATTGGCTTCTTAGTGAACCTCATAATATATTCCACTATTAAGATTATTTCCTTTGACTCTCTGACTCAACAAATTATTTTCAGAAATTTTATGACAAACACTGATATTCATAATTACAATCTTGAGCTTAGATGAATAGGAAATTTGCACCAATTATCAAAAAATAAATGCACCAGTAATATGACTATTTTAATTTATTGGAATGTCAACATAAGAACAAAGATTAACATTATCCCAGACACCAAATAATCTTACACTACTTAAGAGTCAAAATATTTTATAAATATCTTACTTGTTAGTTTATTGAAATATTTTTTTTTTAAGTAAAACAATGATAAAAACAAAAAGTTCTAAAACAGAAAATACTTGGATTTATAGGATTTTATTAGATTTAATTGTCGACTAGGTTGAAAAAGTGTGAACACTTGCTATGCTAAATGAAACTACTTGACTATGGTTAATTAGAGATTCAATTCAATGTATATATTTTAAATGGTGATGATAAAATTATTTGAGATTACTTACTCTTCAAAATGATATATGATAAAGTGGAAAATAGGCAGCATGAAGTAATTAACTAAAGTGGACCCTTTGGGGGGACAAAGGGTTGTTCAACCTATAATTTAACCAGTAGTAGCGTGTATACTTTAGCATGATCAATTGGTTAGGATTTTAGTCACAGACCCCCCAGACACACACACAAGGATGCAAGTCAAACTCATTAGTCCTTTCCTCTCCTAAATTTGTATTAAAGAGCTTAATCACATAAACAAATTCTGATCCGGGTTAAACTCCAGATAAAATCAAAATAATGGTCCAGAACTGTCCTGCTTCTCTTCGTTTCTTGTGTGCATCAGTCTTGGATGAGGCTCCTTCTCTGCAATGATTTCTTCTATTTCACTTTGTCATCTTGTTAATTGTTATTTATTTCCTTTGCTCTAGAGGACCAAGTAAAAGAAAGGGTCACAAAGTTACACATGGTCTTCTTGTATATTTCGCAAGCTCAAAGTCACAAGCTAAACCACCCAAAACACTTAGCAAGTCCATTCACATCTTAGAAAATCCATTCATATCGTTTCTCTACCCTATATCAGCTAAGAAACATGAGCAGTGAAAATCATCACCATCCCCATCATTACTTTTACCATCAGAACCTGCACATCCATCACAGAACCACATTCCTGCCAATGCTATGTTCAAGGCCATCCATCAAAGATGTGAGTCTTCCACAGTGGAGAGACCAACCAGGATCCTTCTCCAATGACCCTTTGTCCCCAAGAATTGGTTGCATGGGTCAGGTGAAGAGGCACAACAAAATAGTTGGACTCCTCACCACCAAAAGTAACACCACCACCAGCATCATTTCCCCTAGTGTCAAGTATTCCAAGCTTAAAAAACTCTTCTCTGGCAAAAACTTAGGCACCAGCACCACTAATGCTACTGATCCTACTGCCTCTAGCTGTGGAAGTAGGCCAAGAGGTTCAGTAAACAGTGCAAATGTGCCCAGGAACCACAAGCATAGGTGTAGGAGGAATGAGAATGTTGTTCCCATAAGCATTGAAAATATGGATCCTCCTCTACCTGTGATCAAGAGAGTGCAGAAGCCAGAGGAAGAGAGACAAGTGGATAGTCTTTGGAAGAGAAGGTCAGGTGGGGCTGCATTGAAAAGTTTACAGCTTCAACAGATTCACCATTCAAGACATCATCCTCAGCTTACAAGTGTTTGATGGGTGATCAGATAAGAATATGCAAAATTATTCTTTTTTTCTTTTTCCTTTTCACTTGAAATTTTTACATTGGATATAATCTAAATGGCATGTTTTTAGTTTTCGTGCTGTTTGATTTCCTGGTGTATCTCACATGGAGGTAGTACAGATATTCTAGTTATATTGTATACCATATATATCGTGAATAGACCATAGATCTGGGCCTGTATGTGTTCCAATATTAAGCAAAAGAACCTACAATTGAGGTTTCTATGTAAAAGTGGCAGGATTTGTGCTGAGAAATTGGCAAAATAGATTTTGGTTTGTGAACTGGAAAACACCATGAGTGGCAGTACATATCGATAAGTTAACATCATGCAGACAATTGATCACATTATGAGCATCACTGTCTCACAAAGGAAAGCCCTTGTTCATTAATGAAATCAATGATTTATCATGATCATTCCAGACATAAAAGTCAACAACATCATCTATTGGTAAGAACAATATTTAATGTAGAAAGGTTAACCATGGAAACGAGGCAACAAAATGCTACTGAATTGATTCACTTGAATATTTAAACTTCAGGATCAAAAAGCAACTATATCAAGTAAGGAAATGGTTTTTCTCAATGTTCACTTCCAGATGTAACTTAATCAGAATATTGTTTGAATATCTCCAGTCCCATGGCCACAATATTGTTTTGTAAGAATTTGCGCTTACAAGTTACTATCTAACTCAATTCCGCAAAATCTGACTTACAAGCTAAGGACTGTTCTATATTTCTAGTCATTGAAAGATCTCAACATTGTTCATGAAACGTGAAATTCATCAATAAAAATTATGGATTTGCATTTTCAATTCTGGTTCTGAAGCTGATGCAGGAGTAATGCAGATCACAATATACAACCTATATCAATGAACACGCCAACAGCTCCCCTAGCTAGATATGCTATACAATGCTAAAAACTTTAGCTAATTACCATCAAAATATATGGAAGGGCAAGGGCAAGTTATGTTGGACCAACCAAAGATCAAGGAGATACACATGATTTAGTTCAACTACAACACATACAATACTAACCTCAATCCTCAACATACAACCACCAATCCCAAGAACAACAGTCCCCTAAATAATTATTTTACTTATTTATACAAGGCCACAGCAAATGCCAATTATATGCAAGTGGCATTTAATATTAGCAATGAAGAAAGAAGTACACAAGATATTCATCATTTAGTTTAATTAATTATATGCAAAGGAAGATTTTAGTGATATTGAAAATGCAGAATAAAAATGAATAAAATTGTGAAAAATTTCTTACAAAATATATATGGTATGCCACCAAATATACACCAGCTTTACAGAAAAAACAGGTCATACCCTAATTTTCCCTTTTACAGTTACAACTTACAACACTTAATGCCTTAATTCGATTCTTCCAAGACTGTTAATAAACCGGCATGCAAATAAAAATAATCAAATGCATGCAAGAAACGCTCTTCGACTGTACAATTTACATCCAACAAATGTACAACTGTGCTAGCTAAAATTCCTCCCACCACCAATTCCCCTATTCCACAATAGGCACTAATTTTCTGCCACAAAAGAGATCTGAGCCATTTCTCCGGATATATCTTGCTTTCTGCATGAATGTCCAGATATGGAAACTTTAGCAAAATGGCATCAGATATTGCAAAAATCCACCAAGGAAATAAAACCAATCTGTGATTCAAGAATCTACACATTCTGTTCCACTTGCATGTACATCCTGGTTAGACTTCATGTCATTTGACAGGCACTCAGCAAGAAAAATTGCATATCCTTTTTCGGTAACGATAAATTCTTGATGTTTCATCTAATGTCATAAGAAGCTCTTTTCCTAATGTCTCTGCTAGCTGAAATTGCAGATGAGGCATGAGCTCTTGTCCAACACAATTCTTGATTCAACCACACACTAACTACAAATTTGAAACAATACTCGTTGAGTTGAAGACTACATGGAAACCGATCTATGTAATAATCATAATAGCCTTGTTTTGATGTTGATCTCCGTCCACCTTCATTCAAAAGATTGAGGTGCCAGAAATTCTGCAAGGAATTGCCCTCCAGAAAATTGTACCTTCTCAGCAATCTTGTGATTATAGTGGTTATGTGTGATTGAGCAGTCATCATCCAATTTAGGGACAGTCTCAATCTTTGGACTGCTTCACTGCATGATCAGTTGTAGTGGATTCTAAACTACCATCTGAAAGGATGAAAGAACTATGAACTAGAAGAGACCTAGCAACAGAACCAGAAGTTAATCACACATAGGACTATTAAGTCAGTTATGATCTCTTACATAAATTTCATTAGCCTTTCCATATTACTCGAATTACCAGAAGTTAATCACACAATGGAAATTTCATTCAGGTTGGTGTTTAGCAATTATTTCCTTCCAAGAAATTTCAAAATTTTTCAGAGTAAAATTATCATACATACCCCTTTTGAAATCACATACAAATTTTGGATCTTTCATATTCTCATTCGCATTCTTTTACAAGTGTCATACTCAAAGTCTATGGGTTATATTTAGAAAAACTTCCTTTATTGCCTTCCTAATTAGATCATCTCCATTTGTCGTAATTGAATTTGGATGCTTATTGCACATTACAATAAAAAATAAGTTTGTAAAACCCACTAAGTGTCATTACTTTCATCCGAAACAAGAACAGAAACGAATATAACAGTTTATCAATAATAACTTTTACCTAAAAATATGATCTTGAACTTGTTGTTCTTGTTCTTATTGTGTGTACTATCAAATGTAATTACATCTCCAAAAAATTGAAATAGTTCCTACTTGTACCATCAATCCAAAACGAATGTCCTAATTTACTATCTTGTGATACCATGTATCTTCAAGAAAATATTAGATCATTGTTATATGCCTTGCCATGTGAATAGCTCAATCCAATCAATACATGTTCGTCTTTTATTTTAAACCACTTATGATGCTCAATATAATTGAAACCTGCACATAAATGTCTATCCTTTTGATCCATAAAAAGAACTCATTATTTGATCAATTATAATATCCTATACATGTAATGGCAGGTTTTGCTTTCTGCTTTTTTCTTATCATAGTTTGTTCAAATTATCAATAACTCGAACAAAACAATAAGGGACACTATATGTTTGAGTAGTCTATGTTTTTTTTGTTTCTAAGGCTCTGTCACCAATGTGACAATATTATGAATTAATTAATAATATATTTAATTATAACTTAAAATGTAAAACAAACTAAATTAATCTTTATCTAAATTTTTTTTTCAATCTTCGTGTTTTGGGTATAAATATTTTCATTTTTCTTTAAATCAAATATGTAATTCGTTGTCATTATATCTATATCTAAAGAAAAAAATTTCAATCTCAATGTTTAATATTAAGGATATCATAATGTACTTACATGTCAAAACAACAAAATAAATTAGTATTTACAATAAACATTAAATACAAAAATTAAAAGACAAAATAATGATTAATTTATATTGTCTTGTATTATTCTTTTCAGTTTTATTAACATGATTTCTAAATCAAACTAAGAATGAAATCATTTTGAGAATTACTATATTCAGATAGTTATTAAAAGATTTGCGATTTATTTAAAAAATCACACTAGTATTAATGTAAATAATCATTTGGGTCATCTTGGGAGGAACTTCAAGATTTTGTGGAGGTTAAGTCTAAAGTAGATGAAATCATAAACTATTTTTCAGTTAACAAATAAATTAATAAACATTAGTAACATTCTTTTAAATAAATAATATATGAGTTATAAATAAAGAAATATTCATACATATATGTTGTTCTACTTGTTATAGAGTAATACATATATTTTCTCATTATGATCTTTTAAATAACATGTACACCATCCACAATATCATCTTCATCTTATTAATCATTGTCATAAATATCAATATTAAATTATTTATTTTTGTAAGCAAAATTAATTTTCATAGTTATAATCTTTCACATAAAACATTTGTGAAACTTGATATATAATGATAAATAATTTATACTTATATTCTATCTTCTGAAAGCTAGCCAACATCATTCATGACTAGATGAATACACAATACACCATGATGTAAAGAAAAGAATAAAAAAAAACATATCTAATTAATTTAAAATAACAGGTATTTTTTCTTTAAGTTCATCCAACTTTTAAAGGTCAATAACTTTATTATAAATTAAAGATTGAATTGAATAATGAAAAAAAAATATTTTGGGCAAGATTCCGTCATAAATAATAATTATTATATTAAGATGTATTATATTAAGATGTGATAATCACGAGACTTTAAACTAACTAGTTTTACATCATTTATAAAAATAAGACTCTTAACATTTAAGAATATTCGCACCTTTGAAACATTGATAAAAACTTATTTTCTTTTTTTTCAATAGTATTGCATACTAGACACAAATATGTATGTGAGCTTATCTACATGTCTTGATACCCACTCGTCAACTATTTTTATTTCAATCAAATCCAAATAATCACTCACATCATTCAGTTCTTTTATTTAATTTTGATAAATGTCCCAGCTAAGTTTCTCCTATACATTGCATTTATATAATGTTTAACACTAACTTGCACCAATAAAGAAGATGAAATAAGATAGATTTCTTCCATATATGTCTATCACAATTGTCTTTTTTTTTTTTTTCATTTTTTGAAAGATAACCTAGATTTTTTTTTTTATGATCTAAATACCAATAAATATTGAAGAATTCTCATCCTTTTGATATTCATAAAAATTTTGCCTAATTTATATAGTTGAAGATCAATAAAAATTACAATCAATTGAAATTTCGTGAAATATATAAAATATTTATTAATAATTATATACTAATCAACTAAAAAAGTTATTAATTTTTTCAATTTCTCTAATAAGATTCAATACAATGATTATCATTATCAATGTTGTTTTCATATAAAAGAAAATATAAAACATTTAAAATTAGAATTAATACTAATCTTTATAATAAATCTCAAATAAGAAACTAAAGTTTAGTCAATATATGATATAATCTTTTTACATACTTAAAGTATGAATTTTTCCAAAATTAAACGATACAATTTATTGGGTTAGACACTCTCAAATCCAGTACAAGTACATTTAATATAAATATTACTACAAGCAACTAATAACAATAGTTGAGACAATAAATAACTACATAAAGAAGATAATTCTAAAGGTTAATATACAAATAATATGCCAACCACCCTAAAGTATTTGAAAATTTAATAAAACATTAATTATAAAGAAACTATGAAAGAACCAAATAAGGAATGAAAGAAAATACACTATTTAATCGTCATTCTATCTACTCTCACTCCTACTTTCAATCAAGAAAATAAAATTAAACTTGCAGAAGCATTAAAAATAGTCATAACAGTTTCTTGATCAAGGATTTTCAATCTTATTAAAAAACTTCTTTTTGTTTTAATATCTGAAAAAAAAATTAAGTTAATAAAATTAATTATATACAGCTTGTTTTCACCTTTTATTTTACCCACCATATAAATAAATAGTCATTAATCTCATGCATAAATTAACATAATATAATACATATTCCTCATTTAAACCAAAATTATTTTCTAACAAAACATTAAAATGACACTCTAAATTTGTAACTAAAAAGTAACATTTTTAATAAAAAAAATAAAATTAATTTCAACAAATAAAAAAAATCTTACCTGAACACAAATTTCTTCTGTTCTTCACCCTTTTTAGCACACCTGTAACCGATAAAAATACCCTCTTTTGATAAATATTTTTTTCAATTTCTATTTTTTCTAAACTTATCTTTGTTTTTTTTTTCTTTCGTACGCAATAAGTAATATAATAATTTTATTACTTACACAACTCCTAGCCTACCATAAGTTCAATTCTAAGAATTAATTCATTACATTTTCTAATAATCGAATCAAATTAGTATAAATCAAAATCAAGTAATTAAAAATTACAACTCAGTTTAATACTATATTAGCATTTCAACTCATGTTAGCGCTTTAAACTTAACTGTAGCATATCTTTGAGCCCCATATTAACTTTTCATCACATCAACAATGTAAATATTTTCCTCAAATATTGAATATCAAATTGATGAAAGGGCTGAAAGATAGAATATTACTGAATGTAAGAATGCCAAATCTTAAGTTCAAATCCATCCATTAAATGGTATACAAAAATGATAAATAATATAATTTAACATAAAGAAAATTAACAAAAGAATGAGCAATATTGATGTAGTTGAAAATTATGAGCGTCCAAATATTAGCACTCAATAATATAAATTAGAATAAAATGTATTTAAAACAAATGAATAGTATATTAACAAGTTACTAATTCATGTAATAGTCTATTTTCTTTAATAAGTATTGGAATTTTGTGAATGAAAAAATAATGATTAAAAGTCAAATTTGTTATAAAAATTAATCACCAACAAAATCCATAGATACTCCGAACTAATAACATAATTAAAAAAACTAAAAAATTGCATAAATTTGTTGAAATTATCGTCAAAGTAATAAATTTCTTCCTAAACTCATTGTCAATGGTAACTATTTGCATATTTAATTTAAAATTGATTTGCATAATTTATTTAAGAAGTATTTCTAAGAGAGAGAAAAACATGATAGAATAATTAAAATAAACTTTTTTCTAACTAAAATTAACGTATACATATATAATAATAAATAAAAAATTAATATAAAAAAATCATATAAATTAACAGTAAGTAAATAAAAAATTCATTTCATGTTTTTTTTTCTTATACTAAAAGTGTATTTAAAATTATAAAAATTAGTTTAACTAGAAATATACTTTTTTTTATTCATTATTTCTGACATGCTTTTATAATTCTTTTATGGAAACTTATAAAAATATTACTTCAGCAATTTTGTAAATAAAAATTAGCCAAACTATGATGTAAAATAATCTCACAAGTGTTTATTATCTACCCATTCACACCAAATGAAGGTTATGTAGTAAATTGTGTTGTTTCTTCTAAATTAGGAGCAACATTTCAAACCTAAAATACAAAAGAATTATTGGACAGAGAACTTAAAAGTGTAAAAATATTCTATTTTGTATCTGGATATCATTTGACATTTTTAACCATGCTCCAAAAACCGCAACCAGAAAGTGAACCGGGATATCCCATAAAACAGACATCCAAAATTAATCATATTAACATGCTCTAAAATTAAAATAAACTTTTAATTTCCCTTTTTTTTGTAAATTGACCAAAAACAGCATAAAAACTTTATCATGTAGAATCAAACCCTCATGAAAGAAAAGAAAAGGATCAAAATGCCCAGAAAGATGCAATGGCCTGGCATCTTCCACCGTAGACAAAATAGCCCCCTACCCTACCAACCCTATAACCTTTAACAAAAAAAAAAACAAAAGAGAAAAAAAAAATTACCCTGTTAAACAGGCAGGATTGAGGCACCTGTAACTTATTGCAATATTTGCAAAATGCAGGGTTCTAATCAAAACCCACCCCTCTCTTCTTTCACTCTCAAATCATTGGCCTTCAGAACAAAAGGAATGGAACTAATCATCTGCCATCAAAAATATGAAACTTGGATCTAACTGTGATTAAAGAAACAGTGTGTCAAGCTTCAGATTAGAGCTCAATTCAGCAGAAGATCCATGCAAGTTAAATGCATAAGATTCGAACAACTTGGACAGCTTTGGCTGCATGCCCTGGCATAGCTTCAATGTAGTTGGGTCCAAATTCTTAAACTGAAAAACAAAGGCGAATGAAAAGTAAATAAGCAAACCCATTTCGGTCACAGCAATTGTATTAAAATGTAATTTGTTGCGGCAAGAAAAAACTGATAAAAGAAGAGTTCAATCAAGCATGAATTTCAACAAATTAACCACAACATGAAATTTGAAGTCATTCCATTAAACAAAACTAGGATTTTAACTTCACAAGGGGTCAAGTTCACATAATACATCACATTGATACATTAAATCGTAATTATCATAATCAATACAAAACTAGGATTTTAACTTCACACAAGGGTTGACATACATTATAGTGATGCACGAAAAACTAAGCACATTTAAATTGTAATCAATAATACAAAACAAGATCGATATATCATTACCTCCTGATAGAAAGAATTAATTTCCTCTTCTGTAAGGCCTTCATCCTCGTCTGAGTTCTCCTCCCAGCCAAGAGAACGAAGGAATGCAGCTTCTTCTTCATCAGGATATATTGTAGCACAGGGAATTGATTCTTTCTCTTCATTATCAGAAATTATGTGAACCTCTTCATGAGTATGGGCATTACCATTGCTGGTAAGTTCAGTACTATTTCCAAGAGACTGGGGACTTGAAGATTCGTTAACTATTTCCCTATTTACTTCATCAGATTTCTCCATCATCGGAGATGAAACCATTGGACCAGAATCTGGAAGAACTGCAGAAGAGTTCATCAATGTTTTCTTCTTAATAAGATTGAAGAAATCATTCCGGCTCTGCGCTTGAGCAATGGAATGTTTCTTATCCAAAGTTGAACCTAATTTCAGATCCAAGGGACCTGATTTTCGCTCTGTGGAAGATTTTAGGTTATTGGGGTTCCTCAAAAGAGCAGAAGCAGCTCCTGAAGCAACAGCATGTTGATTTCCAGGTTTGCTGTTAGAATAATTTGTTGGATTTGAGACATCCTTGGAGGTAGGGGAAGCACCATTTTCCCACACAACAGATTTCAGATCAGTAAACTTTCCTGATGTCTTTGGAGTGTCAACTTTTACATTTACACTGCGAACAGACTGGCTTGCAATGTGCAATGTAGAGGGTTGCTGTGGCACACTCTTGGTAACTACATTCATCTCAGCATTTCTGATAGCCGTTTTGGGCTTTGATTTCTCAGAACTATGAACCTGAAAATAAAATTAAACTAAATCATCAAAGAATTTAAGAGAAAAGAAAATAACACATAATATTTTATCTTTTAGTGAAGTATTTTTTATTGAATACAAGAACATAAATATACACATCATTCTAGAAATATAAACTTCCAAAAGTTTTGGAAGTAAGCCTTGAACAAGGAAACATCCAATTTTGATATTATTGAAAAAATGCATCCTATATACAATCCTCATTTCCTCCACAGATTTATATAGCTACATGGAAACAAATGGAGCATACATATAATAAAAACACAGCTTACACAATCAATTTTAAGTATCCTCTAAGGAAATCACAAATTTCATGTACAATAGCGACATCCACAAACTCATTCAAGGTGAACTAACAATAGAAGCATGGAAAACAATGTAAGATTGCAGGAATGGAACGGTAGTAAGTAAAAGAAGTAAATAAATGGTAGATTGTATTTCAAAGGAAGATGCAGATACTTATGACTAAAGCATGTAGCAACCAGCTTAGCATGACATAAACAATATGGTTACGGTTATACATAGAAATGTCTCTCATGCATTTCTTTCTAAACCTTTTACAAACTAATTTAAAACAATAATGACAAAGATATAATGTCCACTGTAAAAAGTTTTAAAGGTTTTAAGTCAGTGATTGAATATCAAATCATGACAGATTGTTGTTTTAAGTAACCACATAATCCCAGCACACAGGTTCCTTATACACCAGATACGAGATGCAGCAGAGATAGATAGTCCAGAGCAGTGTTATCAATGGATGGTGGGATATGGCAGAAGACCAAAATTCAACCATATACACATAGCATTATGGCCTATGGTGCCACTGTGACGACCCTCCCTTAACAAATTGACCATGGCAGTTGGCAAAAATTCTACCACACCATTCCTCCATGGCACTGCACCACCATCTAACAGTATTGGTCGAGAGTCTAGACCACTTGAACATGGAAATTCTTGGGAATTCATGGTTAACCAGTATTAAGGACTTGCACACCAGATCCAAGAAAAAAGGTTTAGAGAGTAGACAGTTTATAACATTTCCAGATTTAGGTCCAAGAATTATTTGTAAATGAAATATTTGTAATATCAGTCCAGTGTACGAGGAGCATAAAAAGATCACTAATAAGAAACCACTACTAGACTATATTCTTCATAACTCATATTCAGGCAACAAAACCATGCTTAAAAGGGACAAATAGAAAGAAAAAAAAAAGGAACATTTATTGTTTGACCATTATTAATCATTCCTAATGATCGTTCATAAAAAAATTCATTAATACTTAAGAACTCACAGTTACCAGTATCTTTTCAAACTTTGCAAGGATAAAAAGACTGTAGTTTCCTAAACCAATTTAAACAGACTTCAAATGAGGCTTGCCTGGATATCTGCATATATATTATACAAAAAAATAAAATAAATAAATAAATAACCTAAACCACTAAGTGAGGTCAGCTAATGGATCATACACAATGATTTGGACCGGTAGAGGGATGTCAACTGAGAGCCTGAGATGATAATAACCAAAACAACTTGTGGCTTCCATAAAAACCATTCTTGTTAACTTCACACATTGTATAACAAGGATTAAAACAAAATAGAAAAAACAAATCAGTAAGTGAAGCACCAATTCCTATTTGAATTTCACATACAAAGCCATGAACAAAACTGATAAATAAACATTAAAATAAGCCTAGAAAATGATCGAGAAGTGAAGCTTTTGTTCAATAGTTATGCTTTTATTCCTTTTATTTCACTGAAATAGAAACAGAAGAAAGCCGGGTATAGCCTCAAAATAATAACTACTACACATGTTTCAAATGATTAAATGTAAAAATTATTCTAGAAATTCTGCTTTTTATAATATTAATATTATAATAGTAGAGTGACATGATTGCAGTAATTAGTTTGCAATTAATCATCATACCACATCAGTACAACATAAGACCATCACAGAATAATACAACAAAACAAGGTGCAAAAGGATTTTATCAAAAACTTTTCAATCAACTTGTTCACTTATATAATGTCTTATGCCCATGAAACCTGGCCACATAAAATGATTTCTGAAAAAAATAAAAGTTACCTAGTCATTTCATCAATATTTATTTCTAATCCTATAGTGCACAAAACCCTCAACCATCAAAAGAATTCCAGGCCATTCAAAACACTTTTCAAATTGTCAACCTCAACTCAGTTGTTTACCTCAAAAATAAATCCTTATCCTGCCACAAAATAGCACTCCAAACCAAAATAAAATAAACAGCCAAATTACAAATCTAGCTTCAAATGTTACCGTACAGCCTAGTTATACATGTATACTAATTAAAACTACCACAAACAAAAAAACTAACATACAAAATATCAATTAAAAGAATACATATGGATATAGATTAATTGTAAAATAAAATCCTGCTATTCAATCTAAAATACAATAATGTTCGAAAAAACAAACTATAACAGTATTTCACAAGGTAATTCTCTTACCAAAGCTTTAGGCATTGAGGGTGTTACTGGAATCAATTGTCTTGACTGCTTGATAGCCAGTTCCTCGAGCCTTTGGGTTTTGACCAGCACCTACAAAGGTTTACGATCTTATTAATTGATCATGGATATAAATAAAATCACTAAACTAAAAGAAAAGAATAAGAATAAAGAAGGTAGTGACACAGGTAACTAGTTCAACTACCTGGGGTGCAGAGCGTGCTCGGGATGGAGTCTGTGCCAATGCCTCAGCCATATTAAGACTAGCTGTTGTACTTGAAGCCACAGACCCAGAATTTGTATTAACAGTGTGCTGAGCTGATAGAGATCCAGTACTGTTGCTACTAATTATGGTAGGTACCTCTGCTAGTGCAGATGTCCATCCCTCCCCTCCAATCAAAGGGGAACTTCCAACAGGCAAACTCTGACTAGCAGCACCACCCAAACCAGGAGATGAAACTCTCACCACTTCAGCCATTCCCAGCTTTTCTTCAGTACCAAGTGATGGAAAATCCTTGTCAAATACAGCTTTCTGAATGCTATTACTAACATTACTCCCAGAAAGTATGCCATTGCTATTGTTCTGATGGCTACTGCCACCAGATTTAGTATCAACTGCAACTCTACGGGGTATAACCTCACTCTGTTTCCTGGAAACCATTGAATGAGAACGTCGCAATGTATCCCTCTCCATCCTTCCAGAAAAGAGATTGGCCAATGGGTCAGAACCATCACAATCCCAGTTATCCGCAAAACTGGATCTATCTCTCTCTCTGTCACGGTCTTTGTCTCGATGACTTCTGTTAAAACTACTGTAAGCATGCTTGGCAGATCCATTTATAGAACTCCTCCGGGAATTAGATGAGGAAGTCCGTTCAAGAAACAGAGAACGAGCACTATCAAAATCATTAGCATTCTTAGAAGACCTATTCCTTGCATGATGGGCCACAGAAGAAGAATCTACAAAATAATGTGATGACAGTTAGTATTTTCCCCTTTTCACTGGATAAAACACATTAATAGACTTAATACCAAAAGTTTTAAATTATGCAAATTGCAGACAGATGCAACCGCAATTGTGGTCACATAAAGTCCAAAACATTGTCGCGCAACTCCGGTAAAGAGAGTCCAAAAACCATTATTGATGTTAGAAACAACTGTCCCCACAGTTTTCTTTCAAAAACTTTGTAAATACCCATTTTTATGTTGTGCACATAAAGAAACATTCTTAAATACAAGAACATGACATTCCGAATTAAATCAAACAAAAGCATTGAAAATGTAAATAACTCAAAAAGATTGTCTAAATTACCAGTGTGGTTAGACGAGGGAAAATGTTGGATTGAACTTCCAGCAACACTTCCAGCACTTCTCAACCATTCTGGAACTAATGTAGGTTCACTTCTTTCCATAACTAAGACTGAACATCATCAGAAATAACAAAATAAAGTCGTGTGCACCTCTTCACCAAGTCCACCCCAGGTAACACTATCACAATTGTTGGTATAGAATACAAATCTCCCTTCTCTACCTTGCACCACTCATCACTATTCTAAAACCCAACCTAATCGTGAAAAATTTTGTTCCAAACAAAATGATATATCAGCACTTCCACAGTGAAATTCAAATCCTTCAACAGTTAAGAAAATAATCCAACCTTAGCAACGAAACAACCTGATACTTAATCCACAAATAACCACAGCCGTAATTGGTCCAGAACAAGACACTAACAAGAAACCTGAGTCTTGAAACACATGACAATGTTGTTAAGGAATAGTTTCTCAAAGCAAAGCCTCCATCATTGATCAAAACACGGATTTCCACTCTAAACCACTCACAGATGTTTCACCTCTCTACACAATCCAAGAACCAATAATTGGGAAAATCAAAGCACCACTGAGGCAACAATGGCAAAATTCACTGCATTGCAAACCCATCCATGGCACCAAATTAGGAAAATAAAATAATATAAAAAAGCCCTATATTCAGTGTTGAAAGGAAATAGGGAATGAAAAAAAAAAAAACAGAGAAGAATAAAACGCACGTGATTAATTGGTGGATTAAGAAAAAAAACTCCTCCTGGCACCTAGGGTTACACAGACGAAACGTCGATGTTTGATTGAAAGGGTGAAAAGGAAACCACAGAAAACCAACTAACCCTAAAGGCAAGGCAGTGATTGACGATGGGAGTGAAACGTCTACGTTTTGAGTGATAACCGCCAAGCCTTATCGCGTAATGCTAATAGAGAGAAGGAAAAAGAGGAGTTGGTTTGTTTTAGGTTTGGAGTCAGAGAATGAATGAGCACAGAATGAGAGAGTGTGTGGAAATAGGGTTTTTGTTTTGTTTAGTGCGATGTGTTTGTGGGTGTGTGGGTGTGTCAAATTGAGAAGAGAAACAAGGTATAATTTTCTGTTAGTTTCGGATACTCAGAAGCAAGCCGAGTTATGAACACTCTCTTCTTCGTTTTTTTTTTTTCTTCTATATATTATAATATAATAATAATCATTTTAAACCTGTTTTCTCTACATCTGTTTTTATTTTGTTCTGTATTTATTTAATTTAAAACAAAATAAAATCATTTAATGAGGATTTTATTTTCGTCAAATTTTTTTATCAACATCATTTACAACTCATATTTACACAAAACAAATTATTATAAAGGATAAGTGGAAAATTCTAAATAAAAAAAATGATTTCTTAGTAAAAAAATTAACTTAATAATCTCTCACATTTATCTTACTAACTTTTTATATTTAGGATATATCACAATGGGTTGTTACTTTTTTATGTTTTTTAAGAATTTTTTGTTTACATTTTGATTTTATTATATTTATCATATTTTTCTACTGTTGATTCTTGACCATTAACTACATGCGTGTCATCCAAGTATGGCAGTTCATCTCATTGCAATAACAAAATTGTAGATAAAATAAACAAGTTATCAAATTTGGAATTAAATTTTAAATGAAAATAAATTTTTATTTATTTTTCAAAACAAACAAAATATTTATAATAATCCTAAAAATTATTACTAAAATAAAAATTAATATTATATATATAATGGATAATTTATTTACTTTTAAGTATAAATATTTTTATTTTTATTATTTATTTGTTTCTAATCTAATAATTAAAATATTTAGAATATTAAATTATTAAATAACTAAACAAATTGAATAGTAAAGATTTAAAAATAAATTTTTAATTCTTACACTTAAATACTTTATATATATATATATATATATATATATATATATATATATATATATACCAAAGTGAAACACATCTGTCTGTTTTGTGTATAAAAAATATCACTGTATCAAAAAGTGACTCAATATTAAAAAAAAATCATATTAAATATTATAATTCATTGTATTTTTCACCTAAAGTAAATATATATCATATAGTTATTAAACACTTATTATTCAATATCAGAATTAAAAATTATTTTGTATCAACCTAATAATAGATTCATGTTGATATCTTTTTAATATGTTGATATCTTTTTAATGTCTTAGATATGTCACCAATAATTTAACATTTTATTGAGTTTATTTCAATATACTCATTACACTATATATTTATAACTTTTTAAATTTCATACAATAATCATACTATACATATAATTCTTATCAACAACCATAATCTCAACTAAATGACATACATCTTAAGTTTAAACAAAAAACATTTATTCTATTTTTTTTCTTTTCAACCACAACAGTTTATATATTTTCTTAATTTTCACTTAAACGAATTTCTTTTACTTGAATTTATAATTTTTTCTATAATTTTTTACTTGAACAAGTAATTTTTATTCAACAAAATATATCAATATTATGTTTTTTTTAAATATTTTCTCTTGAATGATTATTTCGTAAAAATATTATTATTAATATTACTTCTTTCATCATGGTCACGTAATAACAAAAATATAAAAAAATAATTTTAAAATAACATTTTCATAATTTATCAACATTCAGAATAAAATAAAACATCTTATTAAACTTAAAATAATCAAACTATTTTTTTTTTCAAATCATATCCTTCATGATCAAAGATTAGAAATCAAGTATTCAATATTTCCACTTTTTCACCTAAAACCAAAACAATACCCAACATTATATTATAAATTCAGGGAAACTTTATTTTTGCTTAATTTTTTTTTTTCAAGTAATTATCATCTAAGAATAAAATTCAAAACTAAATTTCTAGAAATATGAGTAGCATATTCAAAATAATCTTAACTAAATGATTTACTCATTTATAAATAGATTTCGTGAAATATTTTTTATATCTTCATCTCTTTTTTATTCTTTTTTTATAGATAAAATCTAGCAAAATTTTCTGACTTTTTTTTAAAAAAACTTAGATAAAATTTAATTTTAAAAAGATATATATATATATATATATATATAAATTTAGTTCTATATTTTTAAATTTTTTTAAAAAATCAAACTTATTTTAAAATATATTTTCACATCATTATAATATTAAATTAATCATAATTTTCAATTGATTAATAGTATAAAAATTTATATCTAAAATGAATAAAAGATATTTTTTTAAAATATAAAATTGTAATTTTAGGAATCTAACATTTTGGATACCATTTTGTCTAAGTATATTTGTATAGTTTCAAAAATTATATTTGAATGTCACAGATAAATTTCCAAAATTATAATTCTAAATATATATAAAAAAGAATTTTAAAAGTTTAATTTAAGAATATGAAATAAATAAAATTCTGGAAAAAAAATTCAAAATACATAAACTTCTAAAAGTTTAATTATTTTTCATATTTTTAAAGAAAAAATATTTGACATTAAAAAAATCATATCAGCATGATTTATTATTTTTTTCAATAATTTATTTTTCTATTAATTACTAATTTAATTTTACCTTTTTTTTTAATTACAAATTTAATCCTTTTTATACAAATTCAGTTTAACATTATTAAAAATTTAAGTGTCATAATTAATTAATATCAAATTTTGAGGATTTTTATTATTATTTTCTTCTAAAAAATATACGAATAGATCATATAATAATCTCACCATTTCATTAACCTTCCAATTTTTTTACAATATTTATTCTTAATTAATAAATATTTTAATTTTACAAATTATAAAATAATTTTATACAGTAACATCTTTAACCACCACTATTGTATTTTAAAAATAAAAATATAATAAAATTAAATAACTTATTTTATTATATTTTAAAAATATGTATTTTAATCTATTTAATCATTAAATCATAATTATATATGATATTATGGGAAATTTATAAAAAAAAAAAGTAATCATAATAAAAATGTAATTTAATTGTTCACATTTTAATATATTATGATTAAAAATATTAATTTAATTTTCATTTATATAAATAAGATATCAAATAATTTTGGATTAATATAATTTTTTTAAAAATAAAAGAAACCTTTAGTTTTGTATCTATATTATTTAATATTTTCATACAATTAATTTAATAATATAAAATGAACAACTTCTATTATTTAATTATTATTTAATTTGTATCAGAATATAATCTGACATCAATTTTTTTTTCATACAAAATTGAAAATTATTTTTCTTTATATACTAATTAAATATTAAATTACTTAATTATATAATTTTATAATTTTTTATTTCATCAAACTCATACCAAATTACTTAAATCATATAAAGATATGATCTTTCATACAAAAATTTAACTTGTTCATGAATTCAATAACGAAAAAGTAGAAGATAAAAATTATTATCATTATTGTCATATCAAAATATTTACTTTATATTTTACTTTCAATTAAAACAGTTTATTTGTATATTATGATTCAATGTATTGTATATTTTTAAGCATAAAAAAATAAAAAACTGGAAATCATATATTTAAATTATATATATATATATATATAAGAAAAATATTTTATAATTATTATATTTTAAAAACATAATTGATAGTATATCTTGATGATAATTTTAAAAAAATTATATTAAAATACATTTAGGATATAAAGTGATGTATTATGTTAATTTATAAAAACAAATTTTTTAATGATTATTTTTAATTTAAAGACTTATTTTTAGACTAAATCTGTTCTCAAACAATATTGTGCATGAGTTGGTTTTTTTAGAACAAATATGTTGTTACTTATGTTTAATTTTAGAACACTTTGTGTGGGGGATTATTATACTCAGTTCATTTATAACTATTAATAAAAGGATTAATTTTAATATTTTATAACTATTCTTTATTATTTTATATAATCTTTTACAATTTTATTTTGAATATTGTGGTTATCATTTGATAACTAATTTTTTAATTATATTAATTAATTTTTATCATCTTAAATTGTGATAATTTGTAACAACACAAATTAACAAAAGTTGAGTTTTTTTTTAACTAATGTAGAAATAATTATTATTAGTCATATTTAATCGAAAGGGATTAGATTACATCAATTTAAAATTGACCAAAATTATACTATTTAATGATATTTGAGCAAAATTAAACAAAACAAATAATAATGAAACTAAAAAAAAGTAATTAGGCCAATTAAAAATAAACTTTAAATTTTCCTTTTTTTGTAAAATTGACCAAAAATAGCATAAAAACTTTATCATGTAAAATCAAACCCTCATGAAAGAGAAGAAATGGATCAAAATGCCCCAAAAGATGCAGTGGCCTAGCATCTGCAGACAAAATAACCCCTACCCTATCAACCCTATAACCTTTAACGAGAAAACAAAAGATAAAAAGAAAAAAAAAATTACCCTGTTAAACAGGAAGGATTGAGGCACCTGTCACTTATTGCAATATTTGCAAAATGCAGGGTTCTAATCAAAACCCACCCCCTCTTCTTTCACTCTCAAATCATTGGCCTTCAGAACAAAAGGAATGGAACTAATCAACTGCCATAAAAAATATGAAACTTGGATCTAACTAGGATTAAAGAAACAGTGTGTCAAGCTTCAGATCCGGGATTAGTAGAGCTCAATTCAGCAGAGGATTCATGCAAGTTAGATGTATAAGATTCGAAAAACTTGGACAGCTTTGGCTGCATGCCCTGGCATAGCTTGAAGGTAGTTGGGTCCAAGTTCTTGTACTGAAAAACAAAAGCCAATGAAAAGTAAGTAAACAAACACAATTAGGTCACATCAAGTTACATTAAAATTTAAGTTAAGGAGGCATGAAAAAACTGATGGCAGAAGAGTTCACTCACGCATGAATTTCAACAAATCAACCACAAACCTTTAAAAGAAAAAGGATTTTAACTTTTAACTTCACAAGTATTCAAGTTCACATCATAATCAATACAAAAAACAAGATCATATATCTTTACCTCCTGATAGAAAGAATTGATTTCCTCTTCTGTAAGGCCTTCATCCTCATCCCAGTTCTCCTCCCAGCCAAGAGATCGAAGGAATGCAGCTTCTTCCTCATCAGGATATATTGTAGCACAGGGAATTGATTCTTTCTCTTCATTATCAGAAAGTCTGTGAACCTCTTCATGAGCATGGGCATTACCATTGCTAGTCAGTTCAGTACCATTTCCAAGAGACTGGGGAATTGCAGATTCATTAACTATTTCCCTATTTACTTCATCAGATTTCTCCATTGCAGGAGATGAAACCATCGGGCCAGAATTTGGAAGAACTGCAGAAGTGTTCATCAAAGTTTTCTTCTTAATAAGATTGAAGAAATCATTTCGGCTCTGTACTTGAGAGATGGAATGTTTCTTATCCAAAGTTGAACCTAACTTCAGATCCATAGAAGTTGATTTCCGCTCTGTGGAGGATTTTAGATTATTGGGGTTATTGGGGTTCCTCAAAGGAGCAGAAGCAGTGCCTGATGTAACAGCATGTTGATTTCCTGGTTTGTTGTTTGTATAATTTGTAAGATTTGATACATCCTTGGAGGTAGGGGAAGCACCATTTTCCCACACAACAGATTTAAGATCAGTGAACTTTCCAGATGTCTTTGGAGCATCAACTTTAGCATTTACACTACGTACAGATTGGCTTGCAATGTGCAATGCAGAGGGCTGCTGTGGCACAGTCTTGGTAACTACACTCATCTCAGTATTTCTGATAGTTATTTTGGGCTTTGATTTCTCAGAATTAAGAACCTGAAAAGAAAATAATGCATAATATTTTATCATCCCAGATTATGCAAGAAAAAGTAAATATACACATGTTGCTAGAATTATAATCTTCCGAAGGTTTTGAAGTATGTCTTGAAGGTTTTGAAGTATGTCTTGAACAAGGATACATCCAAATGTGATATTATTGAAAAAAGAAAAACACAATCCTCATTTCCTCCACAGATTTCTAAAATTACATTAAAACAAATGGAGCAGACATAAAATAATAACAAAGTTTGCACAATCAATTTTAAGTATCCTCTAAGGAAATCATAAATTTCATATATAATACCAACATCCACAAACCCATCTGCAGTGAACTGACCATAGAAGCATAGAAAACAAAGGTAGCAAGGTAGCAAAAGAAGTGAAAAATGGTAGATTATATTCGAAAGGGACATGAAATACTTATAACTAAAGCAAGTAACAACCAGCTTATCAAGACAAACAATATGGTTACAGAATTATCCATAGAAATGTCTCATGCATTTATTTAGAAACCTTTTACAAATTTATTTAAAAATTTATGACAAAGATTTATTCCCAACATATAAATATTAAAAGGTTTTACGTAAGCAATTGAACATCAAATCATGACAGATTGTTATTCCAAGTAACTACATTATCCCAGCACACAGATTCCTTATACACCACATAGAAGAAGCTGGAGGAGATAGGTAGCCCAGAACAGTGTTATCAATGTTGGATGGCGGTGGAATATGGCAAAAGGCCAAAATTCAGATTTAGGTACCAGCATGTAGTATTCGTAAAATGAAATATTTCTCATATCAGTCCACTGGGAGAGGAGCATAAAATTATCACTAATAAGAAACCACTACTTAGATTATTATATTACTTCATAATTCAAATTCAGGCCCCAAAACAATGCCTCACAGGGACAAACAGAAAAACAAAATGCAACATTATTATTAAACACCACCCTTGTTATAAATTCACACATTGCATAACAAGAAGTAAAATAAAATAGAAAAATCAAATCAGAAAAGCATAAATTCCTGTTTGAATTTCACATATAAAACTAATAAACTCTCATTAAAATAAGCTAAGAAAATAATGGAGAAGTAAGCATCTTTTTAATACCTATTTGTTTATTCATTTTCTTTTACTGAAATATAAAAAAAAAAAAAAAAAAAAAAGAAGGTTGAGTAGAGCTTCAAGATAATAGATACAACAGAGGTCTCATAGGATTAAAAGTAAATTATTCTAAAAATTCTGCTAGCTGTTATATAGAACTTAAAATATTAGTGACATTATTTCAAGTATTAGTTTGATTTGTAATTAACCATTATATAACATCACTGCAACATATGACCATCACTAAACCATATAACAAAATATGGTGCAAAAGGATTTTAACAAAAAAAGCTTCCCCATCAACTTGCTCATTTGTATGATGTCTTCTGTCTATTCTCTTCATTGAGATAATGTACCCGGCCATCATTAAATGACACAAATAACAAATAATACTATGAATAAAAAAAGAAAGAATAAAGGTTACCTAGTTGTTACATCAATATTTATTTCTAAATCTGATAGCGTGTTATTCAACCATCAAATTAATTCCAGGTTATTCAAAACACATTTCGAATTATCAACCTCATCCCAGTTCACTAAATAGCACTCCAACAACAACAAAATTCTTATACTACCACTAAATGGCACTCCATTCAATGCAAATAAATAAACTAAACAGCCAAAGTACAAGTCCAACTTAACATGTTACACTACAGCTTAGTTATGTTCTTAAGCTATTTAAAATTACAACAAACAAAACATAATATACATAATAACAATTAAAATATGAGATACATATGGATATAGATTAATTATAAGAAATAAAATCCTGCAATGCAATATATTACAGAATAAAGTTTGCAAAAAGAAAAACTACAACACTATTTCAGAAGGTGATTCTCTTACCGAAGCTTTAGGCATTGAGGGTGTTACTGGAATCAACTGTCTTGACTGCTTGATAGCCAGTTCCTCAAGCCTTTGGGTTTTGACCAACACCTAAAATTGATTAGGGGCCTTATTAATTGATCATGGACATATATAATACAAATATAATTTAAAGAAAAGTATAAGAATAAAGTAGCTAGAGATAAAGATACTGGTAAAATAACATTTAAAGAAAAAGAAAAGAATAAGAATAAACTAGCTAGAAACACAGGTACGGGCTCAACTACCTGGGGAGCAGAACGAGCTCGAGACGGAGTCTGTGCCAAAGCCTCAGCCATATTAAGACTGGCTGTTGTACTTGAGGCTACAGACCCAAAAGTTGTATTAACAGTTTGTTGCACAGATAGAGATCCAGCACTGCTGCTCCCAATTATAGTAGGCACCTCTGCTAATGCAGATGTCCATCCCTCCCCTCCAATCAAAGCAGAACTACCAACAGGCAGGCTCTGACTAGCAGCACCACCCAAACCAGGAGATGAAACTCTCACCACTTCAGCCATTCCCTGCTTCTCTTCAGTACCAAGTGATGGAAAATCCTTGTCAAATACTGCTTTCTGAATGTTACTACTAACATTACTCCCAGAAAGAATGCCATTGCTATTGCTCTGTTGACTACAGCCACCAGATTTAGTATCAACTGCAACTCTTCGGGGTATAACCTCACTCTGTTTCCTAGAAATCATTGAATGAGAACGGCGCAATGTATCCCTCTCCATCCTTCCAAAAAAGAGGTTGGCCAATGGATCAGAACCATCACAATCCCAATTATCTGCAAAACTTGATCTATCTTTCTCTCTGTCACGGTCTTTGTCACGATGGTTTCTGTTGAAACTACTATAGGCATGCTTGGCAGAACCATTTATAGAACTCCTCCGGGAATTTGATGAGGATGTCCGTTCAAGAAACAGAGTACGGGCACTATCAAAATCACTACCATTTTTAGAAGACCTATTCCTCATGTGATGGGGTCCAGAAGGAGAATCTACAAAAACAATGTCACCACAGTTAAAACTGCAACCGCAATTGTGATCATATAAGGTCAATGTAACATTGACGTAATTGCAATCATGCAGTGACAAAATAACTGTCGTCACAATCATCTCCTAAACCTTGTTAATACCCACTTTTTCCCACACGGGTACCAAGATTCATAAATGTGCAGACATGGCGTTCTGAATTAAATCAAACAAATGAATTACAAAATGACATAATTGAGAAAGAATATCTAAATTACCATTGTGAGTAGTCGAGGATGCAAAATGTTGGACTGAACTGCCAGCCCCTGCTATACTTCCAGCACTTCTCAACCATTCTGGAACTAATGTAGGTTCACTTCTTTCCATAACTACTACTGAACATCATCAGAAAACGTAAAAAATAAATTGGGGCACCTCTTCACCAAGACCACCCCCAGCCCCAGTAGCACTATGACACTTGTACGTATAGTATACCAATCTCTTTCTCTACCTTGCACCACTCATCAGTCATCAAAAACCCAATCTAATCAAGAAAAATCACCTAGTGCAAAACCTTTTCCAAAGCAAGACTATATGTTACCCTAACAAGAAACCTGAGTCTTGAAACACGAGACAATGCTGCGAAGGGTCAGCTTCTCAAAACTAAGCCTCCTTTGTTAATCAAAACACGGATTTTCACTAAACCACTCACATATGTTTCATCTCTCAACACAATTCACAAAACCAACAATTGGGAAAATCGAGGCACAACTAAGACAACAATGGCGCAGAACTCACCGCATTGCAAACTCATCCATATTATCAAAATTACAAAAAAAAAAAGCCCTAGAGGGCAACCGATATATTTAAGTGTTGAAAGAAAATAGGTAATAAAAAAAAAGGACCGAGAAGAATACACACGAATTAATTGATGGGTTAAAAAAACTCCTCCAGAACCTAGGGTTACGGAGGAGTAAATCTCCTCGTTTGATTGAGAGCGCAAAAGAGAAACACAAACAAAGGAACCAAGTAACCCTAGAGATGAGGTAGTGATTGAGGATGGAAGTGAAAATTTGAGTGATAACTGTCAAACCTTATCGCAGAATGCGAATATAGAGAAGAATAAAAAAAAAGTTGGTTTGGTTTAGGTTTGGAGTTAGAGAATGAATGAGCAAAGAGTGAAAAAGAATGGGAGACAGAGAGAGTGTGTGACAAATAGGAAATAGGGTTTTGTTTTGTGGAGATGTGTTTGTGTGAAATTGAGAGGAGGCAAAGAGACAATGTATAATTTTCTGTTAGTTTTTGATACTCAGAAGCAAACGTATGAGTTATGAGGATCAGTCTCTCTTCTCATCTTCAGTTTTTCTTTCCAATATAATAACTAACAAAATCAAAATAACATATTTTTGTGTCCAATTTTTTGTACATGTGTTTTATTTTTGTTACGTTTCTTTTCTCAGCCTCTCAAATTTTTTATATTATTATAATTTTATTCGATTAAAAAAGGTTAACGATAATTTTTTATATTTTTGTCATATTTGATTACTTTTAAATTTTTATTATATTTGTGATATTTTTTCCACGGTTGATTATTGACCATAAGCACCAGCTTGCACGTGTCATTAAATATAGCTGTTTCCAGTATAATATTTTAGAAGAAAAAATTAATATTTCTATATACCAAATGATATTAGATAAAAATATTTGATGTGGGTTTATGTAAGTAAACTAAATAAATTAAATTTTAAAATTCAAATCTAAATTAAATTTTAAAATTCAAATCTAAATTAAAAATTTGTTATTATATTTTTAATACATCTATTAACAAAATTATTTTACTGTAAGATATTATTTTTTTATATTATTTTTTTTCAATGTGGGAGTCAGTAAAAAAATGTATGACAAAATTAAGATAAAAATTATTATTTTCTAATTTGTTAAGAACGACTATTATTTATTTATAATTTATAATCTACAGTCATTTATAGTTTTATTTTAATATTTTAATAATTAATTACTAAATTTTTAGTTATATTAATTAATTAACCCATGTAATTATGCATATGTTTCTACAGAATTAATGCTATCTTTAATATTTTAGTAACTATTTAATAATTAAATTTTTTAATTATATTAACTAATTTTTTTATAACACAAGTTTTTATTAAGTATATAATAATAGTTATTAACTAAAACATCAATTATCATAATTTTAATCCAACTACATATTTTTCATTTTTATAATAATTTAAACTGATAATTTTATTAGATTTTTGTAAATGTTATTTAATTTCTATAGTACATTAATGTACATGTGTTTATCATAGGAGCGGAAATTTATGTAACGACAGTTGTAAGTGATTTTCAGGTATAAATTATAATGTAAAATAAATTTATTAATTATATTTTTTTAATTAACATTTTAATAATATCTACAAATTTTTCTAAATAATTGACTTTTTATTTTTTATTTTTTAAAAAAGTATTTATAATAAAATTGATTTTTATATATATAAAATTAAAATTTTTTAATAACTCTGAAAAAAATATTTTTATATTTTCAAAACTATAAATTTGACAACTTATTTATTTCATAATTTATAAATAAATTTTATACATATTTATATTATAAGTTTTTGATTTAATATTGAATTTGATTTGATTTAAATTTAATATAAAATTTTAATTAAATTAAAATTATTTTATAATTCCATTTATATTATCTTTTATGATTTTTATTGTTATATAATTTTTTTAAAATATTAAATATTTCATAATAAAAAATTATCAAATAAAAACACATAATAATAATAATAATTATTATTATTATCAATATTTTTATTTTTTCTAAAAAAATTTAAAAAATTATATGATTTTATATTTAAAAATTATAATATAATATTGTTATATTATTTTGATAAATATAAATATATTATATGTAAAATAGAAAAAAATAATAAAACAATTTCAAATAATATATCAATATATATTTATTATTTTTTAACTTAAATTTAAATATAAATGTATGTCAATATTGATATAATTTAATCAATTTTGTTTCTTACTTAAATTTGTGATAAATTCTGGTCAACGTTGATATTCTACATTACAATACAATGATTTTTAAATATATATATTTAATTACTATAAAATATATTAAAATATAATAATTTTCTAAATTAATATAAGTTAAAATTACATGAAATATATATAATTTAATTTAATTTAAATTTATTTTTTTCTTAATTAAATTTGGGATAAATTTTTATTAGTGTTAATATTCTAAATTATAATAAGATTGTTTTTAGATATATGTTTAGTAACGGTAAATTTAAAAAATTAATATGCTAAATTGGTGCTAATATTTATATAATTTAATTCAAATTTGATTCGTATTTAATTTTTTATATATTCTTTTATATAATTTAATACAAATTTGATATATTTGAATTATTTTTAATGTATTAAGTGATTGTATAAATATTATGTAATAAATTAAGAGAATTTCCTTCTAATTTTTCTATTTTTTAATTATTAATTATCAATATTTTATTGTTTTATTTTTTTTTTAAGTTTATAGAAGTAATTATTGTTACATCTATTTAAAGTCTTTTGAAATATTTTTCTATTGAAGAATTTAGGAGTGGATACAAAGAGTTTTACATAATATGTTCTTTGAATCAACATGGACGATCTCACTTTTTAATCAGTATATCTCTTATATTTGATCTTATAGATATTAGTTATATAAGAATGTAGTTTCTGAATTTTCTTTTGTTTGTCATTTTTTTTTCTTTTTTATTACTGTTAATCATTTTTTATGTTTATTAATTAATTAATTTAATATATATTTAAAAAATACAGTTAATTTTGTGGAAAACAATTATTTTAAAGTTTCATTCTTTTATAATATAAGATTTGCCAAAAATTAATGATTTGGTAGTAAAATCTCACAGCAGGGTTTACGAACTTCAGAAGTAGGATAATAAAGATACTTGAAGGCAATCATTTATTTACCTCTTTCCAAAATTTACTCCTCAAATAAAACATACAAAATTTCTAAAAAGTATTTTTTTCTAAATAATTTTAATTATAATATTATTATATTTACTTTTTATAACTTTCACTCAAAGTTTATTTTATTTATAAAACTTCTCAAGTGTAAAAAAACCTAATTTTATTAAAATTAATAAATTTATAAGTCAAATCCATTTTTTATTAAATTTTTCTAATTCAAATTTTTATTATAAAAATATTAGAAAATAAATATAGATTTTTAATATATTTTATAATTGATTTTATTTTTCTTAATAATTACTATATTATTAACTTCATAACTCGCTCAATTTAACATTAAGACCAGTAATATAATTTATAATCAAAATAACATAATTTTAAATAAATAAGTTTTTTTTAATAAAAATAAAAATAAATATAATTAATATAAAGAATTTAAAGTGTTAATTTATATTAAAATTATATATAATATATTAATATATAAAAATAATGTGATATTGCTATATGAATAAAGTTTAAAATAGGTTACAAAATATTATTATCTCCTTCATATTAGTTTTAGTTTATTGTCTTCTCATGGATAAACTTTCTTCAAATTTGAAACTTGCTTTTGTGTAAAATACACGATCATAATAGTCAAATATATAAAATACAACAAACAGGTTAAAGTAGTGATTCAAAGGGTATGCATAGTTTAACAAACTATACAGGATATTCACTATAATCACATTCAAGTGTAAGAATCTAACTAAAGTTTTACACATAATATAATTTATACATCACGAACAAGACTGATAACTTCCGGGAAGACTGCATGGATCTTAGACATCTAAGGTTAGTACCTAATGTATCAAAATAGGACCACGGGTCTTGATACGATATGCTAACTAAGCATGTTTCACCTCAGCGTCATCCCCTCGCAACTCATAACCAATATCACATCAAGATAGCCTCATCTAACTACCTCCTCTAAGTAATTGATGTGACCTTCATCAACCTTTCACCACATTAGTCTCAATCTGTATGACTTTGATCCATCCACCTTGAGGTCTGAATGTCTTATACCATATCCTTATATTCACACATACTAAGTTATCACATGTCACATTTTATTCATAAGAATAACTCTCTCCTCAAACATACACAATCTCATGCCCACTTTCATGTTTATCATTTTCATATTACTTCACATTTATCATTCATCAAAACATTGTACCCAAATCTCACTTAAAACATCTTTATAAACAAGAAATTCACTCAGCGAGTCCAAGTTCCGCTCAGTGAATGATCCGCTAAACGAAACTCAACTCCACTTAGTATATTGAGTCCATAGAGCAGTCCAAAAAACTGGAACAGATCCGCTCACCGCAGTATTAATGCGCTCAACGTACTCAGCGAATTAAAACATGAGAGCACTCATTTACCTCTATAGCCCAATCTGCTCAGTGCATAAGGCCTACGCTCAACAGATTTCATGTAGCGCAAATTATGCAAAAATCCTTAACTCACTTCTAGACCCAATTTCCAACTTTAAGTATACTTCTAAACACGAATTCAGTTTAAAAATCATCCTTTATCACAACAAATTGATAAAATATTGGGTCTAAGAGTATTATTAAACCTTTCTACATAATAGGCTTCATAATTCCATACCAACATCATTAATTCCATACCAACATCACTGCACAATTATACTAAATCAGAATTTTCATTCCCAATTCACATTTCAGAACAAATAACATAACAAGGATTTTCATATCAAAATTCAATTCAACATCCATAAACACTCATCACCAATATCATAATTTCAACCAATGCATTTTCAATTCAATACAAACAACACTTAAAATGAACATTCACAACAATCAAAGCCCTTAGATTTGGGTATCACAATAGTAAGTCAACAACCAAACTAAAATCTTTCCCAGCTAAATCCTTAAACCATAGTTTAAAACCAATTTTTAGACACAAGCTAGCTTACCATACCTCAAACAAATTTCCCAAAATAGCTAGTGGTCTCCACCAAAGATAAAGTTTCCAAATACTCCAAAAGTGCTTAAACATCAAATCAACCACATTACTAGCAACCCACACTAGCATAGAACCATCTAACCCAAAAATAGGCACATGCACATATTCAAGAAGCTCCAATTTTAGCAACTCTTTTCAAATCCTAGGAGAAAATGAAGTACTGAGAACTTATTCAAATAGAAATTTCAATCGGTCCAAAATGTTCTATTCCTTAAAAGCTTCACAAAGGTGTACTTGAATCTTGAAAAAGATGAAGGATAAAAAGAAAAGTTAGAGAAAAAATATAGTTTACCGAAAAAAAAAATTAGAGAGATAATGAATTTTGAAATAATAAAAATTTAAAGATTAAGTTTTTCTTTTTATAACTCTTCTTAAAATTTTACCAAACATTTTCATCTTTCGTTACTTAATTCATTACCTCACTATAATTAACCCACAATAAATTCTTACAATTAAGTTTTTAAAATATATAAATAAATAACTAAATATTTTATCTTTCATTATTCTCAAATCATTATTTTTTTTTCTAAAAATTATTTATTTTTTCTCTATATTTTTCTCACTCATTTCTCATATTTTTAAGATTTAAAAATACTAATAGAAATTCGTGAGGAATAAACTATTTTAAATTTATTAAAATTTTTTATTAAAATATTTTTAAAATAATAGAAACAAAATCTTTAACTCAACTCATTTTAAATAAAGAAGGTTTTAAATAAGTTAAATTTATAAATAAAGGAATTACTGTAAAAAAATATAAAAAAAATAAACGTTTGAATGTTAAGAAATGCCATGGTCATCATTATTATTTGCTTTATAATATTTGTTTTAAATGAAATTTTTGAAATATTAATTACAATTCTTCTGTGATAAATATTTGTTAAGAAGGTGTAATTTGATGTACAAATGATGTGTGGTAGTTGAAGTGTTCTAAAATTATTTTACATGTGTAAATATTAAGATTAGACATGTTTTTAAAGGTTATGATCAAATATTACGCTAAGAAAATCATTTCAATTAATCTTTATTTTCAAAAAATCACTTGTAAACTTCTCTCATTATGTGACTAGAGATACCTAAAATACACAAGTTAATTAATTTGATAATTATCTCAAATTAATACAAATCGATGCATCATTTAAATTATTTGTGGGTTGACATCTCACTGAAATGATACACTACCAAATCTTATCAGTTTCGCATATAAATATAAAAATGATAAATTATTTTATTGCAAATTATATAATAAATTAAAAATGATATAAAATGTTAATTATAAATTTACGAATTATAAAGTAATATTAAGTAGAAAGTGTTAACTATTTTTTTGTACGAGACTAAGTATGTTGGTTCAGACAAAAGTTTAGAAGAAGATGAAGCAGGAGTGAAGATAGAATGTGACAGGATCTAAGGCGGCGAGACAAGAGAAGAAACAACTTTAACAGAGTGCAAAGTGGAAAAGCAAGTCGAGTTGGACAATCCGAGTCACTTGTAGGTGATCCACGTGGCACCGCGTTTTCTGTCACTTTTTAAATGAGCGTTTACCAGCTCTTATGGTACGCACCCTTTCTTTCTTTCTCTCACTTTCACGTAACTCGTCATTTTCTTTTCTTCAACCTCTTCTCCACCATTCAGAAAGGCTAAACACACTAAACACCGCGTTTCCCCAATCCGACGCCGATTTAGATGGAATTGGGCAGCCATGAATCACCTACCTCGACTATTCGGCTATAGAAAGAAACCCCCAAACATGGACCAGAAGAAGAGCAAGACGCCAGGCAAGAAGCAGCAGCCCAAGCTCGAGCGCCGCAACGCCGCCAAGCATTTCGAATACGACGCCGGATGTTCCTCCTCGTCCTCGTCCTCGACGTCCTTGTCGTCGCTCTACACGAGCACCATGGAGTTCTATGACCACACGAGCTTCCGAATCGAGGGCGTTGAGGGCGAGTTCGACCGGATTTGCCGCAGCCTCGGCCTCTCCGGCCCGGAGGACTTCTCCATTCCGGCCGCCGCGTGGGAGGCTATGAAGCTCCGTTCCTCCTCCGAGGTTCTGTCGCGCCGGAGCCACGAGGGTGAGGTGTTCGACGAGGAGGGGAAGGAGACGGAGGAAATTGGTGCGGTGGAGAGCGAGGATCGGGCTAGGGTTTTGGATGAGTGTGTTGTTCCTGCTGAGAGCAGTGGTTGTTGCACCGGAGGCGGCGGCGGTGGAATTAAGGGTTTTCGGCCTCCGATGTTGAAGCCGCCGCCGGGGGTTAGGGTTTCAGTGGTGGACGAAACGTCTTCCACGTGGGATTTGTTGCGGGATTTTGCGCCGAAAGGGGAGGGAGGGAAGGAGAGTTACGTGGAGTTGAGTTCTTCTGATGGTGATGAAGATGACGAACGAGAAGAAACGGAAGAAGGGGAAGTTGGCGGAGTGAGGGTGGAGAGAGAAGAGGAGGAAAACGCTGCGAGGATTGCGGAGATTGTGGATGAGTTTTCTGGGTTTTCTACTTCGAACGATGATGATTCTTCTAGCACTACCACGTGCCTTAGTTCTAATAATATATCTCCCAATGGGAGAATCAAGCGTGTTATTACTGCGGGTAACTGGCAGAAGGGTGAGCTTTTGGGGCGTGGCTCGTTTGGTTTTGTCTATGAAGGGATTTCTGAGTAAGTGCTTTCGCACCGCACCCTTCACTTCACTTGTCTTCACTCCTTTCCATTGGTAGAAAGGAAAAATAAGCCTTCTTGTTTATTTAATTTCTGACTGTGGTGTTAATAGGGATTCAGATTCTGTAGTAGAAAGTAATATTACAATGTTGAGTTAAGAGAAAGAGAAACAATTATAGTAGGGCTCAGAACAGTTTTAGGGATTCGGTTCATCTATTTTATTCCTCTCTCTCACTAAAATCCTTATAGGATACGATGCTAAGAATGTTAGTTTTAGAATTAGGAGATTGGGAAGGTAGGTTCTAGAACTACTGGGTCGGTTTGGATATGAGAATATGTTGGAAAAGTATCTAATGAAAGAGGATGGAGAAATATTTTTATTCATGTTTTACTAACAGTTATTGTTTCCAATTCTGTTTTCAACATAAATAGTAACTACTTATTATGGTGGGTAGAGTAGGAAATGGAATGAGCCTGTTGAATTGGTTTGGCCAATGTTCATTTTCAGTTTTTCCTGAGGCATAGCTGTGGTTGTTGCGAAATATCTCACATTAAATAATATGGTCAATCATTTCCTTTCTTCCAAAACAGTGTTAATTTTTTACAGTGAAGGAGTGATAAGGTTTATTGAGATGAAACGAATGATTTCTTGTGTTTTACTGAATGATTTCTACAAATTAATATTTCGGAATTATGACCAAGCTATCTAAGGAATCAAAATAAATTAAGGATTTAAGTAAACATGCAAATAAATTAGGATAATATCTCAACATATATTAACAGAACTTTTGAACCTTTTGTACTTTTGGTAACAGTCTACTGAAAAAGACTGTGATTACTGCATCCCTTTGTTGCATGTATTGGCTTTACACACTGGACTGTTGATTTTTATGCAGGATGAAAATCATAGTTTGAAGGGCATGGTCTTATTATTAACTTTTTTCTTTGCCAAATATTCTAGATTCTATGTTTTGTGTTTTTTATGGTTTCAGTTTTCCTCTAATATGGGCCCCCTATTGGGACTTTCATAAACTGTTATAACTCTTTGATGCTAAAATATATTTGTTCTGTTGCTCTTCCTGATTGGGAAATGCATGTGAGCATATTTGCTAAATATTCTAGATTCTACGTTTGGTATTTTTTATGGTTTCAGTTTTCCTCTAATATGGCCCCCCTATTGGGACTTTCATAAACTGTTATAACTCTTTGATGCTAAAATATATTTGTTCTGTTGCTCTTCCTGATTAGGAAATGCATGTGAGCATTATACGAGTAATCTTTTGTTCGCTCTCAGAATGGTGAAATTATGTTCATTTAGCCACTTCATCTACTATCTTCTATATATCTTGTATTCAAAATGCTTCATCTTATAGATTTGTTTCTCTACAAAGCTCCTGGAGCAAAGCTCTAAATAAATTGAAGTTAATAATAGGGTTTGATATTTGAGCCTGTAATGGTGTTTTTTTACAAGTCACTTGAGTGTTACTTGCCTGTGCTTTCCTTTTGTTAATTTTTTTGCATCTTCTGATTTCTACTGTAGAGATGGATTCTTTTTTGCTGTAAAGCAAGTTTCACTACTTGACCAAGGGCATCAGGGAAGGCAAAGTGTATATCAACTGGAACAGGTGAGATGGGATTACTCTTTCTATTGCTTTGTATTTTAGGGGATTGGTTTGAGAAAAATGTTTCTTTATTTTCTTTTACTGCCTTCACTTTTAATTACAAAAGTAACTCTTTGTTTTCATTTGTTTCTTCTTTCCAAAACTTTGGATAGGAAAGTAAAAACAACTTTTTATTATCTGTTTCCACTGTTTCCTGTACAAATTTTGAAAACAGGAAAGAAAATGGAAACAAAACATTTTCTTGAACCAAGTGGCCCCAAAATCATTTTCCTTTAGTGAAAATCCTTTGATGAAAAAAAAAGGTTCTCTTACCCAAATATAGTGCTATCCTTTGCAGTATCGTACAATATCTTTTTAAAAGCTGATTAATTCTATCAGTTTATTTACCTTATAGTTAATTTTTTTTCTCTAGATTTCTTTCCTACTTACTTCTTTGTTCCTCTCAGGAAATTGCACTTTTGAGTCAATTTGAACATGAGAACATAGTTCAATACTTTGGCACTGAAATGGTACTTTTCTTATCCTTTCCTTATATCAGTTTGATATTTTCCTGTTAAGTATCATTGTTGAATCTATGCTGATAGTTTCCATCACAACTTGTATTAAATGTTTCACATATTGGAAACTTATCACTTGTTGCTTTCAGTATAACGGACAAATTGTCGCTTGAGTCAGGACTAGAATATGCTTGACAGTTCCTACCCTTCTGAATGAAAAATGAGAGTATTTGCATGAAATTTTAAATCTAAATGATGTCATTGTAGGCCATAAAATGTCTGATTTTTATATGAATGAAGATCTACAAAACTGTAATGACTAAGATTAAGTCTTAGAGGAAACTTCTCCATAAACACGTATAGTAGGAGAGAAAAATAAGAAGAAAAAGGAAATTAGCTTCTCCACAAGCTAAATTAATTTATGTATGAGTTAAAAAATCAGATTTTCGACAAGTTAATAGTTCATGTATTAACTAATTTTAACTTATAGTCAATCTGCTTTCATTTTTTCTTATTTTTCTCTTCTAAAAGTGCTTATGGAGAAATTTCTCCAAACCTTATGTAAAAAATAAAACCACCTGGAAGTCTGGAATTAAATCATATTTGTAATATTATGGACTTTTCCAATGATAAAATTAAGATCGTTGTAAATTTTTTATCTTGGGTAATTAGGTTTATCAACTTTATATTTGCATCCAACTGAGTAGAGCATATAATTTAAAGTCAGATAACTTTTCTTGCATTTGATTAAACTACCAGGTTGTTGTGGGCCTTTCTGCAGTACAAATTGACAAATCACTGAACTTTGTGTGGAGTTTGGGGTGCTAGATTTCAATTTATTTATTTTATATAAAAAAAGTTAGGAACCAACATTAGTATTTTTATTGCATGTCAAAACTTTGGATACTGTATCCCTTCAATTATTTTCATTAGTTATGCTGCAATATTTTGGCTGTATTCAGATTTTGTCAGCTATAAACAAGTTTAGCTCCAATCAGTCTATTTGTTTTTCCTTGGAATTTCATACTGTAATATATAACTGATGCTTTGTAACATCTGTTTTTGTAATTTACACTCTGCATGTTGTTGATTGCAGGATGCATCAAATCTCTATATCTTTATTGAGCTTGTAACTAAAGGTTCTCTTAGAAACCTCTACCAGAGATATAATCTTCGAGATTCTCAAGTATCTGCATATACAAGGCAGATTTTGCATGGTTTAAAATATCTCCATGAACGAAATATTGTTCACAGGTGACCAATTTATTATTTATTTAATTTTGCTTTCCCTTGTTATAGACCTCTTCTGGTTTTATGATGGTCTAAGACAAGAATGATGTTTATGGCTCTTGTTTACCTTGCATAAGAGAAGCTTTCATTTGCTGTCTTATAATTGCTATATAAATATTGAAATGACTTCAGTTGTATTTTTCTTTCTTTTTCTTCTTGTTTTTAGACTCTTGTTACATATGTTTTTCACGTGATAAGGTCATCCAGAAATTTTAGTTGGGAGGATCAGTTCCCTGTTAGTACTTTGAATCGGTCCATATATTGGGTAATAGAATAGACTAGAGAGGAATGAAAAGAAAAAGTATAAAAGGGAGAAACTGATTTCTCACCCAATTATAGTCATTGCTATCCTTTTCTTGCCTCAAACAAACACCATTTAATGCACGTATGTATCCTGATATATCTACTGTGGTGGCGCCTTTAATTTCTTTTCAGTTATTTATTACGGCAGAATTGTTGGATGTAAATTTTCTCTAGACTTAAAATCATTTTCTTTGATATTGGACCAGGTTAAGATTGAGAGGTTGAATGATTCACTAAATCAAAAAGGAAAGATGAGAATTACCCCCAGAGAAAAAAACTACTTGAGCTCTAGATGTTATACAGAACATTTCCTTTTGCTTTTGAACTGGAACTGCATAAACCATTCCCTTTTTTAGTTTTGATGGACTTGGGAGGAAAAGATTTTGGAGGGAGTGATTGTGAAGGGATTTGTTCTATTTTAGTTGTTTGTTTGCGTGTAAATGGAGGGATCCACAGGTGGGAAAGTCCTTTCTTCTGTCAGTTGGACCTTTGCCCTTATAACAGTTTTCATTCTATTAAAATGATCTGCCCATATTACTGGTTTGCGTTTGGCAGTATTAAATCATGCTATGCTTCATATATAAGTTATATATAAAATTATATAATATTTTTCTAATGTAATCTTCACCAGAATAAATTTAACATAAATATTATATGTAATACGTAAGTAAATTTAAAAAAATAGGATAAAGTTGTCTTTTATCATTATATCTCAGTTCTTTCCTTTTACCTACTCATCTAAGCAAACAACTGAAAATAAATAACTTCATTTCATTTCTTTTAAATTCTATCAATCCAAACAATACAAATTTTTACTAAAAAATCACACATTTCTTGCCTTTATATTTCTTTTCTTCCAATTTCAATTCTCATCCAAACAAAGTTTACGTGTCACATGAGGGTTTGGTGTTGGAAATTGTAGTGACTAGTATTTTCTTTTCTGGGGTTGTGCAGTATGTTCATAATTTCTTTAACATTGATTTCTCTATTTCTGTTTATGAATGTAATGCCATGAAATTTTTTTTGTATACATTACCTAATTATTTCCTGTCAATTATAGGGATATTAAATGTGCAAATATATTGGTGGATGCAAATGGATCTGTTAAGCTTTCAGATTTTGGATTGGCAAAGGTGACTCTTAGTTTATGCCTTTCTTTTGTTCCTGTCAAACTTTTATTTCTGAACAATCTTCAATTGTTCATCTTTCCATTTTCTAATATTGTGTTATTCTTATTGTTTTCAGGCAATCAAATTAAATGATGTTAAATCATGCAAGGGAACAGCATTCTGGATGGCCCCAGAGGTTTGCCTTCAATATTCTCTTTTAAGTAAAGTTATTGACAAATGCGTATGGGCCAGCTTAAGTATTAATGGCGAGTTGACGTTGTTGTTTGGTAATTAACAGTTAATAATTAAGTCTGTTACAGGATCCATGGTTCTAGATTGAGTTTATACTTTTCTTACAGGAATTCATCAGCCTCCTTAGTACCCAAATAATTGAAAGAAAAGAAACTTTACAATCACAAAAAATCCATCTTTTTGGATGTATATTCTGATTTCTTAATTGGATAGCTAGAGGTTATTAAGCTGTATTGCTCTAACATGCAGGTTGTAAAAGGGAAGCAAAAAGGTTATGGGCTTCCAGCTGATATATGGAGTCTGGGATGTACTGTGTTAGAGATGTTAACGGGCCAAATTCCATACTCTCACTTAGAATGTGTATGTATTATTGCTACTTTCATCATCACCATTTCCAGTATAATCCAACTATGTTTCTTCATTTTTACCACTTGTTGCCTCATTTGTCTAGTTTTCACAATTTTTCATATTTTAATTCCAACTCTCTCTCTCTCTCTCTCTCTCTGAATGGGAGGATAGTTTTTTATGAGAGTGCGTAGAATAAGTATTTGACATTACATCTTATCTTTATGCGAGGATATTCCACACATAGTAATTTGACATTTTAGAAAGTCATTTTGTTAAGCAATCATAAAAATTTAAATTTTTTAATCTTGAACATTCATGTATGGTTATATATCTTAAATTTGTTTCTCACTCGTACATAAAAATTACGTTCTCATTAAATACGTCCCCTATATATGACTTTTTAATTTTAATGAGTCTCTCCGGACAACAGATGCAGGCATTGTTTAGAATTGGAAGAGGTGAGCCCCCTCCTGTGCCAGATTCCCTTTCAAGAGATGCACAGGATTTTATCCTGCAGTGTCTAAAAGTTAATCCAGATGAACGTCCCAGTGCTGCTAAACTCTTAAATCATACCTTTGTCCAAAGGCCGCTACTTTCCCAGTCCTCTGGTTCTGCATCCCCTCATATTCGAAGGGGTTAAACTTGTCACCTCCAACTATGAAACATAATGAAGGTACACATAACATAACATCTCCTTTTTTTCCATGTTTATTTTATTTTTTCGTTATATTTGAAATCATATTCATGGCTGTCAAATATAGTGTCATTCGGATGGATGGGCCAAAAGAAAGAAAAATAAAGTGGCTTAAAGATTTTATAGGATGGTCTTAGAATATTAAAAATAATATTCATAATATTATTTAGTTTGTACTTTTATTTCCTGAAATAAGGTGATGACACCTGTAGGGGTCATCATTTAGTTATTGGTATATTTTAGGTTATATAATTGTATTCCCTCCTACTTATTATCGATGCTTTATTTATCTTTTTTATAGCTTTAATGGTATATATTTTAAGTATTTTGCAGTAGCTTAATTATTTGCCTGGAAACTGGTGCTTCATCCAGCTTACTCCACCTCCTATGGACATACACCATTCATATTATGGGTGGCATCCACAACCACCATCACTGCCACAACCACCAGTGACAGTGGCCACTACAACCACTGGCATAACTACCGCCACCACCCACATCAACATTTATACTATCCACCAGTGCAACCACAACTGCCTCCACCCACCATGGATTTCTACCATCTTAACCAACATTTATACTACCCTCCACCACCACCATCATCATCGCACAGTACAGATCCACATCACCCTCCACACCACTTTCAACTACCAATACCACTCTTCACAACCTCCTTCCCCTTAACCACAGTCACACCACCTCCTACTCTGTCGGAAGCTTATTCTCTCCATCTTGTACTGGCATCAATACATTGGCCTCCACCGCACTCATCATCACAAGCAAATTTTCCTGTGCAAACCCCTCAATTCCACCCTTTCCAGTCCCCTACGTACCCAAATTGGGTTCCCCCTACTCCATCTGACTCTCAACAATGGGTTTTCAAAGGCATATGCTCTAATCCCCTCCTCCCCTTTCAATGTTTGTTTATTAATCTGTTTCTGTTTCAACCACTTACCACAACACCCATTTTGCAGTACCTTCGACAACCCTTACCCCCTGGCTTAGATAAATCTCACGGAAAAAGAACGATAGTTGAAAAGCTCTAAGAGAAACAAAATTAATGGGTAGCAAAGATTTCACCGGATCCTGCACAAGCTGTGAAGATGTCCATGGAGCACCAGCTGCTAGCAAAGCCAACTTTGTTGGTACGGAAGTGGCAGAACACAAGGAGGAGATCTTCCTTGATGGCTCTTCCTTGATGGCTGTTCCTTACTCCATCTAAACTTCACCGCCTCTTTCATTTCCCAAAACCAACCTCACCGCCCATCCCGAATTTTTTTCAACCCCTTCAAACATATCCCAGCCACACAATTGTTTCCCACCTCACGGGCCCTTTATCACCCGACAATTAGCACCCTATCATCTTCGCTTATCCCAATTTCAAATCGTTGGATGAAACATTTCTTTTTACCCTTCAATCTCCACCCTTAGCCAAAGGCACAATATGTGTGCTTGACCAACATTGTCCCAGTTTACATCACACTACATTTTCCCATCCACAATTATTGGACCCAAATCTTCACAAAACCACCTATTCTAACGGGCAACTTCATGCAATTTTAGAACATTGAGGACTGGGTCGTATGTGAACGGGTGGGTAATGATAGGAGGGACAAAAAGAAGCCCAAAAGAAAGAAAATTAAGCGGCTTATAGATTTTATATGATGGTCTTAAAATATTAAAAATAATATTTATAATGTTATTTATTTTAAATCTTTAAAGTAAGATGATGACACTTTTAGGGTCATCATTTATTGGGTATATTATAGGTTATAATTCCTTCCTACCTACTATCATGAATGAGAAATATCTATGTTGATGTTTATCTTCTTTATAGCTTTGATATTGGATTTTAGTTATTTACAGTAGCTTAGTTGTTTGCTTCTTATCTCATTCTTATTTGGGGAACAAATTTTCATGCAAATAATTAATTTGTGAAATAAGAGGGGGAAGAGGAGCAAAACCTTTCTTACTGGTTTCTGGTGGAACTCTGAAATGGAAATTTACATTTATGCAAATCATTGTAGCACGGTTTGATTTTTATCTTTACTGCCTTATTGGATTCTTTCCTTTTGATGACAGATCCATCGTTCATTGGATATAAAATATCTCCAAATGATCAGTCTTCAAGTTGCTAGAGTTGGTCTGGGGTGCATTGTTGTAACAATAGTTGGTTGTATTATGCCTTCAGTATTCAGTTTGGTTGCCTGTATTTTTACTCAATTTTTTTGAAGCATACCATATTTAAGAATTATGGTCCACGTGTTATATAATTACTGATGATTTGTCAGTTGTAGCATTCTAAAATATCAACTTCAAGCTGTAAAATGTTCTCCTAGTCTAACCCGTTTGTTTAGTTATTGAAAGAATTCTTACGCTAAATCCCCGGGAGCACTACTTGTAAGGATTGGATATCATACTATTTGTACATATTACCTATATTAGTAAGCAATTGTATGTGGACATCTTTATTTTTCTTCCCAAAATTATTCTCATTTTGATCTGTTTTTTTTATCCTTTCATGTTTAGCAGTCAGCTTCGCATTTAAATTTTATACAAGAGATGTTATAAATGGTGGCATAAATTGGGTATTGGTTAGTGTGGAATATTACAATTCTCAAGGTACACGGGTTTATTATTCTCTGGAACAATTTATCTTTAATTGAAACAAATCTATATTGGATATCTGCTTTTGCTCGTAACAAATGTGTTTGCTTTAAAGCTTTTTATATTTAAATGAATGACTTAAAAATCTGAAATGTGAGCCTCGGATAAACGGTGACAGATTTGCTGTGTAGTTGCAGCTTGAATCGACGCAAGGACATACATTAGTTTGAAGCTTTCTTGGCCAACTTTCTAATTCTTTATTGAAATGCTAGTAACGTACTTTTTTCAAACATACTTTTAGATATTTAATGAGCCTTTTTATTTTTCAAGTATTAACAAATTTTAAGCAATAGTAAAATGTACTTAGGAAAATGTATCAGAATATTTTGCTTGTCCATCTTACTCTCTAGATTATGTGTGGATACTTGTATTTATATCTCGAAAAAATTGCGTGAAGTCATTTTATTTTATTTTAATTTTTAAAATTAAATCCATGTTTTTTTTTATTGTTTCTAACAACATTTGGTCACACAATGTGGGAAAGTGACAGATGTCTAATTTGGTACGCCTCAGTATAATCAATTAGGTGACAATAACAATATGAGCAACTTTAAAGATAAATATGAATAATATATTCAACAATTTTAAAGAAAAATATAAATAAAATCCAACAATTTTTTAAACAAATATGAATAAAACTCAATAAAAGTTCATATGGATCTGATTCTCTGCTGTTGTAAATCAACATCAAAGGATCTCCACCTTTGGATTACTTAATTTTGTATAAAATATATTAGTTTGTTTAACAACAGCTCATATAATCTTTTTTGTTCAATTTATCCCACTATGATTCTCTAATAATAGTAGAATGTTACAATATTAGAAGATTATAATAGGCTAAATTTAGGGATTACATGTATTCGGTTTTATGTTAGACTTTTTATAATCTAGCTAAAATATTAATTAAATTTATTTTAGATAACATTAGTGTGTATTTTGTTAATATTTGAAATCTTAGGTTCATATATTGGATTTTTAAAATAAAAGCTATTAAATTTGGATGTGGATCATGATCTAAATTTGGTTTGATCCAAAATCAAACATAAATTTATTTATTTGATTTCGAGTTACTAAAAATTTATTCAAGTTGAAAAAGATTTGAATAAAGAAATTTATACAAAATTTTTACTTTTACAATAAAAATATCTAAATATAAATCACATTGCTTAAAAAAAAAAAAATACTAACTAAAACCAAAATTCCCAGGACTTGATGAATTACAATAATTTAAGAGATGATCAGAATGAGTGAATAGATATCTTTTTATTCAACACTTATTTCACTAGTGATGTAATTCTCATGTGCTCACGTCACCATGCTTATATGTTATATGTTGGTAGAGTCTGAGTCTGACATTATATATGTTCAATTTTGATCCCTATTTAAGTTGAATTCATTATACTACTAATAAATACGCGATCTCTGGTACATGAATTCAATTTACAATATATAAACTTTAAATAGATTAATAACTATTTGTAATATATTAGTACAGTGAGTAATATGGTGAAATTTAATCCTATTTGTAATATAATTTATTGTTTTTATGATTATTGTAATTAAGTCAAACAGAATAAGTTCACCATTAAAAAATAAAAGCTTACTTATACAATTCTCATACATATATAATCCTATAACATACTATTAATATTAGTCACTAGTATTGGAGTTTCTATGGGTTACCACTATTACTAGGTAAAAAGAATAGAAAACATGAAGGAGCGTTTTTTACTCCCAATTTTTGTAACCTTCGAAATCTTGGATTAAGAACTACCACGACATTAATCACGACAGAATCAATGTGTTCAACCGTTTCACAAAATAACGGATCTAGTAACCACTCTTCCCACTGATCCATTAACGTCTATAATCTTCACTTGTTTCTGTACTCAACAGTTTTATGCTTAAGATTTCAACTAAGTACGAGGAGCAAAGAGACCATAATCCAACATCAAAGCCATGTTTTGAGTTTCAAGACAATAATAAAAGGTTGACATCAATGAACTGAAACTATGGATTGCCCTGCCCCCACAATTTTAATCTTCTTTAGTCTTTACCTCTCGATTTCTTTACACGACAATTTTATCAACATACCCTTAAGTTTTCTCTGCAAAAGGATAACAGTTCCAAATCAAAACACAGAATCAATCAAGGGTTTACTATTATCATAACATAATAAAACATAACAAAGCACAATGCTTAATCACATGACATGTTACCAAAATTGTGCAATACTTATTTCCTTCGCCCTTTCTCTTGTTGGATTGGTTCGTTTCTTCGCTCCCTTTGTGTTGTTCCACACATTCATATCCAAACTGGGTGCTTGAGGTTGGTGGCATTAGGGTTGAAGGCGAGCATACTCGAACCGGTTCAGCCAACATCAACCGCTTCTGCCAAAATTTGACGGCAACCATTTATTTCCCTACATATTCTTGGCGTTTGAAGAAAACCAATTAGTTGCAAGAGAAGAAAAGAGGGAACTTGCCTTGCTTCTGGGCCGTGAATGATTGTGGGGCAATTGAACTTGAACATTTTTTTGGGACTGAGCATTTTCTCTGAGTTGTCTAGAGTAAGCAAGAAGCTGAGCCCTACGATCATAACCTTGTGATGATTGTGATCCTGGAGTTTGTGGCATTCTGTAATCTGACATAGTTTTCTTTCTGGGATCCTCTGATGGTTTACTTGAGCGTGTTCTTGGCGATTCTACGTAGACTGTAATCACCACTCCGTTTTTGTTTTGCATGTTCACGCTTTGCTTATTTTCTGATGCCATTTCTTTGGTTGATGCAGAAAGTGCTTTAGAAATGGAAGTTTTTCACCAATGGGACATCAAATTACATGACCTAACGAGGGAAATAAAGAATTGTGAACGTTAGAGATTTTTTTATGATCGGGATCTTGTTTTCAGAACATACGAGTGTGAACTTTCTGAAGATTCCATACTCCATTCGTCATGAATCGTTTCTGAAAACAACAAAACCAGAATGAAGAAGACCCTCGTGAGATTTTGGAATATAAAAAACTTGTACAAGTCAAAATTACAAGAAAGTACCTCTAATAATGATCATTCATTACGGTCAAAGTTGATTTTTATGCACTTTTACATATAAGTTTATACAGACTAGTTATTCCAAACAAGTTTATTAATTTTAATTTCTTCAAATGATACAAAATCATTAATAGAAAAAAAAAATAGTATACTAAAAAAAAACTAAGTGTTGACTTTGTCTCAATTGATATTGTCTTTCATTAATGAAAATTAAAAAGTTGGTCTAGATATTACAGGTTCATAGATCAGAATAATCTATTACATTAATTATTTTTTGGGTAGTTGTATTTCATTAACTATACGACACATTAATGGTATGTATAAACTATATACAATAGATGGTACAACTATAACGTCTATATTAATAGTCTACTGTATATAGAACAAAATTAGAAAAAAAAAACGGATTGATATCGTAAAATAGTTTTATATTTCGTCTGTTTATAAATTATTATATATGATGGATTTGTTAATTTTTACCACAATCAATTTTAAAGTTATACAAATAATGATTTGAAATTGGATGATAATAAAAAACTATTTTATAATGTAAACATAATCATTAAATTCTAAAAATTATACTTTTCCCTAATTAAATCTCAATTATTTAATTCATCATATAAAAGAAGTGATTAATCTAATTTATAATAAAATGAAAACACAAATACACTATTACGTTTATGTGTTGATAATTTTTTGCATAATTAAAAAAATAGTTATTACAATAAAAAATAACTATAACCTTATTGTAGTAAGGATAAAATTGTATAAAAAATTGTATATACTAAAAATATTTATAGAAAATGATATTAATTTTACATATATAAGTATAGATAAAGTTTTTCTATTTCTTATTAATATTTATTTACTTTTTCTAATTATTTTCTACTACAATCATTTTCTCTTTCAATCTTAGATTATTTAAAAGTTAATGAATATCATATATAGACTTTTAAAAAAATTATAAATTTTATAAATAAAAAGAAAATAATAAAAATGGAAAATTTAATGACTAATATTTTATAATTATAATATTTTTTTAGTAATGAAAAAAAAAAATTACCTAGATATTAGTCAATTAGACTTATGTAAGATAAGGGATCGATCTATTAGACTTATGTAAGATAAGGGATCGATCTATGATTGAACTTTTCGGGATGGAAGAGTTTAATTATCAATAATGAAATCAAGAAAATGTATCTCCATTATTTTAATATAATAAAATGAATCGAAGACGATAATATCTTGATTAATAATGGTCATATAAGTAAAATATAATCTTATTACCATAAAGAATATAACATATTTGTTGTTAATTCATACTTAGAATTATAGGTATCTCCATTATTAGATAAAAGATGGAGGTAACTTTTACCGTAAATATCTAAGGAGAGAATATCTTTATTAATAATGGCAATATAAGTGAAATATAATTTTATTACCATAAAGAATAACATATTTGTTATTAATTCATTCTTACAATTGTAGGTGTCTCCATAGCTGGTTAAAAGAAGGAGGTAACCTTTACAGTCAAGCCGCTTATGGCATCCATCTGAAGCCAAAACAACCAAGAACCACCATACATGAAATCCAGTCAATTCATTCATGGCTTAGTTTCTTAAGAAATAGAAACTATTTCTCTTTTATGATCCGGTTTGAAAATCTTCTTAAAAACACTCTAATATTATATTTATATGTATTAATTTAGTTATATTTTGAAATGATCTCATATTACCTCTAAATATTCTCAAGATAAACCAAAATACTGTATATTCCATGGAAACTCTGAACCACACGAGCCATATATAGAATTTTAATTTGTATTATTGACTTTTAACGAAGAAACTAATTAAGGAACCATTATGTCTCTGCATTTTAGGAAGACGTCCTTGTCTTTTCTATTCAAAATTTGTAATGTTTAATTGAATGACTCACACTTTACAGAAATCTATATATAGTTCTGTAAAAAGTTAATCATAAATTTCCATTATTAAAAAATTCTATATTATAAATAATTATTGTTATTTTTTAATAGTCAATTCAGTTGATTTTTATATTTATACACACAAACTTCTACTTCTATAAGTAGTAATGTCATTCTTACACTTTGATATACTTAAAAGTCCTACATTTTTTATGAGTTAAAGTTAAAGATAAATTATATATATAATTTTTTTAATCACAAAACATATTTTAAAAATAAAATCGCGATGAAATCAAGTTAGAGTTTCAAAAATAAAATGATCTCAACCATAATAATTTTAGTAAAAGGTCATTCTTAATCCTTAGTAAAAATAATATATATATATATATATATAATTTTAATTTATGGAGATATTTATTAAAGAAAAAATCTTATCAAAATACTTACTAAAAAGTCATATATCATAGAAAAAATCAGTTCTCTTTTAATTTTAATTTTTCTCAGTTTGTCAAGAAAATTGAGAATTGAGAATTGACATTTGGTTGTGGACCAAGTTGCTCATCGTTCAACTTCTAAATTGTCTTCGTTCTCGTGCTCTATCTTTTTCTCCACACACATATATGCTTTGAAACAATCGGAATATCAAAATCCAAACAGATATTTTACACCTTCGTGTGTGCTCAACAGATAGAGAAAATGGACATAAAGAAGAAGAAAAAAAAAAAGTTAAGTGGAGTTTCTTTAACAACAATCATTGAAACTTGGGACTAATCGAACAGTGCATGGAATACTAGTGAACTTTTTTCCTTTATATTCTCAAATATGCAATCTATTGACAGAAAGAAAACCACACAATTTTAATCACAGACAGTATCAAATATTTTGGACACAAATCCACTTTAGGCACGCTTGCCTTGGTTGTATGTAATGGCCTATCATTCAGAAACTTGATTAATTTTCCTTCAATAATAGCTTCTAATTTTTATTCAGACATTAATTGAAACCTTTCCCAAAAAAATTACATCAATTGATGCGTCATACTCACCTAACCGGAAAGACATGTAAGCATTCTTGGCCACAGAAGCAGCATTGAATGGACAAGAGGAGGAAGAAAAATATCTCACTTTATATACTGATCATCAAGATTAATTGCCATGGTGTACGATTTCGAAATTCTAAAGTAATGAAATTGACTTTTAATGTTGATTGTTACATTGAATAGTGGAATTACATCAAATTAATTTAATTTATTTGTTTTTTTTCATTCTTTTCGATCAACTTTTAATATATTATTCTGACATTAATTTATCACTTATTCGGTGTTAGAATAATTTGGGAAAATTTGAAAAACCTTATATTCATATATGATAACTTCAGTTATTTTAACTTTTCAAAACACATACTTCATATCAAATAGTATATTAAAACTAGTGTTTGAATCAACTACAATTTGTATCATAACTTTTAATTTAATATTTAAAATTTTTATATATTAATATCTATCAATTTAGTATAAAAGATTGTTTTTCTTATGTAAATATCACGTGTATGTAAATAATTAATACAAATTTATTTAAATTAAAATTAATAGTAACTATTATCATTTAAAATAAAATAAAATTTAAATATAACAATATATTTATAATGATTATATTTGAAACTAAAAAAATATGAAACCTTAAAAACTATAGCCACCTCGTAGTTTGTTTGTAGGGATTGTTATATATAAAGAAGAAAAAAAATTAGTTAATTGGGAGAGTGAGAAGAAAGAGAGTTTCAATCTCTTGAGTACTCAAACTTACAAATGTAAGAATAATTTATATATTGTGTTTAGAGTTATGTTATTTATAAACATTATTCTTCAACATATTTTATAATATTTTTCAAAAAAAAAAAAAATCAATCAAAATATCTCATTCCAAATTCCAAGTATAATGTTTTACTCTTGGTGTCTTTTTCTGTGAAGAAAATGTACAAATTTATTAAAATTCTCAAAATTCGTTTCAATTTCATTCAAAATCATAAATAAAAATCCGATAAAATACATTAAAATGAAACAATCTCCTGCAACAAGCGCTCGTGGACAACGTATGCATGTTGTGAATAAAGAAGACAATAGATTGAAAAAGTCGAGTATTAATAACTGATGAAAAAAGAGGAAGCAAGTAAAATTTTTCATCCTTGGACCACTTTCCAGTTTTATACAAATTATTTTACTGCTACAGAGACGCATCAGAGACGAAATTGAAGGATCACATTGTCTGAAGGAGGAAGCAAAATTGTATAAGGTGAAGTATATGGTTAAAACTAATTGTATAATTGTTGAGACAGTTTGAAATGAAGTTGATTTTGAACAGTCGTAATTGTGGTGATTTTATATGGAAGAATTAAAAGTTTGTGGTGAAGAAAAAGTTGAGGAAGATAGAGGAAAGTAGAAAAGGGTAGGGCATTTGAAGATGGCTAGAAAACAAAAGAAGAAAAGTGAGTGAGAGAGAGAGAGAGAGAACCACAGATACCAAGGTGACTCCAGGGTTCACCTAAGAGCCAAGGTGACATATTAACCCCATAGTAACCAAGTTGCCTCCCCCAGTTGGTTATTGTGTCTCTCCTTGTTTTTTCCAAACTGTTGCCAAATTGTAAACCACAACATACCTACCTTACTTCCTTTCGTTTCGTTTCTTTGGCTGTTGGTTGCATCGATGCGCCACTTCACACTTGCAAAATTGCCCCTAATTATCTTATCTGCTCCTTCTCCAACACTTCACTGGTATTATCCAGCCCGGTTCTTTCCCTCTATTTTCAATTCTCTTTTCCACTCTTTTACCATTGCTTATATCTTAACACTGGTGGTTGGGAGAATTTCAAATTCACTAAAAATAATCAACGAAACTTAATTAATGTCTATAAAGGAATATATTTATTTTCTGAAGAATAAAAATTATTAAATATAAATTGAATGATTTATTAATATATTTATGTAATTTAATAAAAAAAAAGTAAATTTTATCTTATTTTATGAATGATTAAAAAAAAATTTGATTTATACGTTTCATTATATATGAAAATATTAATGTATCTTGAAATTCTTCAATATAGTTAACATTTTATGTTACAGGTTTATAATAGTAAATAATTGTAATTTTATATAGTTATGTTAATATTTGTTCTTGATTGATTAAATTTGTTATATAGGTTAGTTATGTAGCAAAATTATTAAAATGTGAAATGATAATTAACTTTGTCTTTTTAAGTAGTTAATATTTAATGAATTTGTATGCAAGGTTAATTTTGTTGTTATTTTTCTATCCATTTTTAAACCTTTTATGTATAATTAATAAAAGTAAATAAATATTTCTGATCATAATAAAAATGTTATGAGATTTTTTATCTTATTATTTTTCGTATCTACTTCCCAATAAATTCATAAGTTTGTAAATTAACTAAAGATTAAGTAAAAATAAAAATATTTGATGATAAAGTAATTAGTTTTATTTTGAATTTAAAAAAATATATAAATAAATAAATAATTCAAACTTTGTCACTTAAAAGGAATAGAGGGGTAGCAATTTCTATTTGTGCTACTAATAATTAAATATATCTCACAAGTTATTAATAGTATCCTGAAATTATTAAAATATTTAATATCTGTTAATTTTATCTCCACAAATAATTAAGAAGAATTGAGAATTTTTAATATGTAGTAAAAAAATTGAACATTTTATACTTTTTCTTAAACATGTTCTACAACTAATTAATAATATCAAGGGATTATTAAATTGTTAAATAGTAAGTTACTTTTATCTTTTAAGTGGTTAAAAATAAATGTAATTGTATACTATTTATCGACTGTACTTGGGACACGATAATTGTATCACACAATATAGTTTATAATAGTTGTTAATCTTTAATTTGATTGAGATATGATTATGAAAGTTATTTTAAGGTAAGCATCGTTGTTTTATAAAATTTATTATTACTATGTAAAATTGTTTATGCATACATAATTCTTTGTATAAATAAAACTTGTTTAAAATTTGTATGTAATAAAAGAGAGATTAATAATTAAACATTTCAAAGTATCAATATTTAGGTTAATTTAAATGAAATTAAACTCTCTAACAATTTTAGCATTAGAGTGAACTGGTGAGTATGTACTTAAAATATATATATAGCATTATAAAGTCTACAAAATTAAAAATTATTTAATTAAAAATAAATTATGGATGCTCTCTTTCCATGAAAGTAATAAAAGTATCTAACAGTGATTAATTGTAAATATAAATAATTAACATGCACCTGGTTTGGTGAATGGGTGGACATTTTAGGAAGACATTATAATTTTTCATCATTTATTTAGATAATGCTCATTAATTATGGTAATCTTATTGCGGTTTGACCCTAATTGCGTTACTTTTTGCATTAAAAAAAATTAATGTAGGAATCAATCACTCAGATTATTCAAAACTAGTTGCCATGACCATTAATTGGATAGAGAAGTATCAAAACCCACCACATATTTTTAAATCTTAACTACACCATCAATTCACTGAAATACACTACGATTCAACAAAGTGGATGAGACAATTATTATTACATTTTTTTATAACATATTTACTAACACACTTTTTTAATATATATTCCTTATTATTAATCGAAATTTATTAAAATTATCAAGTATGAAAGAGAATTATTCAATAAAACTTTAAATCCACACTTTTTTTTATGATGTTTAACAAATTTAGTTCAATAAAAAGAAAGTGTGGGAAAAAGTTTGTTAAGGAATGTGATTGTATTCATAACATTTCTCTTGTTAAAAACTTAATAAATAAAACAATCACTAAAAATGACAACAACAAAAATAGATTCATAAGATTATATGTTATTTTTTAATCACTACTTTCTTCAATTTACAATATAAGATATTAATAATTAATTATCATGTTCCATGTCTACATTCATGGATTCACCAAAAGAATTTGCTCGAATACATAACTTATACAAGGAACAATAGCAACAATGTTTCTGACATTATAATTTTAACACTCTTTTATTATCAATTAAAATTTATTAAAAATTATAAACTCCGAGTCTTACTTCTTATTTAGATACTCTCTCCTGATTTGAAAGTGTAACCTACCAAAACCTTTAATTTTCAATAAATTTAAGTTAATTAATAAAAAAAATTGTTAGAGAACATTCCTCTGTTTATATTATTTGGAAGGTAAATAGCATTTTAATCTCCAACAATATATGGAGTAAATATTTTTTGTATATAATAATTTGATTGCATGTTCTCTTAGAGATCTAATAAAACATTGGTGAGAGAGTTCAGAAGCAACTTCTCAAGTTCAAAAGTTTCGTATGATGCCTAATTGTGAACATGAGAGAGAGAGAGTTATTTACTTTTATAAGCTTGTTCTCCGAGAATGTTACCACGTGTTGCCTCATGATTCCTCCTTTGAGCCACGTGTTCGCACGAATCTATATTTGTACGTGGGAGTGCTATTTTGCTCTTTTGGCAATAGTCATGGTCAACACAATCACACAAAAATATAATCTTATTAGACTAAACATATGGATTGATATTTTCACTAAAATTGTTCTTAGTTGAACCTTGACTACTTGCCAAAATGGATATAAATGATATTTATTTTCCAATTTGAACAGTTTTGACATAAATAATGTTGTAGTTAAAGGTAGCAATATATTGTTCTAATAGAAACAAAATATATGAAGATATTGCACTTTTTTCTTTCCTTATTTAAGGTTTTGACCATTCTCATTATATAAAAGTTTTTTTTACCATAGTGAGTAATATATCTCCAAACTCATATTTAAATGTTGGGTATAGGTCTTATCATTTAGTATTGTCAATTTTCAGTGTTGTATTTTATTACTTTTATATTACATGATAAGACCTAAAACAATTTGACATTTATACGATAATATTATTTTAACGTTTATTATTTCTTATAACATTATAATTAACATATCAAATTAACAAAAACGCTGTTGTGATAACATCAGTGATTCACTATAGCGTCTAATACTAAAAGTTTTATTCTGATATACTTTATAAATTAGTCGAAAAACTGTTAATTTATTATATTACGGGGTGATCATATTATTTTACTTGACATTGTAAAAAAATAAAATGGCATTGGTGTCGATCGATTTGATTTGCTAATGAAAAGTTATATAAGAAGAATTAAATTTATATTTTATATTTAAATTTAATATTTAGTAAAAACAATTATCACCATAAAATTAGTAGAAAGATTAAAGTGTACATATTTTGAAAATTTTAAAAACAAATTAATTAATTTTTAAATAAAATAAAATTTAAGTAATTGCCCTCACTAATTTGTCTGTGGGACACAGTTTTTTCCGAATTCTTCATGGAATATAAAAGTTAAAATTAGTATTATAAGAATTAAAATAAGTAAATATAACATATATAAAGACTATAAACTAATATAAATATAAAGATTAAAAAATAAAACTTGTTTTATTATAGAACTAAATGAGTAATTGCATTATTAATGTATTATTGATCCATTCGAACGATTTTATAGAAATTAAAATATAATTTAATAAAGTAGTTTTTGTTATTATATATAAAAAAGGCTTTCCATAATCGAAGGTGAATCTGAGACTCTTCTATTTCCTCTTTTGATTAGAGGGTAAAAAAATCTCTGCTCAATAACGTTAAGCTGGTTACCAAACTGGGTTTCCGTTTTTTGTCACTAAATTCATGCTCAGATTTCATTTTTGCATTTAACTTCAATAACTTGCTTTAAAATTAAACAATGAAATAAAATAAAATAAAAAGAGTGGAAAGAATTACCTCTAAACATGCGAATTTTATTTATAAAATAATAGAAGGTATGATGATTATATTCTACTTCCAATATAAGACATAATTTTGAAAGAGAAATTAGTATTTTATAATTTTAATAATTTTTATTTTTTTATTAAAGACATGATATTGTTATTAATTGGTTTAATGATAATTAATAAGGATAAAAATGAAATATTAATAAAAAATAAGAAATTAAAAAAATTAAGAAAATAATATATATTTTTTCGAAAACAAAATTGTGATTGATTTAGAAAAATATTTGAGTGAAGAAAAAGATATGACGTCAGTGAAGAAAAGACCTAAACGTAGGGGGCTACAACTGCACAGGTCCTATTCTTCTCTCTCATGCCCCTACCTGGCGTTATAAATACCCCCAAACCATTCGCTTAGTAGATCAATTTCCTTTTCTCTTCCAACACAAACTGTCACGGAGAAGGGAAAGAAAAAATAAAAAAACAAACGAAAAAAAACCCTCTAAGTTTTCTCACAATGGCGGCTTTCGTTGACAACCGTCAATTCGGCGGTCACATAAACGGCGTCGTTCGCAGTTGCGGGCAAGAATTCAAGCCCCCTCTGCCGTTGGATTTCGACCTGGACTCCTCCAGTAGCGACGACGATGAAAACGACGACGCTTCGTACCTGAAAGAGTTCATACGAAAAGGAAACGCGGAAATCGAGGCATCAGTTATCGACCCGCGCGACGAGGGAACCGCGGATCAGTGGATCGCACGGAATGCCTCCATGGTCCGCCTCACAGGGAAGCACCCCTTCAACGCCGAGTCCTCCCTCCCGCGCCTCATGCACCACGGCTTCATCACCCCGGTCCCACTCCACTACGTCCGCAACCACGGTCCAGTTCCCAAGGCCAAGTGGGAAGACTGGACCGTCGAAATAACCGGTCTAGTCAAGCGCCCGACCCGCTTCACCATGGACCAAATCGTGTGCGACTTCCCCCACCGCGAGTTCCCCGTCACGCTCGTCTGCGCCGGGAACCGCCGCAAGGAGCAGAACATGGTCAAGCAGACTATCGGCTTCAACTGGGGTTCCGCCGGCGCCTCCACCTCCGTCTGGCGTGGTGTGCCGCTTCGCCACGTGCTGCGCCGCTGCGGGATCCTCTCACGTTCGAAGGGCGCTTTGCACGTGTGCTTCGAGGGCGCCGAGAATCTCCCCGGCGGCGGCGGGTCCAAGTACGGAACCAGCGTCTCGAGGGAGATGGCCATGGACCCTGCTCGCGACATCATCCTGGCGTACATGCAAAACGGCGAGCCTCTGGCCCCGGACCACGGGTTCCCCGTTCGCATGATTATTCCAGGTTTTATCGGTGGGAGAATGGTGAAGTGGCTCAAACGCATTGTGGTCACTGAACATGAGTGCGACAATCATTATCATTACAAGGATAACAGAGTCCTCCCTTCCCATGTTGATGCAGAACTTGCCAATGAAGAAGGTATCTTTCTTCCTCCTTTCTACTGGTTCTAGTTTTTTCCTTCGTTTGCCCAGGGATCTTGCATGAGGGACGTTGAAAATGCTTTTGTGTAGAGCACTCTAGTAACACCCATTGAAATGAGTTATGTATATTTCTTCTATACATTATAGTTTAACTGTTTTTTCTTTCATTTCTTCACTCATTTAATATTTTTATTCTTTTCTTCTTGTTAGAAATAATATTCAAACGTGTAAAAAATATTTTTTTCTCTAAAATTCTCACTTTTAATAGTAATATATACTAAGGCTTTCTTTGGACAAAGTTCTTGATAAGTATTTAACTTGAGGAAAAAAAGAGAAAGATCAAAATTAATTTATGTATTCTAATTCTAGAAAGTTCAATCAGAGAATTTCTATCAAAGTTTGAATATGCAAGTTGATATTAACTTAAGTAAGAGATTTAAATAGAGCCTAATTTTAATTTGAGGAATTACGTTTACTAAAATGATAATTATTTTCTTCGATGATTTTCAGAACTAAGATAATGTTTTTCTAATTTTAAAAACCGTAGTCATAATTTTGGGAAATAATATAGTGAACTATTCCAACTTCAAATATGTGTGTGTGACGTGTTTGTGCTAGGAATTTTTTTTTATGGACACAGTTATTTACGTTCTTGTTTCTTTTTCTCTTTCTTTTTTTTTACCTGCAGGTTGGTGGTACAAGCCAGAGTATATAATCAACGAGTTGAATATAAACTCAGTGATAACGACGCCGTGTCACGATGAGATATTGCCCATCAACTCATGGACCACGCAGAGGCCTTATGTACTCCGAGGCTACGCATACTCTGGTCAGTTTTCCTGTTCTCCATTAATGTTATGTTCCTGAGTACAGTAACATTAGCACGTTAACATAATAAGAATAATACAATTATAATAATTGCTAGTGAGAAAGAGTATAATAGTATGTCTGGGGTCTCTATTTCAAGTTGCTGGGAGTGAATGAAACCTTCAATTTGGATTGATGTTGCCTCTGAGATGTGATTTGGGTAGTGGAATTGTGGCTGTAACATGCAATTGGTAGACAGTGACTTGAAGAAAGGAAACAGTGTCTAGGCCTGGATATGTAAATAAGTGAGGTTGTGGTTGTACGTGCAGGTGGTGGGAGAAAAGTGACACGTGTGGAGGTAACACTGGATGGTGGAGAGACGTGGCACGTGTGCACACTGGACCATCCTGAGAAACCAAACCAATATGGAAAGTATTGGTGCTGGTGCTTCTGGTCTTTGGAGGTGGAGGTGCTGGACCTGCTTGGAACCAAAGAGATTGCAGTTCGAGCTTGGGATGAAGGCTTCAACACACAGCCAGAAAACCTAATTTGGAATGTTATGGTACGTAATCATCTCTAACAAACTTCCTTTTACAGATTATCAACATTTCTTTTCTTTCTCTTTTACCTTGTTAAATAATCAATAGTAGACAGTGAAAAATGTTCTGTGCTTTTGGACTGATATATATTATATTTTACTTTCATAGTACTTTTATATGATATAAACTTATTGGTAGCAAGATAAATTCATTGTTATGAAGAAAAGGACAACTGAGATGGTAGATATAGGACTCCATTAAATGGCAAATTACCATTTGTTCCTCAGAACCTGGAAATTAAAATTGATGAGCACTTCAGTTGACGTCATCACCTTTCATTTTCATGGCCCTAGTGGAGAAATAGTTAACCATTTATAAATTTTTATAGATAAATTTTATTTATACAATGTTTTAATATTTTTTTATGAAAAAAGAGAAAATATAACATAAGATGAATTATTTGACAAAGAAAAATTAAATTATCGTATAATCTAATTGTATGAATATAACATCTCATTTATATTATAAAATAAAAAGTAAAGTTTCACCATTCTAAAACAAATAAGTCACTGTGTCTCAACAATGACTTAACTATACAATTTGAAGCAATACAGTGATGGAAAAAAAAACCACATACCATTGATTTTTGTGATTTTGTGGCATATTCCTATCGACTGACTTACTTAAATACACAGTTGATAACAGTCCTTTTCACTGGAGTTTCTTTTTCTTCAAAATCATATTGGTAGTGGAGAAGAGTAGAATAATGATATACAAATAAACCTTGAATATCCTATACATTTTATTTTTCCTAATCTCTTGCATCCTTTTATATTTTATTTTCCCTTTTTATATCATAATTAAAAGTCATGTTAATCATAAATTTAAAATAATTATTATAAAAATTAGTGAATTTATTATTGAATAACGATATGAAATAGTTTTACATTTTTGTTAGTAAATATATGATCTATTTGTTCTGTCAAGATCTTCATTAAAATGTTTTGGGTATGCAATAATGTGTAGGGCATGATGAACAACTGTTGGTTTAGGGTGAAAACAAATGTGTGCAAGCCCCACAAGGGTGAGATTGGGATAGTGTTTGAACACCCAACGCAGCCAGGGAACCAACCTGGTGGCTGGATGGCGAAGGAAAAACATTTGGAGAAAACACAAGAGCCGAAACCAAACCTTAAAAAGAGTGTGTCCACACCATTCATGAACACTGCCTCAAAAATGTTCTCCATCTCCGAAGTTCAAAAACATAGCAGCCCTGACTCCGCTTGGATCATTGTCCATGGTCACGTCTACGACTGCACCCACTTCCTCAAAGATCACCCTGGAGGCACCGACAGCATCCTCATCAATGCCGGCACTGACTGCACCGAAGAGTTTGATGCCATCCATTCTGACAAAGCAAAGAAAATGCTCGAAGACTATAGAATCGGCGAGCTCATCACCACAGGTAATATACATATCGCTCCCATATTTCTCTTAGTATTTGAGAAATGTTCCACTTCTTTATCAACATTTTTTTATTGTTAATCAAAATTTGACAAATTATAGTTTGAATTGTTAAACAAAGTGAGATTCACATAATTTTTTAAAAATTCTGCGTTTTTTAATCATCATCAAATACATTTTATTGTTACAGTATTTAGTTATTTATATGGTTTGTTAATTCTGCATGAGTAGGTTACACCTCAGACTCATCGCCTAACAACTCCGTGCATGGCAATTCCGAACTCACCCATTTGGCTCCTATCAAGGAAATCACCACAATACCACCACTACCACCGCGACCGCCACGCAGTGTGGCTCTCAACCCACGTGAGAAAATCCCATGCAAGCTCGTGTCAAAGACCTCCATTTCCCACGACGTAAGGCTTTTCCGTTTCGCACTACCCTCAGAAGACCAACTCCTAGGTTTACCAGTGGGTAAGCACATTTTCTTGTGCGCCACGGTGGATGGCAAGCTATGCATGCGAGCCTACACTCCAACAAGTGGCGTGGACGAAGTGGGGTTCTTCGATTTGCTCATCAAGGTTTACTTCAAGGGCGTGCACCCGAAGTTCCCGAACGGAGGACTCATGTCACAGCATTTGGATTCTCTCTCCATTGGGTCCATGCTGGAGGTGAAGGGTCCATTGGGCCACATAGAGTACACCGGAAGTGGTAACTTCTTGGTTCATGGGAAACCGAGATTCGCAAAGAGGTTAGCCATGCTAGCTGGTGGAACCGGGATCACCCCGATATACCAAGTGGCGCAAGCGATTCTGAAAGACCCAGAGGACCGCACCGAAATGCATGTGGTGTATGCAAACCGCACAGAGGATGATATTTTGCTGAGAGAGGAGTTGGATGCATGGGCGAAGGAACATCCTGAGAGGTTCAAGGTCTGGTATGTTGTGGAAACCGCAAGGGAAGGGTGGGGATACAGTGTGGGGTTCATCACGGAAAGTATCATGAGGGAGCACCTTCCAGAAGCGTCGAGGGATTCCTTGGCTTTGTCGTGTGGACCACCACCCATGATTCAGTTCGCGGTGCAGCCTAATTTGGAGAAGATGGGGTACGATATCAAGAATGATTTGCTCCAGTTTTAGGGTATAATAAGAACAAGATTACTGAATTATGTTGTGTATGTGTATTATTGTGTTGTTGTGTATCGGATGTTATTGGAATATCCTTTGTTTCATTCTTTATAAGGGTTAAAAATCAAGAATGAAAAATTGTATATGACCGGGTGCTGATTGGGAGGTAACCCTTCCTCCTTTTTCACTCTGTAGTGTAGAAAGGTATGTCAAGATTTTTTGACTACCTTAGTGTAAATAAATTAAAGTTATATATGCTTATTTACTCTCTTCATTCCACCATCTATTTTATTTCCCTAATAATTTCATGGACCTTTTGGAGTGTATATACGTTTACTCTCAAAGACCAAAGAAAAAACAAATGAAGTCTGATAAATTACATTTTTGGCATGAACTAATTTATATCAGCAGAAGAATCTAGAGAGGGGTATATTATCATGTTAAAAGAAGTATATTTATAATTGTAGCGGATAGGTTGTCGTCTTGAAATCGATATCATTTTGGTTTATCCTAATTGAAATTCACTAGGCGTTGTGAATCTGACGGTTAGCTAACCAGGTAACATATTACTCTCTCTATTTATTCTAAATCCGATTGATCTTTTATTGACTTGAGTTGGAGTAGAATCACATGTACCTCTCCATTTAGTCCACTATCGGATACTTAGTCCACTATCGGATACGAGAAAAAAATGAAGATATCCTAGAGATAATTGATCCGTTTTAAGTATAATAATAATTACTTATTTCTTTCTTAGGAGAGGCCGTATCATGTACGATAGATAATATATTGATGAGGTTGGGAGAACGACGCAGTGAGTGTGAAGCAGCGGAAGAGCGATGCATGGCCTTACCCTTTACGTTAGCATTAGGTCAAGAAAACTTAAGTGTTGTTTGGCGCACGGAAAGGTCACCTTACTATGTATATATATGATCCAGTTTCCACGCACACCAATGCGTCCTTTCTCACTGAACTAGTTGTCCCATTCACAAATCTACCTCTAATATCTTATTCACATGAACAATCAAATATAATAATTTCCACTGCTTTTAAAGAAAAAGAATCTGTGAATGTACATGCATCTGAATCAAATTAACCATTTTCTTCTTCTTCGCAGCTCCATTGATATTGTTTCTCGCTACTTCTAAATACAAAAAAAATTGTGAATATATAAATATATGTACGATATACTATAGAAAGATAGAAATAGAAATGAATATTAAATGTTGATGCACTAATTTTTTAAAATAGCACATACGTAGTTAAAGTAAATTCAAATGATTACTATAGAAAGAAAGGATATTGATAATTTGAATGACGAAACATAAAGTGATGAGAGAAGTAATGTTAAACTCAAACTGAAATATGTTTTAATAGAGAAGGTTCACGTTAATACGTGTCTGCATCGTTGAATTTGATGGCTGGTTTAATTAATGAACGAAAAAATTGATCTGTAACGTAAGGAAATCTGACTCTACGCAAGCTAACTATCTCATTAATCAAACAAATAATAATAATTATATAAAATCCACACAATTTGGAAATGATCTCCAAGGAAGTTGGGAGGAAATAGTCAAATATTACACGGCAAATTACTTAAATTTGTCCTTTTTTGCTATCAGTGGCGAAAACAATAGTTAATTTTAAAACATTGAAATCAATTTGATTTGTTTTGGTCATCGATGACGAAAGCAAATGACTAAATTATGTAGCACTTTCTTATTTTGTGTTAAAGGTGGCTACTTTAAACTTTAATGCGTGAGTTCTTCGTAGATTCATTGATAATTGCATAATTAATCCTTTGCTAATCATGCTATTTTTATGATTATTTTCTATTTATGAATTGAATTTCTCACTTTGTGTTCTGTTTTTTTCTTGTTGTGTATGGTATTATCACAATTTTATTCTTAAAATACATAAGTTAAAAGAGGATGTTGTGTATACAAATTATGATAAAGTGATACGAAATTTTTGAACATTCCGAAATAAACTCCTAAAGAATTAAAAATTTGTGTTTTATATGAATTCCATACCCATATATAATTTGGAATTATACAATAATTAAAAAGAAAATATGATTAAAATAAAGTCTACAAATTAAAAAGACTATAGTTTTAAATTAATTAAAAAATTAAATTATACACGTAAAAAATATGGAATAAAGATATTTTATCATCAATAAAGTTAAACTAAAGCATTTATAAAAAAATATGGAATAATATGTTCATTTCTATTATCAACGTCTTCAATAATAATCTTATGAAACACTTATAATTTAATAAATTATTATAAATTAGTTAAAAAATTATAAGTTATTAATCGTCTTCTAATTTATCAAATTTCACTTTAACTACTTTTTCAAACCTAACGCCTATACATTGAACTCATTTGTTTAAGCCTCCCACAGTCTTGAAATGAATGGTGTTTATCAGTTAGTTTAAGTTCAATACAAAATCAGAATAATTGAACGCGAAAATTAATAAATGAATAAACTGAAAATAAATTAAAATGATTTTCTATTATAAATAGAAGATTGACCTAATCTATAATGTCTTGAGACAACATGGATTGCAGTAGTATAAGGTATACAAACGCAAATTAATTACATGTATGAAACATTCAAGTATTTGGACCAGCCCAATAGATAGGCTTGACATAGAATTTGAGTGTAAGAAATTTGTGAATTGAACCCCCATTTATTGCTAAGTGTGTTCTTTTCTTTGAAAAAGACTCTGCACAAAAACTTGTTTTTATTGGTCACAATATAGAAGACAAAAACATGTTTTCAGTTTACATTGTTGTCTGTGTTCACGATAGAAAACAAATATCCTTTATCATTACTGACTGTATAAGTCTCAAATGACATTAAAATTTAGTTTCTATCCTCGTAACATATCATTTGTATAATAAAATACTGAAACAAATACTAAAACAACTAAAATTTAAGAAAGAAGGAAGTATTAATTTAATATTACGTAACTATTTTACAGTATCATCTTTATTTATTTAATAAGTATAAATACTATTTATATAATTTAAAGTGTAAATGTAATTTATTATTTATAAGGTGCTTTTAAAATATGCTGTGAGAGCATTTTTTTTTAAAATGAAATCCAGATATCTTAAACTTTATACTTTAATACGTATATTTTACTAATAACACTTAAATTTTTAAAATAAAATAAAGGCTTTTCTTAGGAAAAATAAAAGAAAGGCTAAAAAAAATCTGTTTTAGAATAAGGAGAGTATTATCCGTGTAATAATAACCATTTAGTTATTAAACTAGAAAATCATGAGAAACCTTAATTTTATATTTTTCCTATATATATTAAAAAAAATTAATGTATCAAATAATTCATATTTTTTTACATTTTTAATACAATTTTAAAATTATAGATTTGGATAAATTATATACAATTCGTTTTATATAAAATATCAACTTTTGAATATTATATCTAAAATCTATTATTAAAAAATTAAAATTTTATTTTAAAATAATTTAGTAATCCAGTTTTACACATTAATGATTCTGGTATATAAGTAGATGAGCATAAGTCAAGTTTGTGCCATTGTCCAATAATCAAATTTCTTGACAGATTTACTTTAAAAGAAGAAAAAAATAGTTAAGATAAAAATAAAGTAATTCATGATAAATATTTATAAAAAATAATAGAGTTTAATCATCTCAATTTATATCCAATTTCACTATAATACTACCCTTATTTTTTTTTTTAACAAATAATAAATAATAAGAGTAGCATTTGTAGAAAATGTTAGAGAGGTTTTTGCGATGAAATTAAACTATGATAGAGACAGTTTTACACTCTTATACATTAAATATGCAGAGAAAAAAACGAGTTTGAGAAATATTTCAACTAGAGAATTCAATTAATTTATTTAGGAGTTGTAGACTTTTATCGGATATGATTCTATACTCTATGGTAGATATGCAATCGTGAAATTATTTAGTTTCATACTGGATGGATTTGACAATTTCTTACTTGTATATTTGGACGTGACATGTATATACAATATTTCTTTTGTCTAAATAATGTCTTCATGATATTCATATTCAACGTTGTACTCACATTCTACAACTCACGATTTTGTTTTTTCGAACTTGATTTTAACTAAAGTATATATAAATAAAAATTATGTTTCTTTTATAACCAAGTTCATATATTTTATCATATTTGTTATCATATATCTATATCTCTTATTTTCATTAAATGTTTGAATATACTTTTTCAATAGTATGTTATTAAACTACGTCATAATTTGTACAAACTAGATCATAAAACAAATAACTTTACTAATATTGATAGTTTTAATCTTATATTATGTTGAAAGTATATGACAATTTTTTTATTCCTTTTAAGTTTTAAACGTTTCTTTTTTTTGGATTTGAATACCGTTGAAAGTTACGCTATAAAAGACAACTTCAATGCATTCTAAATACATGGTTTGAAGTATGATTTTTAACATATTATTCTTTTACAAAGAATTAGATGTGTGAATTTCTTCCTTCAATGGATATGAAAAGTTTTTAGGGAAACATTATTCCCTTTAACTACCCGTTCACAGCTCTATGAATGTGCCCTTCATTTCATCCACACTTTTTGATAACTCCACCACCATCATATCAATAACTACCACCTACATATTTTTATCAGTAATACGAAAAAAAAAAAAATAATAATAATAATAATAATCCAATTACACCACTAACAAAAAAAAACTATAAACACAAATTAAATGTCAAGTAAGGAAACCATATGTGATGCTAACTCTTGTTCATGTTTATATTTTTTTTATTGAGTTTCAATATATATTTTTCATTATTTGATTTTGTATTTTTTTTTCAATTTGAGTAAATCTCTCTCATTTCAAATAAATTTCTATTAATTGAATTTAAATATATCTCTGTATTTCACATAATATCTTAATTATTCTAAATTAACTTGACTAACTAAAAATATTTAACTCTTCTTTCTATATTCATTATTATTTAATTGCTTTAAAAAAACAAACAAATTTTGATATTTATTAAAAAAAATAAAACTAATTACAAAGGTATATTATTAAAAAATAAATAAACAAATAAATTAAAAATATATCATAAGTTATGTAATATAATTTCAATTATTTAAAAAGCATATGTACTATCTAGTATGATTTAAATAATAAAAATAAAAATTATGGTTTGAAACATAACTTAAATTTAAAAATTTGATTAAGATAAAAAAAGTATATTTTGAAATACAATTTTTTCTTTATAGAATAATATTTTGAAACACGATTTATCTAAATATATAATTTAAAAAAAAAAAATATCTATCGATAATAACCTTTTAAAAGTGTACAAACTTAAAAAAAAAATGAAATATTTCAATCATTCGTTTATGTATACAATACATGAAATGACTCTTACTTGATAGAGAAGTAACTTTTAGACACTCCAAATACTATTCCACACTTTTCTTTTCTTTTCAAACTCTCTAAAATTATAAGTTTATTTTTTATATAATGAGTAGCATTATCCTATCTTCATGCATTATATTTGTAAACTAACTTGCATGTCACAAGTGCTTATTTAATTCCTTAACCTATATTTTTCATGCAGATACATTAACCACTGAAAACATATGATCATTGACCACATGACACAACATATTCTCAGAGGAGGGAATCAATTATGAGTCTGAATTCGTCCAAGCTCACAGCTCCATCTCCATCTGCATCCAGAGATGCAACAAGATTCACACAGTTCTCTAGGGACAAGTCTAGACCCAAGTTTTGCACCACTCCATGAAGCTCTTCCCCGGTCAGAATCTCGTTCCCATCTTCATCCAACGCTTCAAACGCTGTGCTGAGGGTGCTCACGAGATTCCCTCCCTCCAAGTCCCTGGTGTTCATCTCCAAGAACTCCTGTATGCTCAATAAACCATCTTTGTTCTTGTCACCTTGTTGCATCATTGCACTCACTTCTTGTTCGCTAGCGTTGTACCCTAGCGACCCCAAGATTCCTCCCAGCTCTGCCTTCGTGATTCTCCCATCGTTGTCCACGTCGAATGCTCTGAATGCCTCCACCAGGGAAAGAACGTGGTTCAGTGTCTCCATTTCGGCACCGAGAGAACCCACTTGAGCCATGTTCAAGATTAGAGAGTGGTGTGTTTTGCTGCTTTCTGATTGTCTATTGCTATTTGGCACCATAAATATTTGGAAAGAGAGACCAAGAATTTATGCTGTTTTTGCATTTTGTGATTGTGAAGATTATGGGGATAGGATCCACTATATGGTTGTAAAGTTTATTCGTTCTTATCGTCACTCTAGGTTTCCGAATAAAGTTTGGAAAGTTTACATCTCCATCCAACATCGTTTTCATGGTAGTGACTCAATCACTAGCCATCTTCATGGATGTAATTATTTTGTATGATATTAGTTTATCGATCAACTTTCATAACATAAGCATTGTTCTCCACCTAAATTGGGCCTGCTATCATGGCCCATAATAACTATCCAACTGCTTCATCTATCAATTTCTAGTATATAAGGTATTTCATGTATATATATATATATACATATATATAATATTATTTCTAGGTAAATACCATTATTATTTATTTATCACACAAACTATTTGTCAATTATGCCTAATTTTAAGAAATTAATTCCAATAATAAATATACAAAGAAATATGTAAACTTCAATTTTAATTTCTCTAAAATTTTTGTCTAGTTTCTTATGTTTTTAATTTTGAAATATGTACACTTATTTTTTCTTTATAAATATCTTCCTAAAAAAATTAAAAGTACTATATTTCAAAAGAGAAAAAAAGGAACTAATGAATTTTGCATACTTTAGAGGGATAAAAACATGTTTTCCTCTTTGTCTTATTATATAATTTATCGCCAACAATACATAATTTTTTTTATAAAATTGCGTTGCTCTATTTTTAATTTGATAGTATAGTGTATAAGATAATATTATTGATTTGATCCTCTTATAATAATATAGATTTAAACTCTTTCTTTTTATCTCACTAAAATAAATTTAAAAAATACAGTGATCCTTTTTTAATCAATTATAAAACAACATTTCTAATTTAATATTCAAAGGTTTGTACAATACTAAAATTGAAAAAGTTATCTCAGTAATAAGTTATAACTATTGATATAATATTTTTTGAGATTAAAACTAAATGTAATATATTTACAAGGACTGAAAAAAAATTATAGAGACTTTGTCTTTTTGTCTCTTCTCTCAATCCTTCTCAAACTTTCACATTTCTAATTGAAATTGATCCTATGTGTGTTATAGAATAGAACTCAAAGTCAAATTGTCTGAGCTCTACAAATCTAAAGAACACGAATGATAATGAAGTATTTATAAAGATAAAGGCATAATATTTAGATACGTATATAACAAGTCACAACCATTGAATTCGAGAGATTTAATTATATTCTAAATTTATGTAGTTAGACCATTCAGTTAAATAAAAATTGATTGAAAACAAAAATTGTTTAAATTAAGATAGATCTAACTTGAATTTAACACTTATCCTATTTAACATGCAAACTACGAAAACACAGAGTATATCTTTAAATTAATTCATATAATTCCAATATTAACATATTAGGGATTTTTAATTAAAATATTTGTTAAAGTGAAGCTACTAACAGAAATTAAATGCAGTATTATGAATAGTGTATGTGATGTTGTTATAGAAGAAAAAGTAAAATGAAAAAGAATAAAAAGAAAAGGTGAATAATTGGGTTTGTTTGAAGTCCTTCAATTAATTTTTGCGGCTCCATATGATTTTGAGTTGTCATTTCCAAAAATAGATGATGATCAGAGGATGAGAGAAAGTGAAACAAAAGTCATTTCTGAAGAATCCAATAAAAATAAAGTGATAGCTTCCAAGTCCAGTCACTGGCAGAAATCATTATTGCTTAGGAAATAGGGTGGTAAGAGCTATAAACCACAACCAGCATTCTACACTCTTTCTCACCCTTTCTTCCACATCGATCCTCTCCACCCATTCTCTCATTCTCTCTCTGCACCAATCATCTCAACCATTCATTTATAATCTAATAGCTATTAAGCTTAAGATAGTAACAAAATTGGTTATATAAATAAATATGAAATGTTAATATGTTGTTTGGAGTGCAGAACTGTAGAGAATCTGTGTGAAAACCAGGTGAAAAATAAAATGAAAGTAAATATTAGTGAGGAAAAATTAGTGAAAGATGAAATGAGAATAGTAGATTTAGTCAAAGAAAAATAATAAAATATGAAATATAAACTAATTTTCTAGATAATGAAATATATTATTATTAATAATGAGTGATGAGAAAGGAAAATGTGCTGTAATTAGTTCATAAAACGTTTATTTAATTCTTATTTAGATTAGAGAGGAAGAGTGAAGTAAAAAAAAAAAAAGAATAAATAGTACGTGAAAAATTACTTTAATTAATTTAATAAAATAAAAAATATATAATAATTAGATTAAATTTAAAATGAGTAAAATACTTTTATAAAAAATAAGTAATAATTTGAATGAGTATTTTTTATTAGTCGTAAAATTAAAATTAATATATAAGCTATACGATAATTGTTAAAAACATTTTTTTTCTTCAAGTTCAAGATAATGGTTCTCGAATTTTTTTAGTGTTGGATGAAAATGATATTAAGAATAAATATTAAAATATATATAAAAGTAATGAAATGTATTCTAATAGTTGAAGTTCGTGAAACTCAAGATAAAAGAACTACTTATATTTGAAAAATGGAAAACCTGCAAATTTAAGACTACTTTATAAAAATGTGTATTTTTTTCTTCTAATATTAATTAGAACCCTAACATACGATACCTTGATGAGAAAAAAAAAACGATAACTTTACATATGGTATTAATTTTTTATTAGTAATATTTTGATACATAATATAAATATATTCTATAACCGAATATTTTTGAGTCAAATAATATTTTATAGATTTTTTTTTCATAATATAAGTATAGAACAATAGTAATTAAAACCAACTTAGTGTATATATATATATTGAAAATAAAAAAAATACATTCCTTACTAATTGCACATTCAAAAAGTTATTTAATATATATATATATATATGATCAAAAAATAAAAAATAAAAAATAAAAAATTATAAAAAAATGTATGGAAATAATATCATATTAAACACTTCCATTTAAGTCAAATTACGATACATTAACATAATTTAAACATTATCCATTCACATAATTTCTAAACATAATCTGTTATACATTTCGTATAATTGATTATATTAGAAATCAATTATGTATATAATATATCAATTATATTCAAACAATAATCTTGCGTTATATATTCATATTCAAGTTCCTTATATACATGTTTCAAATAAATTGTATTGATTCATCAATCTCAAAACAATATTATGAGAATCTATAAATGAAATAAACAACTTACCTTTTTATGATGTATTTTTATCCTTTTTAACAGACAACTTAGCTCTTTATCTTCTACTTTAATCTTTTTAACCCTCACTGTAATACCGCACAGTATTGATAAAAAATTTGTTAATGAACTGGTTGGTAAGTGGATGCTGAAGAAAAATAACACATGAGATAACATATAAAGCCATAACCTTGACACTGCTTGCTGGAGGATTTCAGACGACTGCCATGGTTTTACACCAATGGTTACTTACCATAAATATAACCAGCACAATTTTGGGTAAGAGGTTTAAAAGGCATCAATTACATGACAAAACAAAAAGCTGTCCAAAATCTATATGCTAGAAAAATGTAAAATTCACAATTATAGATAATTGTATGGCTGTTAAAAAAACACAAAATCATCACGTTATTTTCCCTTTCGAAGCATGCACTGAAAAAATAGGATTGACACAATTACTATTAAACAAGTACAGAAATTTACAGTAGTAAACAAAGCAAGCGACTGAAATAGACACAAACTATTTTGGCAGAGAGCAATTCACAGTCCTTAAACCCATGTTTCCAATTCACCCCAGAGGGTGGCATGGAAGACCCCACCATTTCCAGGGGGAGAATGAAAACACAGGAAACTGTAGAGATATACTCCGCAGCCTAAAACTGAAGAGAAAAAAGTCAAGACATACTAGGCATGGTTACAGGCATCTGATCAAAGATCCTAGGTCCTAGACTAGTTCCGAGAAGGAAGCCAAAGTAAGCTGATGAAACCTAAATCCCACAACCCCAAAATACAAGGATAAAGGGTTAGATTACATTAGAATAGCATGTTCAGCAGGTAGCAGCTGAAGCAAGGGTGGGATATGTATCAGACTAACTAATCCTAGACACAGTCATCGACTAAAAAACAAGCAAGGATTCACCAATACCAGCATCGAAGTCCAAGACTAAGAAGTGTTTCAACCTAGGAAAAAGTAAAAAACTAAAGCTAAGGATCAAGTCCCCTTGGAAAGGAGAAAGAGGTACAGAAGGGAACGGGGCTCGAATCATACGTTTTGATCAAAAGCACAGGTTCCTATGGTTCTTCGTGGCAAACCCCAAACATGATTTCCCACATATGTTCCCTTGAGTCGACGGTTCAAGCCGTGACGGCCTTCTGAGAATAGCACAGGCAAAAAATGTCGGCTCGCGCACCGGAATACTTTTGGCTGGAAAATCCTCATCAGAGTATCTTTGCCCTGCAAAAGTGAAGGGACAATACATATATTATAAAAAACAAATACGACTAATGCAGGCTCTATCATTTAACCTTTAAAGGGTATTACATAATCAGAGTCATTATGAAGGGAAATTACGTTCCCCTACATTTTCTTGGACTACATTCACAATGCCTTTGGTTAAAGCACACTCACCTTCCCTAGTATTCAAGAATAAAGAACAACAATTCTTTAAAATTCTTTTACTTTTCATCTCTACCAAATATTAATGGTGGAGTGCAGAGTTGGGAAATATGTGTGTCCTAGACCCCTCCCGTCAGCAGGTGAATATAATCATCTTGTAGAAAGTTCGTATCAGATGATTAAAAAAAATAAGACCTGAAAGTTTGGTTTCATAAGACCTTGAAGGAGACGAGTGATTTCCCCTTTTCATAAGTATAATTGTTTAAAGTTAATTAAGATTTATGTATCTTCGAATCCAAAATATATATATTCAAAGCTCTTATGCTAGAAAAAGAAATATGGTGGATTTAAGATATCAAATAAGTTGATCTACGAAAAAAACCTATAACTTAGTTTTACATTCCATAAAACTATCCCTACTCACTCCGTACGCATCACATCCTATTGCTCAAAAGGATCCTCTAGGTTTACAACAGTGTCCAACAATAATCTTAATACTATTAACGAGCCATAAATAATAGGATATATCATAAAAAAAGTAAAAACACTAGAAATCTTCAACCGAATCCCATTAGGATAAAAAAACTGCATTCCGTAACGAAACCTGATACTGAGCCACGTTAATTTCGCATATCTTCTTGTTCCGAGCCACATCCCACTCGAGACCTTGGAACTCGCGGTAGAATCTGAACGCAGCTTTAGGAGTGGTGAAGTTGACAAAGGCGTATCCCAAATTCGACACCCTTTTCTCTATCGCGTGTTTCCTGGAAACACAAAAACACGCAAACATGAACCACACGAACCGTACTGAAGCACAAGGTTCCAGAACCCTACCTATAATCCATCGGCAAATAAACGAAATCAAACTTGGACCACTCCATGGGATCAACAAGGCTCTTGTTCTGTCGCAAACAATGCTCGTCCAGTATGTATAGCAAGTCATCAAACCTAACAAGTCCCCAGACATAAACCTAGTTCAAAACTAAACTCTAACACAACACACACTCCATAATCGGTTAGGGAGAGAGGGCGGTTACTTGAATTGGTTAGGGACATTACGAATCATGACGGTGGTGATAGAAGAGGTCGCAGCTTCTTTGACAGTGGTAGGAAACGGTCTAACCGCCGTACCTGTTTCTACAAGCTTCCTTCCTCTCACCCTGCGTGTATAAAACTTGCGGTGGCAGCTCCAGTTTCCCTTCGCCCAGACTTTACTTCGAAGGCTGTGGGTTTTCGCGTTGTCCTGAGAAGGGTTGGAGGTAGGGGCGTAGAAGGAAGGGAAAAATCCGATGGGGGAAGGAGGAACGTAGTAACAGATAGGAGGAGGAAAATACAATAGTTGTTGTTGTTGTTGCTGCTTGGGTTTGAGATAAAAAGGTTGTGCATTAGGGTTGAGAGTGTTGTGAGAGAGCATGATGAGGTTGAAATGGCGAGAATGGTGTGGAGTAAAGGAGAACGTGGATTTTATAGGAGGAAAGTAATGATGAAGAGAAGAGGTGGTAGAGTTGGTGTGTGTGTTTTTCTGGGGTATCGTAGGGTAGGGTATGGTGTGGTGTGGGATTTGGAAATGTCTGAGTAATGATGAAAAGTGGAATGATGAGAAGGTTTCGTGGTGGTGGCATTAAATGCTGGTTCTGTTAGAGGACGAAACCAACTCTTCTTCTTCTGCCATCGCCTACTCTCTGCCGCCGAATGGTGACGCTCAACTGCACCCTCCATCCACACGCACGCTCCTCTCCTCTTCGACACAATAAAATCAGTACTGTAGGTAATATATAGGATATCAGAAAGTATAAAAATAATAAATATTCTACTATTTAAACTAGAATGTTCAAATGTTTTTTTGTTTTGTTTAAAATATGACAAATGTTTGGTTAACGTTTAAAATTAAAAAAAAAATAAAGTATGTCATCAATATTTTCAATACGTTTATATGATTTTTCATAACTTTTATTTTATTTTTACTCAATGTTTTTATGGATGATGATTAATTAAACTCTTAAAATATTGAATAAATATACTTTTTTTTTTCATAACGCTAAAATTTTGACACAATTATAATGAGTATAATTTATGTTTTTTTAACTTTATAAAAACCATTGTGTTATTTTTAATATATTATTTATTTATCTAGCTAACTATTAAATGTATCTAGTATTGATAAAGATAATCTTAGAAAAAATTATTTTGTAAAATAATAACTATTTCTTCCGAATTTTTCACACAATTTAATTATCAATTGCAATAATAAAAATATTATTCTTAAAACCTCTTTGGTTGTAGTTTTGTTTATTTTTCATATTCTTTGGTTGTAGTTTTGGTTTTCAGTTTCACCAAATCCTCTTCCAAATTAAGAAAAAAACATGAGGTTTGGTTTTTTATTTTATTGTGAAGATGAGTAGTAAATTATTTATGTGGTTGTACGAAATTATAATATAGATTTTTTTTTATTTAGTAAGAATAGAAAAAATAAGATAATAAAATTTTGTAAATTGTGTTGGAAAAAAAAGATAATAATAATTTGTATTTGTTTTGGAAAAAAGAAGAAGAAAATAATAATTTGTATATTGTGTTTTAAAAAAAAATCTAAAAGTAAAAGTGGGTAAAAATGTTAACTTTCTGAATATGAATAATAATCTGGTGCAGATCTTATTGGTTTCTTATTTCTTCTGTAATTTTTTAATTCCCTTTTTTTTCTGTTAAAAAAACTATATACAAAATTATAGTAATTTTTTAATTTTTTATAAATATATTCATTTTATAGATAAAAATTAAATTACACTATATTAGAAAAAAAATTCAACGATTTCAATTAAAAAAATAAAACAAGAATAATAGATAAGCAATGGTTCATATCAGTAAAGAAGTTTCTTCAAAACCAATGGGAGTCATGGATCCCAACATTTTATATGTTTTTAAATTATATATATTAAAAAAATTCAAGCTGCAACATAATTTCTCTCATTATTTCATTATTAATCAAAAGTTTTAAAAATATAAACTTTTGATAGATTTTATTGTTGTTTAATGAATCTCGGTCAATTTCCAATTTTAATAAAGTATAATCGTTAATAGGATCTTTGTTAAAAAAAATATATACTGAAAAATATGTTGTTAGTATCTTTATTAAATAAAAATTAATATAATTAATAGAAAAGGGAAATTTTTAAACATGTTAAAAGAACCAAATAATGAAAATTGTACTGAAATGACTTTATCTAGAAGAAGTACTTGTTATGAATATCCTGATGTAAATAATATATATCAAAATTATTTAACATACTTTATCAAATAGTTTTTATTCATATATATATATATATTAAAGAATTTATATATTATCTAATTATTTTTTTAAATATAATTTTATTTTGAACTAATATTATAAATATATTGAGTAATACATGTTTCATAACTATTTTAAAAACATAAGATTAAGTCGGTGATTTCTATATTAGAAAATATTTTTTTTTTCTGAAAACTAGTTGATAATTTGTATCGAAAGATGTTTTCATCGTTATCACCTATATTTCCATCGGGTTACTTTTACAAGGAGTAATTATTAAAAATATCACTTGTCAGTTTCTTACTATTATATTTTTGTCAGTTTACTATTATTAGTTTTCAATTATCAGAAGAAGTCATTTTATCAATAAAATTAAAAATAATAAAATATGTTTAAATTTTTAGAATTGATAATCATAATATAGAATTGATGAAATTTTCAAAATTTAACAACCAAAATTTTTATCTAAGAGTTTTGATGAAACTAAATTTGAAGAACTCGATCAAATGTGAACTTTAAATAGTAATCCTGTTTTTGAAAATTATTATTGGAAGATAACATCATAAAATTAAATTCAAATCTATCTAACTTTAAAAAGAAGATATTTAAACAAAATAGATGAATAAAAGATACTGAAAAAAAATAATTATCAGAAATAATCAATTAACAGAAATAATATATACCATTTTATATCTTATGAACATTTTGAAATATAAAACATAATATAAAAGAAATAATGTGCAGAAACAAATAAATTTCTGTAGCATCTCCATGCAGATTTATATTAAAGATAAATACATTAAAAATGACCATCCACCATCATACATATGCATGCCAGTAAAAAATTATATACAAATCTATCTAAAATCAAACTAAACTCATACAATAAATATAATTATGAACACAAACAAATTAATTAAAACAAGTAAACATAATTAGAACATTATAAAAGGAAAAGTTTACAACTATTAATTTAACAAACACATTATACTATTTGCTGTAAAAAATGTAGGTTGAGCAATTGGCATATGACAGAGACAGTATCTAATTCACTTAATTACTGCATCTACATCGCAGGATCCCTGGGCAACAACTTTGATATAATATAATTTACTCACACATACAAAGTGTTACTTAATTACTGCATCTACATCGCAGGATCCCTGGGCAACAACTTTGATATAATATAATTTACTCACACATACAAAGTGTTTGAAAGAAAATTAGAATCATACATAAAAGTTCTTACATATTTATAACAGATGAGATTTTTTTGTTGTGATTGAGAGTAGGCCTGTAACTGGAATTAGTGGGCCGAAGAAGGTCCATATTGGAAAGGCGAAGACTGAGATGAAATTATGAAGGAAAGAAAGTATGAAGAGACAGAAAATTGATTTGAAGAATAGACAGAAGATGGAGGAAGAAAATAAGAAAATAAGAAAAAGCAAAGACGAAAAGGAGGACCACATTGATTCACATCACAAGTTGCACGAGAGGGTACTTAAATCAAGCAATCATGTGAGGTTGCCGACCATAATGCTTTTCATTTTGTCCTTTCATATCAGAAAACCATATCTGAAGAGACGCAGCACCAAGCAACCTTCTACCACATATCTGCAAGTCAAACACCATATTATTATCAGTATTATATACTTTCTTTGTATGAAAAGTTAGGGCAACATTTCGTATTCATGGCAAAAACAAAAAACATCCCATGAGGGCGTTTCGATAATGTGTGGATGATTGTTTCACTTGGCATGGATATGAGACTACTAAGGTCCTGAAGTGGGGTTCTTTTGTAATCTGCATAAGAGAAGTCCTTCGTGAATCATCACATTCTTTGTCTACTCGGTGCATGTGTGTGCTTCAGGTTCTGTGGTGCACATACTTTGCATTCCAATGAAGGGACCTATTCCTGCCTCGATCATGACCGCCACAAACTATTCATCGTCTCAACTGCACAACTCTACGCTTCATATCTCACTCTATCTGGGAAAACAATAAAATATCACACCAAAAAACAAACCCTTTTTTTTTTCTGGTCAGTTTTTAGTCTCTTTGATTTGACGAGATTGACTAACCAATAAGCTAGGAGAGTATAATGATGTATTTCTTAGAATATACTTCACATATAACTTGTTAACCTACTCTTTTTCTTTTTTAAAAATGGATATACTATATATATATATATATATATATATATGTTAAAAATATAAAAAATTCTATTTAATATTTTTTTTAAATGTGAATATCATTTTATTAAAAACATATAAATTATTATCATTATATCAAACCTCAATTTTTACTAAATCAATCCTTCTAATGTTTTAAATGTTTTCATCTTCATTCACATAAAATAGGGCATTCCCATTTTACTTTTAGTTCCATAAAAATTAAAAGTTTCATTTCCTTTTGAACTCTACTACACATGCTAAGAACTCATGAAATAGGAAAATATCAATCATTGCACATATATGGGGCCTGAGAACTTTCATAGGAGAAATTAAAGTTTATATCAGACATTTTTTGCCACAAAAATAATTTAACAGATATGTGTAGTGCGATTGTTGAAATTGAAGGCGATTGTAGAGAATTATTATGTGGGTTTCATATGAAGCTTACTTTATAGATTTCATATCTCACTTGATTGCAATCCATGTGGTGGTGGTGCACGAAGAGCATCATAGAAAATCTGGAAAAATGATTCTTACTCCACCACCAACAACAATTGCTTTCCTGACATTTAAACCAGAAAAAATGCACTCTCCAATTGCTTTAACTCACCCTCTTAACTCCAATTTGTCTACTAGTGTTCGTCAACAGTACCCACCACTATACATGCAAGGATTCCCTAGGACTGCCCCATTCAAGCCACCAATTAGTTTTTCAATTTCAATCATTCTCAAAATGGAACAAAACTTTTTACCTTATGCAGCTCCGCATCTCACATGAGCCAAAAGGTTTTACATTTTTATTTATCTATTCTCTCTGTAAAACTAATACACAATTATATGTATAGAATATTTTCCTTTTGCTTGCTGGAGAAGAAAAGAATAACAGGGGAACAATGAATAGAAGAAAAATAAAAGAAAACATTTTTTTTTTAAATTTAACCTTTAAACTAAAGCATATTTGTTGTATTTGTTTTCTCTTGTCCAAACATTAATAATTTGCGGAAATTCGGGGAACTGGGGCTGCATTCTAATGGCATTCAGACTTAAAGAACAAGAAAATAAAATAAAACATAAAGAAGTGAAGGAAGTAGCTAAGGAAGATGATGAGACTTTTTAGAAAGAAGGTATCTGGGATTTTGGGAGATATTTTTGCCTAATTTTCTGTCCTATTGGAGTAACGTGATTCGTGACAGTTTATTGGGTTCATAAAATATTGTTTTAGATTACAACTTTTCCCAAACTTAGACAACATAATCATAGCTTTTATTATAGATTACACGTTCGTTCATGATCTTATAAGGGTTCTACCAAACGATCGATTAGCTTCGAATAAAAAATGAGAAGAAAACGAAATACTTAACCATAAGATTGTCCCCTTTTCTTGAAACCTAATGTTGGCTTTGATATTGAACTGTTTCAGACCCTTCGCCACGTATTAAATTTTTTCACATCTCCCATTTTCTTCAAAAGTGTAAACTTGTGGCTGCGATGTGCCATGACTTGGACTTCAAACATAATTCGTAGACATCAAAACCGTGTCTCTGAATAATGTCAAATATTTTGAGAAACATGTGCCCTTGTAACATCATCAAGAACATTGTAAATTAAAAATGGAATCGGAACAAAAAAGGAAAAGTAGTTTTGTTTAAATATAATATTGTGAATGTTAGCTGCATGTCTTCTCATAGAGGGAATCAAAAGAAGAGAAGAAGCATTGCCAGATTGGGAAAGACGTGCATGTCTACTATCACCGTAGCATGTGTTCATAAACAAAAACAAATAATGTTGTATTATTAGTTTTTCATTCAAAGATTAGTTAACGAGTATTTTAAAGAACTAGTTAACAAAATTAAAATATTAAGAATAATTTAGAACAACAATACTAATTATTGATTAATTAAAACGGTGAAAAAAAAAGATGGTCAACGGGATTAAATTTAAACCATATTTTTTTATAACTGGATTGTACTTATAAATTAATCATTTTTAAAAAAAATTCAATCAATTGAAAAAGTCTTAACAAGGATAGTGATTGTTAGAAATTTGATGCATCACATGTGGGAACTTGAGACCAGAAAATAAAAGTTAGTGGAAATGAAGTTTTTGTGTTGGTGTTAACATGTGTTAATGTTGATGGTTAGGTATTTGAAGAAGAAAAAGGTGGTTAGGGTTACGCAATTGATTGCGGGTTGTCGGTGACGTCTTTTAAATGCACCTTAAATTGTCGACTACACCTACCAATATTAGCCGTTGATTTTTTGTTGATGAGTCTGAGCCACATGATGATGAGTTTTGGGTCAATGGGCTTCAGGTAGGTTGCGTAAAGAGTGAAGATTGGGCTTTGGTGGATGCATTAATTTGATGATGGTTGATGTGCCTCTCTGTTCAGTTTGGATTCGTAGATTGAAAGGGTTTTTTCATGGTCCATTTCATTTAAGGTAATGAATGTGAAAGTGACTAAGATTTTATGAGACTCAAAAATAAATGTTTCTTATGTCGTACATGTTTCTAACATCTTTTCACAATGTTAAAAAACTCAAATAAATAAATAAAAAAAACAAAAAAAATTACAAATTTAAAATAAGATAGAATCTCTATAGATTGTAAGATTCTATTTTGGACATCCCAAAAATTTCATATTAATTTATTGATGTATTTAAGTATTTTGAAATTGAAATATATTATGATTGAATAAGTTAGTTTTGAAGAAGTATTAAGAAATAAAAATGATATGAAAATGAAAAAGAATAAGACAGGTGTTGTCCCCATTGAGAGAGGCAAGTATTGGGGATGATTAGGGCTTTTTGGAGACAAGTGGCGGGCAGAGAATTAATGAGTGTTAGTTTTAAGGGAGAGAGAAGCGGCACTTCATTTATTGATGACCTCACAATCCCACACTTCTCCTTATCCATCTTAACCTAAACCTTCACCATTTCTATATTTCTATTTTCTTTTCTCTATTCATATCAACCCTACTTTCAACAAATCTAACAACATTGTTTCAAAATCACATTCAATTGATTCTACACCAATTTAACCGGTTCAACACCCATTCTACCAATTTGATACCAATATACTGCATAATCTAGTTCTTCACTGGTATTGGTGAATCCAATGTCTATATTTAGTACAAATCGTGAGAGTCCATCCAAACAATGATTTGTTTGCAGATTTATCTGACACTTTGGCAGAATGGTTAACACAAATTATGAAACTTCTCCTTCCAACATTTCACAGAATTATGCAGATATGTTTAATCCCCTTCTGTCAAAACTCCACTAACAACTAATCAACCATGTAAGCAAGATGGAACATTGGACATAGGAAAAATTGAATCCCAGATGCATGTGTGTGAAGCCATGAGAATTTGAATCCTCAAAAAAATAAAATTAGATCCACCAGCCGTTATTAAAAGTACAGTTATTTCTCACCTTCACAGAGAAAAAATATAGCCCAGCACAGTATTTGGCATGCTTTGCCAGAAGTGGCTTTCCAAAGAGTTTGGAAGTTTTGTTGCATGGTCAAAGGAAAAGCATGAGTAGCATACATACCAGACCTTACCAGCTACATCACATGATAGGAATTAACAAATGTTACATGGTTTCCCTGTAGTTATGGCACAAGGGGAGCAACCCACTATTATAACATTTCTTCCATTTCAATATTCTTTAAAACTTTTTAAGTCAACTTATTCATAATAAGTCCTTGCCAACATTGTTAGTTGAAGTAGTTGGTAAATATAAAATAATGAAAATTAACATGTGTTGTATGATATTTTTCTGCAATTTTAAAATTCATTTTATGGATAAAAATTATTTTTGGGTGATTATAATTAGTCTTTCAATTAATTTTAAATTCTTATACTTTTTATCTAGAGACCAATTGTTTTAATTGTATTTCATATTTACCTTTTACAATTTATCTTATGATTATATTTAACATTAAAACTATAAGATAAGAGTTTTATTTGTTTTCAATAAAGATAAATACTTTTTATGAAAAAAAATTTAATAAGAAAAAGCACTTACTATTCCAAGTATTGAACTAAGTACATAATGAGAATATAAAATTGATATGATAAAAAGTGAAAAGAACAAGTGGAAGTTTGATACAATAAATTTAGGGTTATATATATTAATAAAAGAAGAAGCATGTTGCATACAGAAGTGTATTACTTTCATTCATTGCCACGCTAAGCTTGCTTGAAAATGGTTCTTCTGTCTCAGTCTGAATCGAGAGAATCGGCGTGTGTAAATGTTCTGCGACACGCACATACAAACAAACAGAGTACAACTATATTTAGCTTATATATATTTTTAGGGTATCGTCACACTTCACAGAACCCTCGCCAAAAGGAGAACACAACCTGGACCATAATGCACATTGTGTTACTATCCAACTATTCAACTCTGTTCTTTTCATTCTTTATTTGACATTTTTCTCCACTTCCTTTTCTTCAGAACTGACAATTGATTATCTTCTTTTATGATTTCTGTAACTATTTATCAATTTAAAATAGTTTCAAAATTGGCTTTTGGGTATGCCAAGACATGCATCTACTTCTACCAGAACCTAGGTAGCTAAAGAAGAACCACTCTGTCTGTCACATGTGACAGGCCTATGCCACTTGTTACAGCCTTACATTACTGCCTTCTATTTTGCATCTTTTTTTACTTCCAATGAGGTTGAATTTTGGACAATTAAAAACCCTTTAATTGAAAAGTCCTTTAAATCACTTTAAACTGATGTTCTTATTTTTGGAGACATTTTAGGAAGAAACAATTCTCCCTTAATATTATCTCAAATGGTTGTTCAAGTTGAACTCAACTGATATTCAAATATACGAGTATATATATATATATATATATTTGTAAATAAAAAGCTTGTTTTTTTGTCCTTTAATCCATTAGAAAAAGAGTAAGAAAATAGAGGAAAATATTAGTAAAGAATTGATTTTGTAAATGTTGCTTCCATATGGGTAACTCTTGTGAACACCTATACATGTGCGGCAAAGTGTCCTTATTTTCTTTCCCTTGTTTGGTTCTTTCTGAATGCTATTTTCTTATTCTTCTTCGATTCCAAACAGACAGATCCAGCATCATGAGCCAATTGAGTACAGATCTTAGGGATTTGCTTGAGTTAATATTATTATATGCATTCGGCATTCCAATGACGATCGTTTGAATTCAATTAATTGATTATTTTGCACTTGGGTTGTTTGTGTTGCAGTCTCCAATGCACACTTTCCATTGGATTTGGCTAACTTGTGTTGACTCAATCAAAAGTTTTCAAAATGTACGGAACCAGATTGCATAAACTAATTGCAATATGGCATAGCCTGCAAAATGAGATGTAATGTAAGTTGAACACATGCCCTTGCTGGCCATACGAATTAAGTAGTTTATATAATATATATTGTATGATCCTTAAAAAAGATATATGAATAATTTTTATGTAGAGTATTAAGTGATGTGAAATTTTGATTTAGATAGGAGTAAATTGAAATGAAAGTGGAGAAGGTTGGAAATAGAGTTGAAAAAAAAGGGTAAGAGAGGGATGATTAGGGATTGGAGAGATGGATATTGTGTGGTTAGGAAATCTAATTGAGCAAAATCCGAGATGAAAAGGGGATTAAATTAAGAAGGGTAGGAGTGAGTATTGATATTAAAAGAGAGAAGTGGTTTTGGTAGTAGCAAAGGGGATTACTTTAGAAAGTGTTGGGAATGTATTTGGTGAATGGGATGAAATGCACGTGGAAAAAGTGGGGTGATGGAAAAGTACAAGGAAAGGGGATTCAAACAACATATGGAGACACGTTGAGAAACCAGTTCCGGAATTATTGTTGTACGGCTACTTAATGTTTTTGCCTAATCCCTGTTTCTTTGTTTCACTATTTTAAATGGGACTGTGGGATCCAGGTCTCATTCCCTCCACCTAGGGGCACTATGCCACCACCACCATCAAAATTTACACTGTTGCACATTTATATTTATCTAACCAGTTCCTACATACTTTGCTTACAATGTTTCCATGTTTTACAATTAAAATCAGTTTTTAGAATAACTAATGTACGCAGCTGGTAAAGGCCTTTTACACTTATTTATTTTGTTATGGATAATACATTTATTAACTTTTTAAATAATTAACTTAAAAGTCAAACAAAACATGATTTATGTTTGATTGTGAGTATAAAGCTTTTTTCCCGATAGTCTAAGTCTATGAAATTCTAATTTCTAAAGGTCGTTTTCCAATACTTTGATTTGATAAGACGTAATATTTATCAGTTGCTTAAGATTAGTGTCTATTTGGTTCAGAAACTATTGAAATTAGTTTTAACGTATTAAAAGCTATTGTTAGAATATGTTCGGTTGGAGAATGTAACTCTTGCTATTTATCAATCGCAAACTTAATATGCTCTCAAACTTTTGTTAGGAAGTGTAACATTCTATGTATGTTTACTGGCGTCCAAGATAAAAAAAAAAATGTGACATGACAATGATTTAAAGCTAATCTTATTAGAATATAGTGAATACAGTTTACTATTGAGATTTGAATTATGGGGCATATTTGATAGTGATTATGATTTGGAAGCGCAACAATGAAATGATTTAAAAGGGAAGATGATGGATTGTAGATGTGAATTAAGTGTAGGAGGAAGGTTTGTTTGGATTGAGAGTGGAAGGAAAGGACGTGGAAGACACGCTTGAAATCCATAATAGCTGATTAGCTTCCTGTAAAGAGAAACAAATGGCAATGGGGCCAGCCACTCACACTGACGTTACTTCTGAGCCAGCAGACATTACACTATAATCGTTTCAAAAGAGAACAAGGTCAAAACACAACAGAGCAGAACCAGTGCTTGCTGTTGCTGTTACTGCTAAGTGCTAATTTTACAGTGGATAAAGAATAATAGACAATGCCTTCAATCACATGACATAATAACAATTTTACTTGTTACCGAGATAGATTTAATGGAGCAATCGGAGCAGGTTCCACCACGTGATGTGATTACTGATATAGGTACGTTTGGTTTCTTTCTCGTAAACCCAAAAGATTAAAAAAAAACTTGGTCAAATTTTTACTAAATTAAGATATAAAAATAACTGGAATGAGAGGCACATAAACAGTGAAAAGCAGGAGAGAAAGTGAACAAAATGAGAGGAAACACGAGAAACACCAGCACATCTCTCTCTCTCTCTCTCTTCCTTTCTCTGCTTTTTATGCCCTCAACACTCTTTGAACCCCAACGCCCTCGCTTTCACTGCAAAAGCTAACCCAACGACCCAGTTTTTAATTTTTCTTCAACCCCGCAATGAAGCCCCACTTATCTATGTTTTCATTCATCAGATAAGAGACTTTGGTGTGTGGAAGAGAAGACTTGGACACTCCATCTCGCTCTCTCAAACATAACATGCCTCTTCAAAAATGTTCCTCAATAATTCAAGAATAATGATCAAAATAGAAAAAAAAAAATTAATAATTTCCTTCAACTATCCATCCTTTGTATAGACACTGTACATTTTCTTTATTTCCTACTTATCCACGCATTTTGAATCAAAGCTCAGGGAAACACTCCACGCCGTTCCCTCTTTCTTAACTCTCCCATATATTCATATTCTATGTAGTAACCACAAAAAATTCAACAAGCCCAACCCCATTTCCTAAACCAAAGAAATAAAGAAAAAAAATTCGAACTCCATCCCCATCTTCATGTACAAGTTTTCCCGTCCTTCAGCATATCATCACCATGGCTGTATTTTTAAAACTAAGCCATAAAACAACCCCAATTCCAGCGACCTTCTTCTGTCAGCCCCTTGACCGTAGAGTGGCATTTTAACCGGTCAACTCCAAGATCATTGCAAAGGGTTTGAAATTTCAAGCAATTTTTCCTGGATGCTGTGTTATGAACAATCAGGAATCTTCACCTTTCAGGAAGAAATATTTGAGTCTCATTCTGTGCCAATCAATCTATGCTACCTCTCTTCGATGAATATTCTCCCTACAAAATCACGAAACCTCTTCGAGTAGAGCTTTGGATCAACAGCAGAAATTGAAGAAGGGTCAACTTGCAAGGACTTGTAAGCATGCTCAAGCTTCTTGCTGATATCATAATCTTGCAAAATGTCAATAATCCCAAAATATAGAATCACATCGTAAGTCTCCCCACTGCGATATGGGGTCAAATGGCTGATTCCAACAGTGGTGTATTGATCGAAGTCACTCCTCCGTGCCACTCTCTCTGCTCTTGCAGGCATATTGGCTCCTAGCCTAATCAATGATTTCCTGAAACAAGAATCCTACTTAATACACGCCATAAATATGCATTCACATTAAAGCAAACAACCTTGAATGGTATAGGAAAGTATCAAAATAGTAAGAAACAAAAATTCGCAATCTCCAAATCATAGAGTAAGTAGAGGTCGGAATTATGTTTTTGCCCGAATAAGCTAGGTGTATAGGATAGATAGAGAAAAATCATGACCGGAGAAAGTATTGAAACAATCATAATTGACTCAATGAATCTATTGTCAGGCCAAAAATAAATTAGAAATCTGAATTTGAATTAATGAATCGGGACCACAGCCTACATGAGCCCCACTAACAACAATTGCCTGCAATACTATATGCCCACTGACTTGCTAAAATAATGCAAACGACTTTCAATTATTATCATGAAAAATAACAATTAAAATGAAGAAATTATTAAATATTAATGCCAACAGAGTTATAGCTTAGGATTGCAACTTGCAAGGCGTACAGGTCACAAACATCTTAGTTTCTGATGCTTTCAAGTGGTAACATGATACATATCAATCTATTATTTTCACTATGATAGCAGTAGGACCAATTTTGCTGAAGCACCAATATATTTCCGAAAGAAACAATTCCCATTTCACCATGGTTAATATTCGAAATGATTACGGGAATATGTCCATCCAATTTAGAACCGATGCAGGTTTTATAACAATGAAACCTTTTTATAAATTAATAACTGAAAAATTCCGTCCACATTTAATAGCAAGGAACTAGAACATAGGACAACTTACCTTCCAGATTTAACTCGATCTCTATCATGTAGCTCTGCTTCAAGAAAGCGATAACCACGCATGAACTTTTCATTCTGATAAGTATCCCTGTTTCCTGAAGGGGGAAACAGATGAAATTTAAAATTTTTGTACCATAAACTCTCATCTATGTGCACTAAAGTGGATGGTGGATAGATACCAGTGCGTAGGAGAAAAGGTGACAGTCCCATTTTGTCACACGTATTATCATCACGAAAATGAATGCCAACTAAAAGACTGTAATCCATAATTTTCTCGGCTTCCAAGAACTCACAGTCCAGCTCAATTTGTCTGAACACAATATGAGAGGACTACGTCAGCATATATGTATCTTGTTTTCACATCTAAGTTAGAAGCCCCTAAAAAAGGGTGTAGATATATATATATATATATATATATATATATACATAGGACAAACAACCAGCATAGTAACTTACTTGATGAGTTTCTGAAACCAATTTCTTTGTACGCGAAACGCAAAGTTGAGATCAAGGTCCTTGAGGGTGGTTGTTTCATCAATGTCCTCCTCAGGTTTATCAGTGGTGCGGCCATGTGAAGATCCTTTCAAGTCAAATCGTCTATGAATTGGATATTCGGAACAGAAAAGATTGCCCATCACAATGAAGCGGATCTGATTTTCAACAAACAATCAAAAGTCAAGTACCGAAGATGGGGCAACCCCTCCAAACAGCTACTAGAACACATCTACCAACCCATACCTTCTGGCCTCCAATTGGCTTGACACAGTGCACCCCATAGAATTTTGTCACAAGTGAATTCTCATATCGAGAAACATGTTGATAATAACTTCGAAGCATCCGAAGAAGCACCTAAAAGTTAAACATCAGAACCAAGCATCAATCTATCTAAGTACCGAACAAAAGATTCCTAGTCTGATAAAAGGTAAGAATTCATGTCCAATCATAGAACATGGATGACCAAATCAATAAAACAGGCCCCCCCCTTCCAAAACCCAGGTTGACTGATTCACCAAAAGCATTATCACCCACTTACCCCGGAGTAGAAAACAAAGTAACCTATCCATTTGGCCATGGGTGAAGTTTCACACTTTCAGAATTTCATTCCAGAATTTAAGACACAACTGTACAAGCTTTTGAACACATGTATCTAACCTTGACTTCAGATTTCTTCACCGTCTTTATCATGAATCTATCATCCTGGGTCAAGTAGAAGATGCTTCCACTTTTTCCAGGAGAAGAAAGTTCCCGGAGAGCATCATCCCCACATATAGCCAACATGTAATCAGCAGGATCCACCTGAAACAGCTCTCTCAAATGCCTACAAATTCAAACAGAAACTAGGTCAACTAAAGACAGAAACACCCCCCCAAAACATCTAACAAGCCACACCATCCAAAAATTCCACATACCTAAAAACCACAGGACAGTAATCCTTCCATCGAAAGTCGGCGGACTGATGCGGCGGCGTAATCTTCGACCCCTCCGGTGGAAACCTAGTCCAGAACTTCTCCTTCGGATCAAAATCACTCTGCTTAAGCTCCCGCAAAGTGGAAGCCTCCTTCCCTACAGAGTACCTGCGCAATTTGAAAATGTTTAACACAAAACATCCCATAGCAAATTTGCAATAACACTCGAAACATAAAGCCCAAGCGCTTCATTTACCTTATCCCCAATTGGAGATTAAGCATCAAGTCATAATTCTTATGCCCTTTGGAAATGGTTTCCCCGGGTCTCTTCACTTCGCTGGCGAAACAACAAGGGTTCCTTCTCAAATCTTCACAATCCGACGTCGTTCCGTCGCGGTAAAACATGGACGCTTCCACATTATCGATAATATCGCACGTGATGTCACCCGCTTCACCCTCCGACTCCCAGATACAAATCCTGGGGAAACTCTTGTCGTTATTGACGCTCCCTCTTCCGTCAACGGAGAACCGTTTCACGCTGAAATTCTCTCCCCAGAGCAAACGGTGGTGAATCTTCATAACGCCGTTGCCCTTGGGCACCCCGTTTTCCCACTGCCCCTCGTAACGATTACCGTTGGCCCATACCAGAGCACCCTTGCCGTTAATCACGCCGTTCTTCCACTCTCCGATGTACTCGTTCCCGTTCTTCCAGACGTAACGACCGTGACCGTCTTGTACGTTACGCTTCCACCACCCCTCGTATAAGTCCCCGTTCGCATAGCGCTTCTGCCCGAACCCGTGTTTCCGGTCGGAGATCCACGACCCCCGGTAGGTGTCGCCGTCGGATCCGACGAAGGTTCCGAACCCTTCCATGCGACCCGATTTGAACTGGCCCTCGTAGGTCGCGCCCGAGGGCCACGAGAATTTCCCCTTGCCGGAGGCCTTTCCTCGCTTCCACTCCCCCTCGTACATGCACCCGTCCGTCCACAGGTACTTCCCCGATCCGTGAGGCACGTTGCCGGAGAAGCTCCCGGAGTAGAAGTCGCCGTTCGGGAGAACGCGCTCCACCGCCGATCCGGAAACCGGCGCCAGAGGCAACATCGCCGGCGTCACTCGCCGAGGGAATCCCTGCGACCGGCTACGCCCCGCCACCACCACCGGTGGTACCGGTGATGGCGCCGCGCTGGCGACTTCGCACGCGAGTGCTTCGCGCATTCTCTTTTAACTCTGCGGTGGTGCGAGTGTGTGGTTTTTTTCTTGACGGCGACAGCTCCGGAATTAGTACATTTTGCGGTGGCGCGTGTGATGGTCAGAAGGAGAGTCGGGTGTACATTTACTTGAGTGAGAAGTGTCGCCGGCGATGAGTTTCTCTCTCTAGGATTTTGTTTCTCTATCTCTCTCTCCTCTTTTTCGCTTTTGTTTTCTCTTTTTGTGCTGTTTGGGAAAAACGAGTGGGAATCATGGAGAGCACAGAAGCGAAGCGCATAGAAAGAGAGAACAGAACAGAGATGCCAAGTCAGGTAGTGTTATTATTTTCAATTTTAACCAAAATTATTAAATATTATAATTATAAATTACAAATAATAAAATAAATGAAGCATTATTTAAAAAATAAAAAAAAGGAAGTGAAAACAGAAGATGAAGGTGAAAAGAGTGTTTAATGAGACAGCTTTGGCTAGATGAGTTGTTAGTGAGTAATATTAATTGTGAAAGAAGAAAATCTTTTTTATTCTTGTGTGACGGATATACCCTCGTCCTCTCTGTAATTCCTTGTCTTACCCCCACCTCTCTCTCCCTTGCCTTTCATCCTGACGTAACGGAATCTCCTACCATTCTTCTTCCCACCATCTCATTTTTTTCTCTTCCTTCCAAATTTTTTTAATTCTATTTTAGATTATGATAAATATTTAATCACGTTTTGCTATGAATTTAATCATCAATTTTTTCATTGATTAATCGTAACTCTTTATTTTGTTTTGATTGTAAATCATTTGCTTTTGAATACCTCAATAGAGAAACGAGTAATTTATCAGGCGTGAAATTTTGGGACAATAAAAATCTCCGCCACAATTATAGTGCTGCGTTTGGTCAGCACCACGTAACAATCGATTAATTTTGTTTAGAAAAAATTTAGCTTTATCATAATTTCATTTTCCCCTTATTGGATCGGCTTTTGTGATCCATTAATATTTGATGGACGAGTGGCTCACATATTTTGCTATATTGCACAGAAAATGTATATATTTTGCAGAAAGAGATATTGCAGAAGAATGATGAAAAAAGAGTTATTATTTGTGTTGTTAACATTATATTATGGAATATGTTTTAGCAGGATCTTTAAGCAATGGTAATAATGAAGGAAATTTGGAAGCAATAGAATAGAGTAGAAATGAAAATGAAGGCTAGTTTTAGGTGGTAATTAACCACCCTCTAGAAAGTGTAAAATGATAATTGACTTTATGTTAGCTTTGGAAATGGGGGTGGCAACATAGAATTATAGAGACATAGACCTATTTCACTTCCCATGGCCCACTCTCACCACTCCCCTCACCCATCTCTCTCCTCTTCTTTCTTCTCATCATTATCAGAAGTTTAAACCATCACATAAAACTTAATCTTGTTCTTCTTTTATGTTCAAACGTTAATTTAATTATCACAACATTAAATATATGTTTTCTTAATTCTGATTCGAACTTTCGTTCTCACATTATAAGGGACTAACCCTCCCCATGACAACCATTCCTCTTGTTTCCCTATTCTTTTACTTAATTATCAAACATCTTTCATGTCATCAACATACATTGTTCCACCAACAAAATCTAACAATACATTGTACGAGGGAGAAACCCAGCTACGAATACATTGTACGAGGGTTACCATGACTTCTTCAGACGAATATTATGTCTATGTATCGTCCATTGAATATCATTCACTTTACTACTTTTTTAATTACATCATGACATCCTACATATTAAACTATATAACAAATCATTATTCTTTCAATTTCCTCTTAGTTGTAGTCATTACAACTATTCTATAGATACGAATATGCAAAAACCTACCATGTTCGTAAACTAGAATAAAAACTAATTAAAATTTAAAATAAATACGCACGAACTCGCATTAATTACGTGCAAGTTATTTGTCATATTCACGTATGATAAACAATGTTCTTCAAATCAACACACTTCTTTTTCAAAGCTCCCACATGTTGGTGTAATTCTCAAACTTTTTTGTTTCCCTATTTTTCCGGAATTCTCGTCAATTCTAAAGTAACAAGCAAAGCCTCCAACATGCACGCACGCACGCACGAACGAAATTCTGTGGTAGAAAGTCATCAATAAGGATTCAAATATACAAACCTAACTCACCACTTCATCGTTTTAAATGAATTTTTCAAGTTTACTTAGGTCAATGTTATTTGTTTTGGAGTTTGAATTTAAACCCTTTTTGTAAAAAAATATTTGAGAGTTAGGAATGGTCTATTTCAGGTTGATTCTGAAGATGCGTTTTGTTGGATGGTGGAGTGGGTCTAAGCTCTGGTAGATGATGATGGAATGGTGCAGAGTGAGAATTCCGTTATGTCTAGTGACAACTCTCGCCGGTAGTAACAGTGAATCTTCCAAAATAGGGTAGGGTTGTCCCTAGGAGCATGCATGTGTCCTACGTTAGGACCAGTTAAGTCAGTGTCTCAAATGGCTATGCTGTAAATAGGTTCAGGTCGATTAGATTTCACCTTACTACCCAGTGTTGGTTTCGGAACTTACTCATCACACATTTCACATCACACTGTAATTTGTTTGGTATAATGCAAAGGGAGAAGAAGGAGTTACAAAGATTAAAAAAAAAAAACTATCCATTTTTCTTGTTTAATAGAACCTACACATTAAACATGAAAGGAAACAAACAAAATATACATTCACTTTCATACTTGTTTCCTCTCGTTTTGGAAAGAAAATGGATCAGCTAGCTTTTTGTAAAGGAATAAAGATTTTTTTTTTCTTTTTACTTATCATACAATTCTTTTTTATCTCCACGTTTTTATCACTTTTGTATATTTTTTTATCTTTACTTCTTCTTTTTATATACGATCAAGTAATTCATCAATAATTTATTTTTCTCCTATTTTGTTCTCTCCATTTTTTCTTTGATTTTCTTCATTTTATGAAACGTGTCATATGTTTAGATGATATATAAATTACAGTCATATCATAAAAAGTAGAATTAATTATACGTTGTTTTAGCTTCACTATAAAATGTTAATTATTATTTTTCACGGTAAAGTTTTTTCAAACACAGTATTATTAGTAGTGTGGAGCAAGTTTGATGACTCGCCAATGATAATTCTTGATTGAATATTTTGTGGGGATTAAAATAATTAGATGAATTTTTTTTTTCAATTATTATATTATATGTCTTCTGATAATTAATTTTTAAAAAAAGTATATTTCTTTAATAGAGTTTCTTCTTTTAACCATATTTTTTCATACACTAGACATTGATTAATTGATTTTAGTTTAGACCAATGTAAAATATTTAAATGAAGCATTTAAAGTTATTGAAAGTGTTATATGTAGATTTATTAAACATAAAAAAAAAAAAATAGTGAATGATTTTCAGAATACATGTTAGTTCTATATATGGAGTTCTACTCATATATCTAAACTATAAGAATTAAGTTCTTCTTTAAGAACTTCATTAGAAAATAACATTGGATATATTCTAATACAACAACTATATATATTAAACCATAATCAAACACTTGAGCCTTTTGAAATATGAACTTTTTGACTTCTGATTTAAGAAACACAATCGAATCTTTTGCTCTTCCATATATCCTCCCTTAGTTCCATGTTTCCCTATAGAATGAGAAAGTAAATGTGTATTCACCATTAATAGATTGAATTTAGTTAAGATTACAACATATTCAAATTTTTTAGGAACAAGATATTCAAATTTAATCAATAGTAAACACACTTTTACCTTCTCACTTTATACATTATAGTTTGGTTGGGTTAAACGTGATTTATTATACATGAGGCAAAGTACTTTGTAGATGAATAAAGTTTGTCATGTTTAATAAAACAAGAAGAAGAAAAGAAAAATCTATGTGAAGATTGAAGCAATGATCTTCAAAGTAGAACTAATGGGTAGCTTAGTGGTCCTCCTAGTTAGGTCTCCTTGATTGTCTTTCTCTCTTGCTTTCTGATGGAGCATATGGGAATATTAGGGTTCAGACAAATTAATCTTCATCATCTTTATTTATGGGTTTTGCAAGATCATGCTCTCAAGTTGCTCTAGATAATTTAATATAAGATTAAATATATTTTTATTTTATATTCATTTTAAAAAAGTTTTTTTATATATTTTTAGATTGATTAATTTAAGTTTGTTAATTTTAAAAATATAAATTTAATCATTTTATCATATTATTTAAATATAAATAATGAGTAAAATTATATTTAATTTATTTTGAAGAAGGGCAAGTACACGTTTCACGTGGTGTCTAGAACAAATGCCAAACATTTTAACAAATTTCTGACACTATTTAAACTGGACATTAACATTTTGGAATTATATGTATATGTGGAAGTCGGAGGCACACATAATGTTTATTTTTAGAGTAAAATAGAGCCATCAAATAAAATTGAAGGATCTTGATGAAGTTCTCTGAAAATTTAAACCATATTTCAATTGAGATTATCATGTGCCTCATAACCTCACATCACATCAATTTGAATAAATCAATTGGAATAAAAAGGACATTTTTTCTGGGATGAACAATGTTGTGTTGCGCTTTGGTCCCAATCTCACGATGCCCTTAATAAACCTACAACCTAATTAGGCTCTTTTATTTTATCATGTGAAAGATACAACTTTTTTTTATTAATTTTATTAATGAATAGTTTTTATAGAATGACTTCATTATTTTTAATGGATTTTTTTAAAGGGAGATCAAATTACTTTACAGTAATTCTAAGATAATTACTATAAAAGTAATTTGATTTAATATTTATAACACCATGGAAGGAAGGTACAAAACACAAGGAAGATTAAAAACATAAAGACTTAATATATTTTACAAAATTCATAATTTTACTCTTAATTTTTTTGTACAATTTTAATGAATTGAATTTATCTATTTGGTCCTGAATATTTGTTATTCTTTAATTTTTAGTTATTCGTAAATTTATTCAATGTCAATTAAGTTATTTCTAGGATTTGGTTACTTTATATGACGCAATAAAATTGCATGAAAGTGCATTTGCTTTTGATACTATTAAAAATGATAACAACTCCAAACATTTAATTATTACTAAATATCATTTGATAATAATTTACTATATTTTTGAAACTGAAAATTGAATATAGTTTTAGATAATTAAAAATTAAGAGATCATTTACGTAAAAGAAACTTATGGATCATGGGTGATTAAAAAATAAAAGATTAAAATTATGGAAAAATTTATCTTAACCAATTTACTTAACTAGAAAAATGTTTTAGCTGCTTTGTGTGACCATAGCGTCATCTTACATGCCATGCTCTGAATTCCAACTTCACTTTACCCTTTTTGTTTATTTTTCAACGTTTGACAGAAAAAAAAAATACTATAAACTACCAAATGATAATAATTTGACTAATCAACGCAATAGGATCATGATTTATTATAAAATGTTGAATTACGGTAACTATGATTAGCCAAATATTCTTAACAAGATGTTTGATATGTATCTTTAGTTTAATAACTTTTACATCATCAATTAGTTTTCTTAAAAGGAACATTATCAGTTAAATATCATTGTTTTTATTATTTTTAAAATAATTATTATAAAAAGTTTCAAATTTATTACATATATAGTAATTTGTGGTTGAATTACAGTCAATTTACTTTTTCATAAAAAATAAATAAATTTAATTGGTAAATATTTATTATTGTAGCAAATTTATCTATGAACTACATAAATTTGACGTTACAAGAACGATTTAAATTATTCTAATTAAATATAAAATATTTAAAGTAAGTAACTTAAATTAATGATATTGAAAATGTTTTAAGTAAGACTAAGTGAAGGACTTGGACACGTGGCTAATTGTGGGGAGTATGCTTGCAAAAACAGGTTAGGAGGTGTTCAACGACACATCACCTTAATTCTACAGTGGACAAGTGTCCAATCACTTCAATTTTTTAATTTCTTTTTCAAAAACAATTAATATAATTTGATGAACAATAATTAATAATGATAATAATAATAATTAAAATGATCGTTGTGACTCATAAACTTCAGACATAATAATGAAATAATATCCAATGCCACCTAAGTTTTAATTGTTTTTATAATTTTAAAACTCATATCTTGATTCTTTATTTTTCAGAACTTAACTGATTCAATAGCGTAATGGCACGTAAGTTTTAACCGTGTATCATGTTTGAATAACGTGATTTATCATTAATTATGTATAGGGTTTTGATTAGGTTTGAATTTTGGTCAAAATGTATAAACATAATAAAACTGGAGATAATGATTGAGATATCGTTCATCATATGAAAACCGTAGATATAATAATAAAATTAAGTATCTCTTACTTGGAATTATCATGTACTTAAAAATATGATAATTTCGTTAAATTTAAGGTCAATACTCGATATGAAGATTATGATAATTTAAGCGCGTCATGAAGATGATTATTATATTAATATAAATTTCTAAGCGCAGCTTTCGCGCATTCTTAGCCGCTAATTAGAAATCTCATAAGCTATTGCTAACCAAGAGTTTATATTATGCAATTTTTTTATTCTCATTTTGTATTCTGTAATTTCTCTGTGTTCTATTTTCACCATATAAAAACTTGGATACAGCATACATGACAGGAAAAGAATTTGAAATAATATTCCAATGATTTAGGTTAGGATAGGATCAAATTTAATCTGCATTTTCTTTAAAGTATCTCTGTATGATCATATTATATATATAAACAAGATTCAATCTTAAATTTTAAAGATTGAAAATATAATTAAACCATTTTTTCAAATGGTTGTTTACATTAAAATTATCCATTTTTACAATAACAACTTATAAAATCACATCTAACATAAATCTAAGTGATTGAAGGGAACTACAAAGATGATAATATATCAGTTGAATCTTTCTATGTGCATAAATATTGCAATCAAGTAATCAATTAAGGAATCAAATATCCTATATTCAAAGCAACTAGGAGAATGAAAATAAGAGGTTTAGTTTAACACACTATTTGTGGAAAAATTATTTCATTGATAATGAATTAGAAAACACTTTAAATATAACATTTAAAATATTTATATGTGTGGTTTAACTTATGGCTAGTTCAGAAATATTGTTCTTTGAGACAATATACTAAGTTCATCGTAATAAAAAATGCATTGAGTGGAGGGATGTTTGGTCCAATAAAAATGTTTCATCTGTCTCTCGCTACTGGATTTTCTCTGCTGTGATGATAAAGCATATGCTGGTAAGAACAATCAACAAGTGGAGGTGTCATTATTTTTGGAGATGCAAAGTTTCTTTTGATTTTTTTTTTTTTTCATGGAGTTGCTTCTTGACAAGTTATCAGATAATATCTTGAAAACCTTTTCACAAGGGTTTTTTATTTTCTTCTTATTTTTCTATTTTAGAAGTTTTTTTTTTTTAAATTGTTGAAACATATCTTAACTTAAATTTATCATATAGAGAAACGTTATCACAAATAAGCAATGGGTAGAATGCATTCTTTGCTTTACGGAAAATGAAGATATAAAGATATAAAGCTCACTTACTTTTATGGATATTGGTGAAGAATCTTTATGATTTTTTCCTATTAATTGCAACGACTCATTATCTACAACATTTTAGGAACTTTGGTAACTAGATATTTGGTTGATGAGCCACAAATATTTATTTAAACACATGCACGTAGTAATATTTTATGAAAGTGAGGTCATAGTCATGGCACCAAGTAATATTTTAGATTGTATGTGTGCATGATTGTGTATCTCTTCTCATTGCTCATAAAATAATTCTTAAGAAAAAAAAAATCACACCTTAGAAAAAGGGATTATTAGATAAATAAAAAAATATAAACCCTAAATTTCAGATACACATCAAACTCGTTTCAAAGATCCAATCTGCCTAAATATATTCCCATCCCTAACTTTGAGACCTCATATTTTAAAGCAGAAACAATCTATACTCATTGATTGGATGTATATAGTTCCTTCACAAGTTTATTCACGAGAAAAATTGTGCCAAAAATGTTAATATAATGATTCATGAATTTTATAGTAACTTGTACAAAACTTAGTCTTTTTAAATAAAAAGCCTTATATTTTTTTAATAGACGAACAAAAACAGTTTCTCCTATAGAATACAAGAACAAGTGAGACAAATATACAAATTAATTAACTAAAGTTATATAATGTTGTACGCAACTCTTTCTGATTTTTTTGTATCCCTTCTATGTTTGATTATATAACTATATAAGAATATATAAAACTAGTAAATAATTTTTATTAAAAAATACTTAACGTATTATAATTCTTTTAGTCCTTTCTTAATATGAAATTTGATTTGATGATAATATAGACTTATAAAAGCACTTCTTTTACGTTTATATTAGACAAAAATAGATTTTTTTTGGCAATAGAAAAAGGCATGGAAACATTTGTTTTTAAAAAAGAAGAGATGATTTTAAACTAACGAAGCATTGTAATAGCAGAAGTGGATGAATTGAACAGCTAACAACGTTGCGTGACGTAGAAAACTAAAATGCTGTGTATTTTGTTGTGGCAATGGTTGTTTGGAGCATTTCTGTTACATGCTGCTTCGTTCGTATATGTATAACAAAATTATTGAATCCATTGGCTTCGTATAGTGTGTGTGGTAAAGACAGAGGAGCAATTCGTCGGTGCCTAATAACCTATCTAAGCCACTGCATACGCATGTGACTCTGTTTCTTCTCAAAAACTCACTCGAATCACTTGCATCGACCACAAGATTTTCAATCGTGAACACACGATGTTTAAATGAATAATAATTGGTTTTGCTGGGTCTTTCTGGGATGAATCAATTGATTTGTCATATTCCCTCTTAATGACATAAAATATCCTGAAAATTGTAGCACATAATAATTGAATACTAATGCTAGACAACAAGGTGCCCATGGTTACGAGCATTGTTTGTGGTTGATGTATGTGGTTTTGTCAAAGATACGATAACCTAATAAAACTGTGTTGTCATGTTTGCAAGAGCTGAATCTTTTGGAAAAATAAGTCTCGTGATGGTAAGTTCGAAACAAATAAAAAGTATGTTTTATCTTGAGAGAGAGTTTAATTACAGCAAATAATTAATATATATGTTTCAAAACCTAAGAAGATAAAACTTTGACTAGGATATGAAATCATGTTTGTGTGTGTGGGTGGAAGGCAAAGCAAAATAAATAAAAAATGATAGTTGTGTTTGATTGATTCCTATAATGGATCATATATATTGTTCTAAAACTATAACATGAAGGGACTTTACCTCACCTTACAACAGATAATCAATTGCTTCCTCTTTCTATTTCCTCTTTAATCGATTTATCTTGATATATATATTTCCTCTTTATATTTTATTTATATATTATAATTCGGCTTCATTTTCATGTGAGATTTCTTCAATACTTTCTCTTCACGTTGAGGAAACTTTTCCAACTCGAACGTGACTCATTAATAAGTAACCCAATATAGGTCTAACAACCTTGTTAATAATCAGGACTCCTCAAATCATATAAAAAAAATTATAATCTATTAACAGGTGGTGTGGAATTTGTAGAAACATAGGAATGACGCGTTGTTTCGCAATAAGGAGGTAGATGCAAAAGAAATTTTCTTTCTAACTCAACTGAACTTCTGGTTGTAGGTCAAGTTTAAGATTTCAATGGTTGTTAGATTTTTAGCAGAATGGTGTATGGATATCCCTGGTCTTGTTCCTTATGTGTTGGATAATTTACTTGGTGAGTATCTATTAACCATTTAATAGGAAGAGAGATAATTATCTAGTTAATTATTTATTTAACTTTCTGCACACGTTTACTCAATTATTTTTTGTACTTTTAGCACCAATTTTTATTAATATATTTCTCATTATCGATTAAAAAAACATATAGTTAAATCCACATCTAACAACTTTGTTATTCAAAATAATGACGTCCAATTTCGATTTAACTAAAAATTCAAGAAACTAATAAAAAATGGTATTCAAGCAATGACTATAGTCTATGCATGAAGTTGGAAGGAGCATTTTCTGCAAAGTCGTACTGAGAAGTAAAATATGCAATAATCATCCATGCACGAAGCATGGAAGCTAGCTAAATATTTCATCATGCATTTAAAGCCACCATTGGAAGCTGAATTTCTGTGGAGTTTCTTTTCAACTCCGATCCAAAGGTACATGTTACAACCTTGTTCCTTCATTTTCCACCTACATATAGTACTCCATATGTAATAAAAATAACTACAAATTAATTAGGGTAGAGGGAGGTATTGCACATGCATCTTTAACTCAATTGGTCATGGTGTATAAATGCCCTAATAATTTAAGTGGCCCTAACTATTTATTATACAGCTAGCACAAGTAACCTGAACCTAGAATTATGCAGCCATTTTCTCATATCTTACCACAAGAAAAAATGTTTATATAATAAGAAACAAATGTAGTATAAAAGTTATTACTCTAACTTTTGTTCTTCTTTTCTTTTTCTAGTTCTAGGTACAATACTAGCAAGTGTTCTTCAGTCACGGGCTTAACCTAGCTAACTGCAATTGGTTCAATTTGAATAATTATCTAATATATTATTTGGCGTAAGATTTTGCAACTTTGACAACCAATCATTTAAAATATTAATCAACTACAGAATATAACATGAAAACAATTGCAATTATGTAATAATTGTTAATGAATGCATATCTAATTTAACATTATTACCACCGCGAAACTTTTGTTTCTTTTCATGGTTTTCTACGTAGGGAATTATTTAGAGATTGTACTTTTATTTGTTTAATAGATAATAAAATTATAATTCTCTAAGGTAGAAAAATATATTATTTATTAGGCATTGAAAATACTTTACTCATTTATGTTTTGTGTATAAAGAAAAAAACAAAAATAAAAAATTTGGAAGCATGGGGTGACATGAAATATGAAGTTAGGTTGATGGAAGAGAAAAAAAAGAACAGAATGAAGAAGAGAAAATGAGAGTGAATTAAACATAAACACGACAGGTCCTATGATCTTATCCAAACACAACGTTATTGTCTCCACGTCTCGAACATAACAGTGATTTGCAGAATGAAGGAGAGGAACAAAAACCTAACTCTTTAGCCATGTTCACCTTATTGTCTCACGCAATCACAAAACCCTAGCTGGATTCAATTGAAACTCACCAAAAATTGTTTATTAAGATAATATGAAGATGCATTTAAAGTGATTCCTTTATAAGATATATAATAATATATTTGATTTACTTAATTTTTGTAAGAACGAAAATATCCTATCAATAATGAATAGCTGTTCATTGAACTTTGTCAAACAAATTCTCCTGGAGACTACAGCAAACAATAGCTGTTCATTGACGAACTTGAAGATTATCATTAATTTTTGTAATTTTATATATTAAATTTAAGCAAAAATGGTGGATAGTAGGAGACAAAGTTTGGTGAAATCTGTTACGCCATTATCTCAGCAATGATTTCTTTCCAAATGCTTTTTATTTTTTCGTTTAATTTATTAATCAAACCATAAAATGTAAACACACTTGGGTCCGTAGTGATTCGTAGCAAATTCCTCCCAATTATTTAGCAATACTTCAAATTAAATCAAAGTTTAAATTTAGTATATAATTTAATAATTAAATTTGAGTAAGTAATTGACAAGTCAAACCTAAATAATTTATCAAGAATTTGACTTATTTATCCCACTACTTATGTCTTTGATTTTGATTTAGAATCCATTTTAAAAAATAACAAGTTCTTATTACATAAGAACTTATGTTATATAAAAAAATTAATCAATTATTTTGTGTTTGAATGTATATCGATAAACGTTAATACAAATTTAAATATTTAGAAGTATACACATAAACACCTATAGGATGTTTAAGTTTAAAATATATATATATTTTATAAGTTAGAAGCATAATTAATATATATATATATATATATATATCTTAAAAAAATATCTTAAAATTGAAAAAAATTAAGTGACTCACAAAAACACCAGTGATTTATCAATAACTTCAAAATATAAAATATTTATAAGTCAAAACACAATTAAATTAAGATTTATCATCTAGCAAAGGTCTAATAAAATCAATACATATGATAAAATTATGTTATAAACTTAAAAAGTTCGCCATATATAAATAATTATCAATTATAAAAATATACTATTTTACTATAATTTTTTTTTTCAAATTATGATTTGAATTTATTTTTTAAAAATTTATTCATTGGAAAATCACGATTTTAAAAAAATTATCTTATGAAACACGATATCAAATTTAATTTTTTTATATAGTAGAAATTTTTAGATTTTTTACAAATCGTAATACGATTTTTACTATATATAGAATAATTAAACTTTAATTATGTTAAATAACATGATTTTTACGTAAAATTTAAGAAAATAAGTTTCACATCTTAATTTATTGATATATTTCTTTTAAAAATCTTACTTATAAGTAATTTAATATATATATATATATATATTTTAAAAAAATTATATATTTAATTTAATATATATATATATATACTAAAATAGTATTTTTATCATTATAAAACTTTTGCCACTCCATATTAATGTAGAAAATATATAAAAAATTTCACAACATATAAAAGAAATTAGTAGCGATATATAAATATAAATTTATTTGATTAAATTATATTTTAATAAGAAGACACGTAAAAGTAAATACGTTTATTAAAAAACTAGTTATAATATGATTTTGTAAAAGTTAATATTTATATTATTTCGCTGAAGAGATGAAATAAAAATATTTCATTTTAAGAAAATAAAAACAGGCATGTTTTATATGATTTTCTATGATGGAATTCAAAGATGAGTCTTTTTATAAGCTTCATTTTGAAACTATGTTAGAAAGATTATAAAAAAATATTTTTTTTTATAGATTAGCCATAAAATTCTTTTATTTTTTTCAATAAATATTTATAATATAGATAAAATTTTCTATATTTTTTTAAATGAAAATTTAATAGAGTATTTGGATAGAGAAAATTTAGAAAACAATTATTTTTATAGAAAATTTAATTTTGTTTTATGACAAACAAAAAGTTTCAAAATAAAAATATTCTTAAAATTTATGTAATTCAATTATTAAAAAATAGATAATTTCAAATTTTATCTAAAAAAAAAAGTAAAAATTAAAATTTTAGAAACTAGGATGTTTTTAACATTATTAAGATTAGAATGTCATTGATTTTAGTAAGAATAAGACGTCATAACTTGATATTGTATTTTTGAGTAATGTTAGTGGAAATTTTTTCATGTTGAAGTTAAAATTATGGTTAATTTTCAACTGATATTATCAAAATTATTGTTTAACAAATATAAATCAATTTATTTCTCAATTTAAGTTAGAGAGAACTTATTTTGTCAATATTAACTATATTTTTTGGTTAATTTTAAACATAACTTTTTTCAATTAATGTGAAACTAACTTACTTTAAATTGATATAATTTAGAGTTACTTTTTCATCAATTTTTAATTAAGATAGATTAAAATTATTTATCAATAAATATTAATCAAAATTTTCTTTACAAATGTTGGTCGTTTTTTTTTTCTAATGTCAATCAAAATTTATATATTGAAATTAATAAAATTATTTTTTAATTAATTTTAATTGATACAAAATTTAACTAACATTAATCAAAATAGCACTAACAAAAACTAGGCTGATAAAATAAATAAAAATATACCTTATTAATATCAGATAAATAATCTTTGATTTATTTTAAAAAAATACTCAAAATATCAATAACTGATATTTTTAATTTTTAAATATTATTTATTATTAAAATATATATTTATAAAATTTTAAAATAATTTAAATTCAATATAATTATTTTTTTTATAAATTCCTTGTCTAAAATTCATGAAGGTATTTTAGTATTGAAGGTTGGGGATGACTTTATCGGATTTTAAATATTATTTATTATTAAAATATATATGTAGTTCGTCAAAATCATCATATAACTTCAAAATTTGTGAATGATGATGTAACTTCAAAATAATTTATAAAACAAGTCCATTTTGTTTACAATGAAGCATTACCATATATACAATATTGAATATTTATATTTTTTATTATTTCAGAAAATGTTAGGATTCATAAATTTATAAATTATGTAAAAAAAAATTAGTCGGTCATCTAATAAAAGGTGTTGTCTGTCTTATATGTATGATGAAAAATGAATAAAAAATTATTAGAAAAATGTTAATAAACTATTTTTGCCTCCATTCTTGAAAGATGAAAAACTACTAGAAAAACAAGTATACTACTTTATTTATATAATTTTATCAAATTATTATAATAAATATGTATATGTGGTATGGAGAAAGAACGAAAAGTTTGATAAGATATGAGAGAATTTATTGGGTGGTGTGAGCTGGTCCAATCCCATAATCCCAGAAATCTGGAAAGAAGCAATTGCAGATCACACTGGCAGTAAATAACTGCAATGGATCTGGTGGCTATCAACCTTTTATATATATATATTGAATGAAAATAAATAAGATGGAGTAAATTTCAAATTTTAAAATTTATTCTTTTTCATAAAAAAAAGTTATCATTAATCAAAATATTTTAAGATTCTGATTAGATATTTAAGAATATCTACCTACTCTAAAGAAGAATCTTCTAATGTAATACTATAAATAATGATACAATTTCAATGAATATAGACACAAATTAAATGAATACGTCAAATAATGATATAAAATAAACTTGATAAAAAATGTAACTTAATCCTCAATCAAAATACCCCAAATCTCAAACTCCTTTTAAGAATATCATATATTCAAAAGAATATTTGAAAATCTCTTTCAACTTAAATCACATATATAAATTCAACAATATAAGAATACACAACTTTTTCTTTTTAAATAAAAAAACTATAACATAACATGATACCAAATATACTACTGATAAAATTTTGAGTCTTCCATCTTCCTGCTTAATGTCTATTAATTACCTTAATTGACAATAGATACACATTAACTTAAAATTTAGATTAAAGATAAAGTTATATTTTATTGTATAGTTATATTTATCATCATTGATGAGATATCTTCATGATGTTATTCCCTCATAAATATTAAATCATCTTTATCCATTTCTCAGTTATACATATAACTAGATTCACATAGAATAGCATAAAAAATATAAAAAATATTTAATTTTCATATTGTCGTCCAAAACACACATATTCTTCACATAGAATAGCACATTCTTTTATGATCTTATGATTTGTCTGTTGCTTGGTTAGTCACATAATCTGTTCAATTTATACTTTAGTTTGATAACTATTTTCTGCTCAGTCTTACATGCAGTTTCATATGCGATCTTTTAACACAGTGATGGTACAGCCAACAAGTGACAAAAGGAGTACACCAACTCTTGTTTTAAAATGGGACAGAGGATATGAGACAACCTAATCCTGTTGATTGTGGTTAGTTTGTTCTGTTTTATCCTAATGTATTTTGCGGTGGTCAACCTCTCAAGTTATGTACTTACCTGTTATTTATTGCAGAAAGCTAGTAAAATGCATAGACCACTTTGTAATACACAGTCTGCATTTTGATTTGTTTAAAATCCTGAGTCATTACTTTGGGTGTTGTCACTTGTTTGTACTTTGTATTATAGCATGGTATTTGTTTAATCTAGCAAATATGAACCAAACACTTGATTTAGATGGTGATGTGTCAGAATATGTAGAATTGAAGATTGAAAATGCATAAGCAAGTAGTATCTAGCTATATTGCTATAAAGTAGATAGACTCAGAATAAGTTATCAAGGTGGTAACTATTTTAATTATTATAACTCCTACTAAAAAGAAGCAACATGGAAGTAGCTTAGGCCATTCTAGTATCCATTAATTTTCACTAGGGAAGACTTGCTATTCCTAGATCAAGAGCTGAACAAAGTCAAAATTTATTGAAGAATATGAAGACAACAAGAGAACATAGTTGGAGCTTTCCTGCTACAGACTCAGTAGCCTTTGTTCCCTTCAAAACGGGTAATTCTTGCAAACACACGAAAGAAACAAGGGCAGCATGATGAAAACAGATAGCTGTGGTGCCTTGTCTGACACGTACACTAGGGCAAATAATAGCTCGACATAGTGTTGAATGTGCGCAAAACATGATGTTTCTCATAAAAGATTTGGGGAGAAAAAATAAACGAAGACATGCACGTTTCATTATGAATGTAAAGAGACACTAGAAGGGTCACAAAACATAACCGAACATGAGTAAGACAGGACTTAGAGGCATAAACATCCACCATGCCTTATAAGGAATGGAGTGCAAAGGAGGGATCATTGGTCTGGTTTGCAAACGAAGTAGGGGGAGAACCAGAACTCGTTTTATTTACAGTTATAAGAAAAATTAGTAACACTATATAATGTTCTGGATCGTCAAACTGCATTAGAGTCTTCTATAGTATTACTGCTTCACAGGAAGATCCAAACCAGTAACTTTTGAAATCCACATGATGGAAATATATGTATGTAATATTGTTGGGAATTCGTGTTTTTTATGTAGTTGCTATATTAAGCAAACCACTGTTGAAAGGCCTAATGGTACGAGACCCATTCCATAATTGAGTAGATCCGTACGTATACTCGTTTTCTTAATTTTGAAGAGGAATTTTCTGAAGCTGTTTTTCTTTCTTTTTCTGTCTACGGATGTTATATTCAGCCAATAAACATGTATATTATAGATCCATGAATGGCCCAAATACACATGTTTAATGCCTCAAGGACCTGAATGAATGACTACGCATCATTAGTGTATGTACTTGTTCCTGTTTTATTATCATGTACATTCATAATGCTTCTTCCTGTGTTTGCTTTGGTTATGACAACCCCATTAGCACAGGGATATGGTCCCGCTGTTGGGCCCAAATGTGTATGATTTAATGCCCCATTGGCCTTTATGACTATGTATCTTGATGTAATCGCAAGCCCAAAAAAAGACTGGTTCCCCATAGTAAAAGTGAGGGAAAATAGATAAAATTTAGGTGTAAAATAAGTGGTTTGGCATTATTCTCTGGTTAGAATTGAATTTTATTCAATCATTTGTACATTTGGTGAACGCAAATATTATTAAGATATAGCTAATTTAAATTAAACTAACATCACCAGAAATATCACTTAAGATTCATGTATCCAAAGATTCTAGTCCAGGAAAAAGTCATACCAAAATATTTGCATAGAATAAAACTGACGAGACTATGATCGGTACAGAAAGAAACATAAGAATATTACTACCTTTTCTAATTTAATCCAATTTTATTGTAAAGCAAATATTAAATCGAAGCCAGCAAGAATTTAAATTGGGACCCACATGGGCTATGGCTAGGCCGAATTAGACTTTCAAAGGCATTTTTATTGGGCTGAAATTTGGGCTTCAGCATATGAGATGATGCTTTGAAAAGTCAAAGAAGGAAGCCAGGCCGAATAAATAAATAAATAAATAAAGCGAGTAACAACAAGCAATGGTGCCATTTTTCGTTGGCTTTATATTATTCAAGCAACAATGTTTTTTATGATACATTTTTATCTTTTTATCTCTCTTCACATCAATTATCTTATCATACATTTTTACGTCTTCTCTCTACTTATTTCTTCCTTTATTGCACAATTTTTTGTCCAAAAAGATGGTATAAACACATATTCTCTTAAATTAATCAGAAGCGGATGTGCATAAAGATTCAAATTTCAGTAGAAGACTGAGAAGAAAGGGGCCCAATGGAATCTCTACTGAACACAGTAATGTTAGTGTCTTTTTTTATGCTTTACTTGTTACCTGGATGCTGAAGTTAGTTGCATTACTGTCAATTCCAAAAACTTAAATACCTAAACTTGCAACCTCCATTAATGATAAGAAACAATACACGCCATATGTTAGTAAAAAGATCTCGAGATCCTCTTTTTTATCATCCCTCTTCCTCAAATACATCATAAATAATAAAAGTAAGAAAAATGAAACATTTTTATAACTTGCGGTAGTGTGATTAAATAAGTTTAATTGTACAATCAATTATGAAAGTCGGGCTTTAAAAAGAACGTGAAAAATAAGAGTAGCAAACACTTAGAATACTATAATAAATGAATAATGGAGAAAGGACATTAAAGAAAATTATCACTAGGAATGAATAATGTCTTTCAAAATTTAATTTTTTACTGAAGGTATCCAATAATATATTTATATTTAACTAACCTCAATTAATGTGATAAAACTATTTATTTATTAGTTTATATTTTTTTATGCATGAATATACAAATTTACTACCACTTAAACTAATAGTAAAAATGGTTTACCAAAAAGATTAATTGTATCAACTAAAATTCTGAAAACAAGTAAAATGAGCCTAAGTTGAAAGAAATTTCGTAACTTTTAGTCGCAATACTAACACTACTAATAAAAAAATGAGGACATAAAATGAGACTCAGACTAGGCATTGAAAAAGAATTACATTATTACCTGCTCATATTTTTAAATGATTGACTATCATGAATTTCATGGGGACCCTTAACTGCGATCTAGCAGTCATAAGACACATTAGTAAAAAAAATGAAGGTAAAATATTGAGAAACTACAATGAATATTATTGACCTTCGTCTGGAAGATGATCAGAAGAAATTTGACCAAAAATGTCAGGACATGAGTTCCAATTTCCTTGTTTTCGGGCCTCCCAATACCCTCCTAAGTAGCGGTAGGTACCGCTCTCTTTATCCTTAGCAAACCACCGTGGTTCCCAACCGCTCTCTTGCATTTTCCGAGCCTGAACCCATTCAAATAAATATCAAATAATAAACATAACAAATGAAGTTGTCTTAGAAAATATAGCACTTAGACAGGCCACATAGTGAAAAAAAAAAAAATCAATTGTTCCTCTTAATCAAATTTTCCCACAAAAGTCTTTTGCTGAGAATTAAAGATAAAATTGCTCCGTAACCAATAAATTAAAAAAATTGTGGGTTTTCAACTGAAAGCAACCTACATACTAAATCATTCCATAGACACAGCATTAGGATGCTGATAACTAGTTATAAATAAAAACTTTAAGTAAAAAAAAAAAGAGGAGAAATCGAGAAAGTAGTAAAAAATATCAACAGAGTTATCCAGTGTTATCCAGTCATGTAATAAGCCGTGCATCAAATGATATTTCCAGTTTAATTAATTCTAAAACGTACACCAACGTTGCTCGGCATGGAAGATGGGCATGTAAAACTTGCCCAAACTTACTAGGGCAGAACTCGGTCAAAAATGTTTCTATTAAAAAGTAAACAGTTAGTGCTTGTCTTTCCACATGTAGTTGGCATTTTATCACCAGTCAAATTTAAGGCACTCTAACAGCATTTCAAGTATTAACTTCTAGGAAAAAAGAACAAAAAAAATTTAATACTAATTTCTCTTTAAGTTAAAACTATTTTATACTTAAGTTAATTTATACAAGTTTTCATATAGTTTAAAAAAAATTAACTACTATATAAGCTAATTTTAAGTTATGAAGAAACTTATTTCATTATTTTCTTTTTATTTATTTTTCTTAGAAATCCTTATAAAGAAACTTGTCTAAACATATTCAAAATAATTTATTCTCGTCCTTATAGCATTTGACTAGTTGAATAAGACATGAGATGAAATTCAGCAGAAGTTTGGTTTTCCTTGATTTCACCCTTATTAGTAGAACCAAGATATATTATGAAATTATTTGAATAAATTTCCCAATAAGTACTTCTATCAAAAATATATTAAAATTAGTTTATACATAACCTTTAAAAAAATTAATGAGATAATTTCTACAATTAGTTTTTAATTTTTAGAGAAACTTATTTAACTTTTTTTCCTATTTTCTATTTTTTGTATGTGTTTACAGAGAAATCTATTCAAAGAAACTCAAGTTTTAATCTCATGTCAGTTTTGTTCCAAACCAAAAATTATAACGGAACTTCATATCTTGTTGTTTCCCATTCTAACATATCATCTATTCAATGTATGTACTTCTGAAACCAACAAAGTAAGCACCACAAAGAAGTGAAATGAAATAATTACCTGACGTTGACGCTGTTCTAATCGCAACTTTTCTGAATTTGCCATCTCATACTCGCCATTTTCCAAATGCCTTTGGTCAGGTCTTAACCTTGAATCAGTAGGTGGCAGCTTTTCCTATGTATGCACAAACAAAAGTGATAATAAATTAGCACAAGTACTAACAATATTGCAAAATAATATGATATGGATATTTTGGTCCTTTATTGTTAAAAGTCAATTATTTTATACTTTATAGCTCTTCCATGATATAGAAATGATCACAACATTTCCCTACTGAGCCCAAGAAAAAGAAAAAGAAAAGGAAGATGAACTGGCTATACTAGAGAAAGTATCAGTTAAAAAGGACACCTTTAATCCAGCGGTAAGTTCATTTAATGTGATGGCAAACCGAGTGAAGTTATATCTAGTGGGGAACTTGGGAGCCTTGCTCCGCTTCCATATTAGATGGGCATCTGACATTGATTCGTAACCCTTTCCCTTCCCACTATAGTCTCCATTTATATAATAGATGCTGTCATCCCATTTTCCGAGCAATGTAGACAATATTTTCCCATTTCTATCCTGAACAATACCGTGAACCTGAGAGAAGTTCGCATGACAAGTACTATATTAGAACAAAATTAACGTCAGTCATATAGTAAAGACAATCCTCTGTAAAGATGGACTCCATGAAACAGATATACAGCACCTGGTGAGGATTTCGATCAATTATAGACTGTTCCTTGAATTTCAGTTTACATGAGTAATCTTGATTTCCCTGTATCCGCATTGTACCATAATGATCACAATATAGCTTTCCCAGTATGAGATTGTATATTGATGTAGTAACCTGAAAGAAAAGCTCCATATCAACTTAGAACCAAATCTGGACAGCATTTTCTTGTGGCCATTGGACACATGGTAGTGGAAGTAGTTATTAAATATACCTTACTCCACTGGAATACTTCACCATCATCAAATTCCAAAGTCAAAATGCCAACAGGATCAAGCTGAATGGACCGACCCCAAAATTTACTCTTTAAGTTGCTATCTCCCCAAAATTTCCAACCTGTACCCTCACAGTGACATGCAACTACCATAGGGTGATGACTGACCTGAGAGAAAACAGAAATATAATATTTCAAAACGGAAACAGATATATTCTAAAAGGCATAATCATATTCTTCGTTGCAATTCAAACTGTATTGCCTTTCATCATGTTCTACAGAATTTAAGCACCCAATCACATCCCTTTTCATTCACCAATTAAGTGGAGTAGTTTTAAGATTATACTAGAGTGCTTCCTTCAAACTGTGTTTTGGACACTTTTTTCCTTTTCATCCAGAAGCAATAAGTTCGAAGGACTCCAAATAAGCATGATTATAGGATTTAAACAAAAATAAATTCAAATACGTTATATAACAATCACAAATAACTGTCACATTTCACGTACATAGACCTTTTAATTCTCATAGTAGCCTTTCACTGATAGATTTATATTTAAGTGTCGCATTAAGCACTTGCTAACCTTTGGATAACCTCCCTAACATATTTTACATTCAAATACATTCCCTAATATTTTTGTACCAAAATAATAATGTGATGCTTTCACTTTCTCTGCGCAGCATTACATAATCAAGAAAAGGATCATATATTCGGTAATATCAAAGTCTAAGATTAGATTGGACCTTCTCTGAGAAGAATCGAAAGCCTTTATCTGGAAAGTCAGCCTCATATGTTTCCCCTAGTAATGGGTTAAATGGTTTACAGATTCTTCCTTCAGTTGAAGCATAAGCAGATACAGCAAAAGCAGCAACATTGATAATTCTCAAGAGGCTATTACCCTGCACAACATCATCAATGAGTTAAAATAGTTAGAACATTGCACCGACTAATACACATTGAAGAACTAACAGCAAAGTAAAAAACATGGCAACAAGATTTGGGGCGGCATATTCAGACTTACCCTTCTTCCCCATTCATATGCTCGGTCTAGAAGATATGAGTACTCCATTTCTTCACAGCATTTTTGCAAAGAGGAGAGAGGTTCATTAAAATAAACAGGAAGGCAAACTTTGGTTAGATCCTTCCCAATATTATCCTTAATCATTGACCAAAGACTGACACCTTTCTCCTTTTCAACAGGGTCAGGTAATTTCTTACGCCGCTTAACATAAGGATAGTTCGTTCCAACATCTCTAATTGATGGGTCTACATCCTCCTCTGATTCAACAGCATAGAGTCCTTCATCACCAGAAGAAAATGACGAGGCCCTAACATCAGATGTATTACTTTTAAAAGAATTGGACGACGACAAAAAATCCCGAGTGTCAAAAAAGGCAGTGTCTTCATCATCTGTTTCTTCCTCGGCTGCTTCATTTCTCTCATTATCATCCTCAGATTCACTTGCACTTGCTGTAGGATTAAAAAGTTTAAATGAAAGAGAAAATGGAAATAGTTCATAAAAAAATCAGAGTAGCAAAGATAATAGCTGGCATTTAAGCACTTCTATTTTCAAGAAAATAACAACCAAAAATCACACAATGAAAAGATCTTAACCATATGAATGGGTCAACATTAAAGCACTTACCACTAGATTTTTCCTGCCTTAATCTAGAGGAAGCCTCTTGATCATTCAACTGTCTTTGGCTTTCATCAACCACAGTGTTCTCCAGATCAACCTTTTCTGTCTACAATAATTCAGTACAAATAAAAGTTTTTTACTTCACAAGGAGAATAAAATGATAACCTTAATCAATATGTCAAGAAATAAAAAGAAAAAAAAGCAATTAAAGAAAAAAATCAAACAAAAACTCTCCACAGTGCAAAGAAAGCTATTTAACCAAGGAGGAAGCCATTGAAATGTGGGTAATTCAATGGATGGGCTTTAGTATTAAAGTCACGACCTTACCAAGAAATATTGAAACAATTTCTGTTACAAAGTTAACCAAGTCCGCTGACTCTCTCCTAATTAAAATGAAAGAGCAATATGGAATCAAGAGAGGGGAATCTGTAAAATCTCAGGAAGGCAAATCTGTAAAATACTTAAATGCAGAAAACATGGTGATTGATTAGTATTTATCTTTCGAATTTTTGGCTTATACATTATTAAGGTGAACAGGCTTATTGGATAAACAAATATATCAGAACAGTCAAAATTAAGTAAAGAATTTTATGATTAGTCAATCCGCTGCGCCTTAGCATGCATGGTTATTAACTGGTTGAAAACTTCTACAGCAAGATAAATAAATACAGCCCTGAAATATATCTCATTAGTGTCTCATTTCAACCTATACAATTTTTTTATAAAGAACATTCAGTTCAACCGTCCAAGGATTAATTCCAACAAAACTCAAAATTCATCACATGTCAGATAATAAAAGAACCTCAAGACCCATTAACCATAACTTCTTTCCTTTTGGATTTAAGATTTATAACTTAGAGACACTATCATACCAAACCCCTAATTGAGGCATCTAACTAGTTAAAGAAAGACACAATACGAGATATGGAACTAATTGTCCATCACAAACCAATTCAACACGAAAGGGAAAAGAATTTGACAGAAGAACACTGAATATTATTAATAACAGTAGCACCTATGTCAAGTGAACTCAAGAACAAGCCATGAGATTTCGGTTGTAGATTGTGTACAACAGTTGAAGAAAAAAATAGAGGAAAACTCGAGAAATTACACATATGACAGCATGATAATACACAATTCTCTATTTTCTTTTAAATGAATAGGAGAAAGACATGGCCCCCTCCCTTCTTTGCGGCAAATCTTAAGAGTACTAAGAAGGACCAGCTTTCTGTGCAGTAGTAGAAATCCACCAAGAATAGCCAGTTTGATTGGCATGAAGTTTTCTACTTTTCATTAAATGTACCTCTAATTGCCGCAAAGTGTCGATAAGAGCCACCTGCTTCTGTTTCAGCAGCAGAAGCTGGTTTTGCAGCGCAGCATACTCAGTTCTCATTATTTGTTCACTGTCCTGAATGGCTTCCTCACTTACTCCTTCCTCCATAAGTCGATGCCTCAGTTTCACAGTAGAAACAGCCACATTGTCCACCGGTGCCATCAACTCGCTGTTGGATATCCGGGGGAACATATCTTTAACTGCCTGCAAGGCCTCCATCCACGCCACCCGATCCTCACGTGTCTCGGCCCTCAAATGGAGTCTCTTAGTCCCAGTGAAAACAGAAAACCTCTTGTCATCCGACCTGCTCTCGCGGATAGTCGAAACCTACACACACAAACACAGATGAAAAAACATAACTCACCACTCACAAACACCAGAAAAAAGAAAAAAAGAAAAAAAATCACCATGCCACCACATGGAAGTTTCTATATATTAATTAGAATCCCATCTGATAAAATAATAACCAATTTCTAGAAAATGGCCATGGGTTAAGGATCTCTATGACAGCAATAGCAGCCACATTTGTCCTTAATCGACAATATCACAGATAACCACTAACCCAAAACCACAATTCAATACTTTCTTTTGATACAAAAACCTCATGTATCCTCCAGGGGAAGCAATCCGAGTAGGATCAAACTATATACTACAAATCTGTGAGGAGTGCAGTTTAAAGCTTTCTTAATAACTAACTCCGGCGATCATCGCTTTAAAACTGACTTTAGATAAAATGGATATTCAGATTCATGTAAAGGCTTAGTAATTACAACTTCTGAATTTCCAATTTCGTAACTGATACTCTCCCGGCGTCTTAACCCAAACCGAACAAAATTAAAAGGGGAAAAACAAGTGGAAGAGTATGAAAAAAAGGAAACAAATTATGAAACGGACCTTGAGATGGATTTCGCCAATGGGCTTTCGGCGATAACTGACATGCTTCGAATTGCGGTTGCGAGAGATAATTCGTGCGGATTCCTCGCCAATGACCTTCGATCCCTTCTCCGTTTCGGAGTTTACGATGATCTTGTCGTGTCCGTGAATCTTGTAGTAAGAGAGGACACCGTCTTGGAGCACGAACCAACGCGATCTCCATCCTTTACCGTAGTTCACCCACTTGTGCAGAATCCCGGAAATTCCGTTCCCGACGAGGTCCTTGATCCTCACGTCCACCACTGCCGGCGCCGGCGGGGTGTTCGAGCGGCCGCCTTCGCCACCGTCGGTGATGCAGAGGAGAGCTTGGCCGGATGGGGGAGTGGAATTGGATCTCGATGCGGTGGCCGCGGGGATAGGGGACATGTTGAGGGTGACCGGAGTGGAGTGGTCGGAGACGGCGGAGACGCAGCAGAAGGGATGCATTAACTGGGAATGAGGGTGGGTATTGAAGAAAAGGTCATGGTATGTGTGTTTTGTGTGGGCGGTGATTGGAATGGGGAGAATGAAAAAAATTGAAGAGTCAAGAAGGAGAAGGAGAGGGAGTGCAAGTTCGCGTGAAGGATCCGGCGATTAAAAAACGGTTACGTTCTAAGTGCTCTAACTAAAATAATTCTATTTATTCATTTTTTAATTTATTTTTCGAAATAAATTTAATCCATAAATAAACACTAGACAAAATAAATAGTGTACGTATTATATAGAACATTGTTATATTCTTATTTAAATACAAATTGTCATATATCTATTATTCTATTTGTTGTTAATATTAAAATACGAAAAATAAATACAATTAAAGTCTGAGAATGATTGGTAGTGGGTGAAAAAATAAGCAAAAACTGCAGAGATAGGACAGGAATTGGATTTTATTTTTTTATATGTCTAATTTATTTATTTTAAAAATATAAAATTTTCAGTTTATTTAAATAAGTAAATTTTATAAGTTTCTTAAATAACTACTTTTTCAAAATTATTTATTTAATAAAAAGATAGGGTTTATTGATTAAAATAAGTTGAAAACTGCACGTTTTTAAATTAATTGATTGTAAATTATATTACATAAGAGATTCCTTTTATCTAAGATATATAAAATATACTTATATTTTAAAATTAATAAATTTGTTTTCGTTTTTGTTTGAAAAAAAATAACTTATGATCATATAAATTTATTAATTATTAGATCATTAATCATTTATATAAAAAATAAATTTTTTTAATTCTCATAATTTTATATTTAAATTAATTTTTTAAAATTAAATAATAATAATAAAATAATCACTAATACATATTTGAATTAATATAAATAAAGTTTATATATATATATATATTGTATAATTTAGGTAAAAGAAACATTTTATCTAGTAGGGAATTTTGTGAAAAAATAATTGAATTAAAAGTGATATAAATAATATGATAGTTGCTAAAATTTAAACTAATATTATTTTAGTCATTTTTTTTATTTACAACTTATATTTATATTAGAAAATATATAACAAAATATACAATACTATCCTAGAGATATTTTGATATTTAATATAATAGTTGATATTTTAATGTTCAATATTGAAGATATATATATAGGAATATTTTTCTAAACCTTAAACTACTTAAACCACTTATATCAATGTGAATGTCTTACAAATTTAATATAATATTTAATTTTTAAAAAAAATGAATAAATATATTTGACATGTGATTAAATAAAAAAATATAATGTTATAGAAGAAAGTGAGCACGTGGAATTTAATGAGTGACAGAGGCAAGCTCTGCAGAAAAGATTGGGTTTTCCCTTTCTGCATTTCCTAGGGGATCAATTTCTATAATTTTTCATATTATTCACTTTATTTCATATTTTTATCTTTTCATTTTTTTTATTATAAAAAATATATAATATAAAAAATTAGATTAAACTTACAACTAAAAAAGTAAAATGATATAAGATTAAAATAATATTAAAGATATGAATGAAGAATGATAGATTAAGAATTAAAAAAAAAACAATATGAAAGAATAAGAAACTGTGCATAATTTTTGTACTTGTTTGTAATCTTAAAATATCTTCAAAAAAAATTCTTGAATTATTGGATAAAGAAAGATAAAATTAAATCAATATTAAAGGTATAAATAAAAGAAGAAATCAAGAATAAAAAACAATATGAAATAATAGAAAAATATAATAATTTTTATACTAGTTTAATTTTACATAAATTTAAATTTATTTTAATTTAAATAATTTGAACGAAATTATTTAACTAATTGTTTTTAATTATTTAATTATAAAATCCAATTTAATCCCTAAAACCACAACCTTTTTGAAGAAGAATATTCAAAACACTCATTCTAGTAAAATAATTGATAAGATAAAAAAATTTATTACTTAAAATAACAAATGTTACTAAAAGATTTATAAAAAAATATATATAACACTTCCTATCTCTTTGAATATTTTAAGTAATGATATTTTTTTAAAAATATAAAAAATTATATATAAGATTACATTAAAATAAAATTCGGTCCAAATATAAGATAATTAATTATAAAATTAAAATAATAAATTCTTATGCTCTTAAAATAAAAAATTAATTTTTAAGTCATATTTTATTCAACATATTCTAAAAATTTATTTCGTGGTTTGCATTTAACCTTCTTAAACAATGAAGGACACTAATTATAAAAATATTTTGTGAATGCTACAAATATCACTATTGGCATATTGATATTACTATTTGAATACCAACATATAATAGAACATAAAAAAAAATATAATTTTTCTATTTTATACTATTATAAGATAAATTTATACAAAAAAATTATATTTAATTTTTAAAATTAAAAAATATTATATTAATCATAAACCTTATAAACATCAAATCTACCGTAAAATAAAATTCTTAAAATTATTTTTAATCTTTTAAATTTAATTTTTATGAAGAAATAAAATAATTTTTTTATTTAAAGACTAAAAGAAAAATACTTGAAGACCTAAAAATACAAGTAAAAAAAAACATGTTCAAAATTTAGATTATTAGTAAATTTAAATTGCATTAATATTTAACATTTGAAAACAAAATTTAAAATGAAAATGATTTTTTTTTTTTGTCATTTTTACTTTCACAATCATCAATGACACCAGTTTTTGTAGGCTCATTTTTATTTGCGTGACCAACTTAGAAAACCTAACACTACAAAAATTAATATGTAAAGTAAATTAAATATGCAGTAATATTGATTAATTTGTTTTTTTTTAAATGTAAAAAAAAAACACACTATAAAAACGATTATTTTTGCAGCTGAACATAATTTTCATATTCCTAATAAAACTTAAACACAAGGATATTATTGATAAAGAGAAAAATTCATGGACAAAAAAATTTGGTGAGAAGATTAGGCTATATAGTGCAAAAGCTTCTTACTTTAAGTCATTTTAATATTTAGAAACTTACTCAAAATATGTTATTTTCATAAAGAGAAAGTATAATAATAGTAATTTATTTTCTATAAAAAGTATGATTTGGATAACATGTATGAAAATTAATTTGATTAGAAATTATTTGTTATTGTTATCTATGTATAGTATTTAATGACCTCAGATTGGTGTGAGAGTCTTATCTCATGATTTGTTAAATAGATTAATAATAATAATAATAAAAAAATAAGCACAAAATTAGAAAGAAAAATTAAATATGGTAGACAAAAAGAATTCATATTTAATTCCAATTTCTAAATCAAAAAAGTGTACAAGTAATGTAAGAAATTCTCGACAGCTACCCAAATGAGTTATAAAATAGTTAATGTATTGAAGTTTCTGATTGTGACGTATAACAAACATTTACTACCTTAGAATATTATAATTTTTTTATAAGAAAAATAGTAAATATATTATTTTTTTAAAATAATTTTGTTAAGATAATTTTTTAAGTAATTTATTGTTTTTGACAATATTAAACTAAATACTAACTAGGCAATATAATTAAAGAGCAAGATGTAACTTGATTTATTTTGTATGATAAAAATGCTGAAAAGAACATATAAAAAATAGAAGAGATTTTCATTTATAGGTAAAAATTAAGTAGAAAAATATAATAAAAACTTATATTTATTTTATAATTGCTATTAATAAATATGTTAATAAAAATTAATATTAAAAGTACTAAAAACAATTATAATATATAATTGAATAAAAATATGCGAAAATTAAATACTTATCCAATAAATTATCTAACACATTTACCATCATGAGTTAAAAAAAAAAATTTGATAAGAACTGATTTAAATTACTCAATTAGATAATGTTGAAGCATTAGTGAGTATGTGTTGAGTGGCTTATTTTGAAACTAGAAAGTTGAGAGTAAAAACTTGAAAGTAAATGAATGAATAGTTTTGAAAGATGAGTTTTGAGGTTATGATTACACATGCAGATAGAGACATTGGTGTTACATGGTGATGTAGGAAGGTTTAAGGGCAAGGATCCAGAGTTATCGGTTAATCATTTTCCTGAAACTAAGGTAGGCGTTCCATCACTTCAATGTCTGGTTGAAGATGATGGTATGATATGTTGAACAGTGATTGTATCAGATAAAGACAGAAATCCAGAACCAAAAACAGGAACCATTCTTCCCCACTTTCCCCTTCCCACGCCAAATCATTCTTCCCTACTTCTAGCCCAACAATAATCAACTTCCATCTTCATCAAATACTATTTAAATCTTCAAAATCTTCAAAACACTTTATCAAGGTACTGAAAATGATTGTTATCATAATATAAAGATGGTTTTCAAAATAATAATATGATAACTTGGTATGGGGATTGAAGTATGACAGTCAACACAATGTGATCAAAGTGAATACACTTTATTTGGAAGCAAAGGAGAAGGGTCAGCACAACAATGTTGAATCATTAAAAACCATATTTCGAAATCATTTCATTGCTGTCTAACAAAGAACAGCCATAGACCCTACATTTGATTGAATGAAGCAAATCATGAACTAGGTCCTAGCTAGAATGGAATACGACGGATAGAAATGATAAAATTGTTTTGTTTGCACTAGAAACCCCAATTAGAATACTTTAGAAACTCGAGTGTTTTGTGATTATGCCAAGTTTTTTGGTGAATAGTGTTCAGTTTGGTAGATAACATTTAAATCATAAATGTGTGTTTGTTGAGATTTCTTGCATGGCCTAATTACCAGGAAAAAACAATGTAAGTTTAGAGGAAATTCATAAATGAGATGCAACTATGTTCTGTTAAAAATTTAAACTTTTAAGGAATATGAAATGCTAGAAATTTAGATTTTTTATATTTTTTAAAATTTATATAAAGTGATTTTAATTTCTACTTTATTCAAAAAGTTTAAATATATATTTAAAAATTGATTTTTTGATATTAAATATTTAATGTGAGAAAAAAGATTTAAAAATATTTAAATTGAGATTATAGTAAGCAGATGATGGCATAACATGTTTGAAATGGTGGTCTTCCAAAAACAACTTCATATTCCAAATTCAAAAGCATAAATGTGTTGGTGTGTGCATGGGAATTAAATATATGGTGTCTGAAGTTGGAGATATTATTATATGATAATGATAGATACAAAATGTCAGAAATATAATGATTGAGAGAGGAAGAATAGACAATCTTAATTATTCCGAGGATGGAGCTTACAGGTTTGATTGTCGTCACCGACAACTCAAAAGTATATTCAAAAATTAAATATACAATTTTTGTATCACTTTCAGGTAATAGTGACAGAGAAAACCAACTCAAATACAATTAGGCCGGTTCAAAGGATTTCAAAATGAGAGCAACAGATGACAATTTTTTTTTTGTTTTTCATTTTATTTTAATCTTTGTATAAAACTATTGGTGAGATAGTTAGTTAAAAGGATTTTAAAATGACAGAATAGTAATAAAACGTGTAAAATCAGTTATTAGTTGACATTTAAAATACCATCAGATATTAAAGTTCGAATTTTGATTCATCAAATTAGGAAGAATCAGTCTCTAAATTCAACTCAACTTTGTTGACATTGTTTTTTATCATTCACTGAAAATGACCTCCCAAGTGCCCCCCACCACCTTATTTCACAGTTATAATATAACCAATAGTAAAGTCAAATAAATACACTTAGCATATAGTTAAAAATCCCTTAACATATTGACTTTTAATTTAGTTCTTAAGTTTATTTAAAAAAGTCTTTATCAACAGCAGTGACAAAACCTACTTGTGATCTATATGGGTAAAAGGAATTGATCTCTGATTGGGAGATACCTGAATGCATTAAAAGAAAAGTTATAACATAGGAACAAAAAATGAAGAAAAAAGAATACCAGATGAGCGTAGCTGCAATTCATTCGTTATTGATATTCTTAACGAAAGAAAATATGAAGACATTTTCAAAATGCCTGCTAAATCACTTAAAAGTTTTGTCAGCTAAAATTTTAAAAATAAATCTCAATCCGACAGCAGTTGTATTTTAATCTAAAGAATGAAGATATATTTTTGTGAGTAATTTCTTTCTACATTAACGTAGAAAAAATCATTATTAACAATGACAGAGTTATATATACTATGAGAATTAAATTAATTTTAGTGAAAATAGAATTATATATTACCTAATTATTTGAGTCTAATTTTACCAGAATTAAATACTTGTAAGTACTTAATCAAAGAAGTCATTTTTTTTTTATATATTAAAGATATTTCATCAATTTTAATATATATTAATCAATAATACACTTCTCAATTTGGAATAAATCCCAACAGTCCATAATGAGTTCCTAAAATTATAACTGTCTAACTAACTTTAAGTGCATTAAGAACATTTCTAATATATTTTTTTTAAGTTGAAAATTTTATTTAAAAAAAAATCTATTAATCCATCTAAATATCATACTAGGTTCTTTAAAGTTAAAAACTTTATTTCCTATATAAAAGACATTTTTTCAGAATAAAAAACATTAATTCTTTTAAATGAACAAACAATAAACATCATAAATAACATTTTTTAATGTAAATTACTTAAAATTATTTAGAGTTTTTTTTCATTAAAATAAAGTTAAATGTAAGTTATTTAAGAAAGAAAATAAAATAAAATATAAATTACTTAATAATGATGTGATAAAACAATTATTACAAATCATATTTTTTAATATATGAAACTATGACTTGGCTAACATTCGACTACACGTGTAGTATAAATCTATCAGTCTGAAGTACATGAAATGCAAATAAGCTAAGGCTAAACGCAGAATAGACAGTAAACAATGATAAAATAGCAAACTACTAGCAAGTATTTTAACTGATCAGTATGCTTATTAGAAGGACAATGCAACTGAATTTCATGGGTTTGAAACAAAAAAATGCGCAGAAACATGGTGAAAAGAACTTCTCACTGATAAAAAAGAAAAATAAAGTACACTTCTCACATATACGTGCCAAATCCAAAGTTCATATCACAGATTTGGTGACATGTACAAGGCACCAACAGAGTATAGGTCAGGCCCACCTGAATAAACCTAAAAACGCCACTCCACTTTAGGCAGGTAGTAAGGCACATGTTTTACCTTAATCAGATGGCGAGTCCACATCAAACAGCTCTCATTTTACAACATTCCAACATTCACATTCACCTCCCCTGAATTTCACCTAACTTCACTCTTTCAAAGACTAATCTCTCAAAATACTAAGATTAATTTAAAAGATTAATCTCTTCCAACACATGTTTTTCCATACACACAAACCTAAATATCAAACTCCTAGACTAATATCTCAAAATACTAAAATTAATTTAAAAGATTAATCTCTTCCGGCATATGTTTTCCCATATTCACAAACCTAAAGATCAAACTCCTAATGCATGAGACAAGACTATTTGCCAGCCATGTAACACCTTTTAAAGTTTGCTTCACGAATATATACATAACCTGTAATCATTGATTCACTTGTACACACGTTAGAACACCTGAGAAATGAGGAAAACGATTTAGGCACTATAAACATGAAAAATGTCAAGACAACAACGCTATACCTTCCTTTCTAGTAACAAGTACATCGGAGAAGAACCATCGGAAATTGGAATGAACCAATAAGAAATCACTAGCTTACTTCACATCTTTAGACAGCTTCTAAAAAAAAATTATAAATTCTCAAAAGCAGCTTAAAGAAAACAAGTATCTATTCTTTATCAGAATTTGGCAATCGTTTCTGTAGTAGAATACAAAGTTCTGATATTCGGGACAGCAATTTACGCTGTTGGTCTAGGGAGTTTAATGAATGAGTACTAGTTAACTTTATGGGATTATCAAGCTCCTGTTGGAGCTCACACCAGAGCTGCGAAGCTTCTGGGTTATTTATGCAAGTTTCAGATATAAGTTGCAGCAATTTAAAGGTTTGGTCTTGGAACAAAGATTGATGACATGGAGCTGGGGGAACTAGAAAAGGATGCTGGAGCAGCTGCGGAATTCTCCACCTTTCATTGCGATCCCATGCTAGACACCTTTTCAAAAGATCCAGAAGCCAAGGATTTGAAACTGGTTCGTACGTAATTTCGTGATTTGGATCAGTTATAACTTTGAATTTGGCCCAAAATGTCTTGTAATCTGAAAAGGGTGTTCTCCCATATACCATTTGATAAAGAATGCAACCAAGGGACCAGATATCTGATGGCCGACCACATTTTATGATGTTTCCACTCGCATCACTCTCATTGCACATAAATGCTTCCGGTGACATGTAACTTAGAGTACCAACCTACAGTAGAAAGAAAACTAAGTAAAAAATTAACATTTTCTGATATAATTTATCTGTTAAAGCTTAGCAAAATATGGGTCACCTATTCCCATGGCAGGTATTTCTTCTTGCACCTAGAAAATTTCTTGGGTCACTTCTCATTTATTCCGGAATGGGCTTTCTAGAGTGTATTTTTTAATATTCCAGAAGTTAATAAATTACAGAATAAATGGAGGTGGTCCAATAATTTGTTTTGACACAGGAAATTAAGCCCTCACGTGACTTTTAAGAAGTCATAGAGTTTGAAGTCTACCAGGCCCCATTGTTTTGGAAAACAGAGAACTAGTTATGAGAGAGAAAATATGGCTTTTGCTTTTGTTAGTTGTGGACAAAGACGTGAATCTTTGTTGGAACACTAGCTCTGGTTATTGCAGAACTCATTCTGCAATAGATTCTTCTCCATTGATAATATATATCGTATCCTTTTCCTTCTTCGTCTCTTGACAAACAGTCTATTAATAAAAGAGTTAGTATGTACCCAACTAGTATAAAGTTATAACAAATTAACTATACAAGAGATACTCAGTAAGCCATTGTTATTCTTTTCTAAATTTGGATAGTAAATTCAGTGGGTAACCTTAAGAAAATGAGAGCACATAAAGCCACAAAGACAAAGTGTTGCATTTCAATTATAGCATTTTGTACAAGTGAACAAAACGAGACAAAAGTGATAGAAACATAGTAATCAATGGCGTCCCGTAGCGCCTTTTTACACGCTATACCCTTTTACCCCTTGAACAATATTTTTTTGGTTGTTGTAAAATCGTGATTTGTCACCCCTTATGCATTTTCGTTTCTAAAATACAATTGGATTTGGAACTTTTCTTCCTTGATCATTACACAAAAAGATAGCTCAGTTTTGACATTTGTGCCTTCACACTTTACACGACAATTTTTTTTCATGTGTACCATTCTTTCTTTGATAGAAACTTTCTGAGAAGAGAAATCTTATTTCTGAACAAGGAATCAATGCAAGAGGCAAAGCCCCTTCCAAGTCACTGTATACTCTCACAACAGCGATAGAACTCTCTCTCTCTGTAACTAACTCTCTATGTAGGCCTGGAAATTTGGACCTGCGGGTGTATAAAACTTATGAGGCTTCCTCAGAGATCAGGAACATATCATTCTTCCTATGAACTTCCCAGTTCACATTCTGCTAATTTTTTTCTAATTTGTCATGTTCTTTTTCTATTCATTCACAGCATTATCTTTCATTTTTTTTACTTCAATACAATAACCTTATTGCTCCTAGATTGATGGGTGTAGTACAAATTATTTAGTTTGTGCTACAATATTTAAAACTACAGTCATCCTGATTCCTGTTACAAGCTGCTACCTGAGATTGATAACCATGGATACAAGAATGAAATACCTGTGAATCACGTTGGATGTTTGTTGTGTCACTCGTTATTGCTTTGGCTATTCCAAAATCAATCAGTTTTAGTGAACCTTTGACAAGGAGGAAGTTAGCTGGCTTCAAGTCAGAATGCACAATACGTTCTTCATGAATTGTGTTGACGGCTAGAAGAATTTGCTGAAGGAATCAACAAAACAGTTCCAGATATATTACTTGACATACAATACTATTCGATTCTATCCAATATATAAAATAAATTAAGGGAAAATACCAAAATACAGCCATCATGATCGTTTAAAAAAGCTAGCAAAGAGTGCAAGGGAAAATTATTTGATCGTAGAACATGATTATCAACAAAAATAAATGAGCTGTTTACTTGTCACAATTTAAAAGAGGTTGCTTAACATAGAATTTGAAACATGAAAACCAGGGCACATTAGACACCAGAACACATAAAAGTCCACAGGGACGTGTTTCTTGCATACTTTTGGACACTCAAACACCAAATCTTGTAACCACTGAACTGAAACGGCAAAAAAGTAATTATGCAACATGCACGTTCAAAAAATTGATAAAATATTTTCAAGGTTACATTGCAAACTTAAACCTGCCAATAAAATCGAAGCCAGTTTGCATCTATGGTCCAATTGTTCCCGTCCAGTTCTTTCCACTTTTGAGACAACATATGAGCCAGATCAATTTCCCCATATTCAAGCACCATGTATATATATCCATCATCCTTGACTCTACCATCCTTATTACTGAAGGAGCCATTTTTTACTCCCTCAAACAAAGCCTTGTCAGTCACCTAACTTACAAGAGTGGGTAAAAATGAATAACACTAGAACACAAACAAATTAATCCTAACACGTTTAAATAATCCATCACAAATACAAAACCAAGAAAATTATCACAAGTAAAATGTGATACATACAAATCAACCCAAAATATGCATTACTACTGTTTCTAAATGCACATGACCTCTCAAAAATAACTGAATAATGATTATCTTTTTAAAAAACACAGGTCAAACCCCTAAGAAGGATTTGAAGATCAGAAGAAACAAACTCCAGCAATAACATCTCACAAAAGAATCTAACTCTAGAGAGAGAATGATAAAGCAGTTGGAAGCCAAGTGGAAGACTTGTGTGCTTGGTCGGATAAGCAACTGACCCCTTCTTCGTATGCAATAGTGAATGAAAGTAATACATAACAGGATCCTTAAAACATTTTACCCATCCAATGATCCTAATTGAGAAAATATTTTAAGCAACATCAGGTCACCCATAGCAAGTATATATGAGGAACCTTGGTAAACCCATGTCATCAATCACATTACCTTATGACAATAAGACATGACTTTGATACCTAATTTAGGAAAAGAAAATAAAAAGAAGGCGGGGCAGCCAGGAGATCCATTATCATCATCCAAAATGATTACTATGGACTTCGGTAGTAGACTTGGACAATGTAGATAAGAAAAAGAAGGAAAATGCACACAGACACTGCTTTCTAACCTGTCCTCGACTCTCTAATTAATTCACCTATATAGAGGAATACTTGGAAAAGAATGAATTTCTAAGACTGAATTCAAAGGAGAAGCCAAACTATTGAAAGAATCCAAAGGAGGGACATATGACATAAAACAAAAAAGACTGAATTCACTACATGGTCGGGGTAAGAGAATATAAAACAGCAATACTTAAAATGTAAGAACTGCCATAGATCATATTCATAACAGAAATAGGTTGAGAGTACCTCATAATCTATAAGCTGGATAATATTATTCTTTCCTTTCAGCCTATTTAAATACTCGATCTCTTGACAAAAGCTGCATGCAGTGGCATAATCACGACCCTTTAGTTTTATCTTTTTAAGTGCATAGATTGTACAGTCTGATGAAATCACTTTGTGAACCTCACTGCTTCCACCACTGCCTATCTTGCCAAGCCTTTGATAAAGCTTGCCATTGACTTTAAAAAACAACTCAGGGTCATACATCCTCTTTCGAGTGCCTGAAGGTCCTTTACAACTTGCATTGTTTTCTTGCTTTTCTAACCTATTAGACTCCAACTTCATATTTGAAGATGAAGTCAGAGCCCGAGGCTGTATGTTGGTAACAGCTGCAGACTCGCCCCCTTTACTTAACATGTCATCACAACAAGAAGTATATGTTGAAATATTAGTTTCCTTTAACATACATCCTTGTTGCTCCTTGGATGGGTCACTCTGCTTAAATGTCAACTCTGCATCAATTAGTGAATTAGAATCTTGGACTGCACTTGCCACCTGACCAATTGACATTCTATTGGTGTCTTTCAGAGAATGATTTGGTTTCCCATTAGTTTCTGCAGCCACATGTGAGTCACCATCTATACAGGAATTAGAACAATGAGTTATGGAATTCAGCATTGGAGCTGAAGTTGAATGTACTGATGTAGTTGTAGGACATGGCAATCCCACCACGGAAGATTGTGTAGCTGGTTGACTCAAAAAGTTTTTGAATTGCTGCAGATGATCCTGAGTACCTATTCTTCTCTTTGGAACCAGAGAACTCTTGCCTCCCTCAGATACCAAACTAGTCTCAGACTCTGCCTGCTGCATATTGTAGTGTTTCACATGTTGATTGAATCCAATTGATGCCTCATCTGTCAACGCAAGTGAACCCATATGAGATGATATGTACTCCATTTCAGTAGATTTTACAACATTGACCCCTGCATGTTAAAAGAGAGGAAAAAGAATATATATATTTGGCAGGGTATAGTGACTGCTTTGGGATATGTAGCACTTTTCAAAAAGGAGTCTGTCACAATGCAGGAATAAATTCTCAAAATAACAATTTACACACAGAAGAGTTTCCAATGTAACAATCCTAATAGTCTGTGACTATTCTTAATTTGATGTCAAAGAATTAGAATTTTAACTAATATTAAGAAAAAATGAGTGGTGGTATTTACTCTATCTACAATGTACACAAAACTACCTTGCGAAATGTCTCAGCCAGTCCCAACCCTAGGTAAAGGAAGAGTGTTATATTAGGGCCTTCAAAACTAATCTAAAATTTGTCAAACCCCAAAGCTAGTATTAAATGATCCACTGAGGTAGAGCTACTGCATTTCAATGTAGTGCTAAATGAGCAACAATCCTCATATTTTTTTAAGTCAGATGTAGGTAAAGAAGGAAGCTAATCCAGGAATACCTGATTAACTTTGGCACTTGGGATATGGCTAGTATTGAAGTTTTTGTCATATAGAAAACTAAATAGGAATATCTTATCTCTGCAAGTGTTAGTAGATAAATTGTTAGTAACCACATTCAAAAAAAGAAAATGCAACTTCCACCATACAAATTTTAAAGAAGATTTGCAGTCATGTCCTAAAAAGTTGAATTGGTATGGACTTGCACCTTGTTTTATCAAAGTGGCACAAAAGAGGTGGTAATAGTGAATGAAACTAAATTATAGGGTATACCAAAGCATGCAAAAGGTAACAAAAAATTACCTTGTGGCTGTGAAGTGGCATTGTTGCTCTCAGTTGAAAAACGAACCTTCTTGAGCGCACCAACACTCTGAGATTCCACCTGTAGAGAGGGTTCGTTCTTGCAACCTTCAACGGTGCACGTGTCACAAATCGACGAAGGATCCTCTTCGGACTTGTTGGCGATATTTCGCTGCGCCACCATGGAGCGCTTCGGCCTCAAGCTATGCGATTGCGTGGAACCTGAAGAGGCATTAACGGAAGAAAGCGAAAGAGTTAGTAAACGAAAAGGCGAAAACGAGAGTGGGCGTTGGAGGGGTAAATCGGGAATTGAAATACCGAGAGGGCGATGGCGCTTGAGAGCAGCTTGAACTTGTTTGAAGAATTCCGGAGAGGAAGAGGAAGAAGCGTGAGGGAGAGAGAGGTTAGGGTTTCCATCCATGGAATGTCGCATTTCTAACCCTGCATGGGACTTTGGTCGTGTGCGTGGTGATTTTCCATTCCACTGTTAAGCTTCACTTCCAAATTGGAGACACCATTCTTTCTTTCTTACATTTCCCGCTTCCCATGTAGTTTAATTTTCTCTCATGGGCTTCCTCCATTGGACTTTCTTTCGGCCTATTGGATTTCTAAATTGCTTCATGCACCGTTGAATGTTCTTCTTGCACCCAACATTTTTATTTAGCTTTTCATAGTCGAACACATAAAAAAAAATTGTTTTCCTCATTTCAAAGTTTTCGTTTGAATTTGAGATTGAAGATTAATAATTGAATTAAACCATTTACGGAATTAAATATAATATAAATTAATAAGAATTTAACTGTATTTTCTTTATAATACATTTATATTTATTAAAATATGATGACAAAATTATACTGTAATTTTTAATTATAATGTTATGTAATTTATTTATAGGATTAAATATGTTTTAAATTTTTATATCTATTACATATGTTTTTGTAGTGTCATCTTCAAAAGCCAAATTTCTACATTCTATAAAAATCTTAACTCATTCTCTTTCATTCCAAAATAAGTACTCTAAAATGCCCATCTCTGGATGAAAGGATAGACCTAGATTTTTATAGGGTGTGAAACGAAAAATCCCATCTTGAGCTAAGTAATCATTATCCTAATAAAAACAAGCAAAGCAGTTAGTAAACATACCTTCCAAAATTATTATATCTACTCTCTAATCCTATTCTTTCAAAACCAAATTGACTCTTTTAAAACTCAAAGATCAAATAAAAAATTTAAGACATCAAATTCAAAGCTAGAATTACTTTAAAAACATAAAAAGACTACTAAAGGGATGTTAAAAAAAACTTTAAAATTTATCAAAATAGGTAAATTTTAAAAAACTTGAAAACACGATTTAATTCTCTAAATTGAAATCACGTTACAACACGATTTCGATTTCTTATTTTTCTTTTGCTAATTAAAGTAGTAAAACACGACTTCTTTATTATTTTATTGTAAGACATGCAACAATTATGGGCCATTTGTCCTCACTTGGTAGCAAAATCAGGTCTTCTTTTCTTGCCAACCACCTCCCTATAGACATTGTAGCCGCTCCTTAGTGTCACACCACCATCATCACCATGCCGCACTCAACCTCAAGGACAAGAAAATCCACCAAATGAGGGATGAATTCATAAAGTTCATAATAATGGGGAGAGTCTCAACCTCTTCGAAACACTTATCTGATTACGACTTAAAAAAAATTAAAAAATAACACGATTTTAACATAGAGAATTATCAACATCTTCATAAAATCATGTTTCGAAACACCATTTACCTAAATTCATAATTTTAAATTTTGGGAAATTTTAAAATTTTCTGATACATTTTGATGCATTTGCCCAACTATCTTCATTCCTATAATTTTAACTACGGTTTCTTTCTACACTGCATTAGCAGTCACTATTTCGGTTATTGTCATGGCAATCCAAACTCGTTTCACATCATCTTCATAACTTGTTTTTCCAAGGATCATTTAAGAGATTCAATGATGTTCATGATATAAACGAAAAGAATATACAGAAGACATTAAATTACATTTAGAAAATGTGGAAGAGGAAACAAAGCCAGGAAATCAACAGGACTATAAGGATCTATCCCTCTGACTATGGGTTAAAATAAAAAAATAGGATCACTTACTCGACACATTACAATCTTTCTTCAAGCCTAAGATTTTTATACAAGAAACAAAAAAATGAACACGTCAGCTCAAAAAACATTGATTAGAGGGAAAAAAAACTGTCTCTATGAGTTCTGCTATATCCTTTGGTAGAACACGTTGGTGCAGTGTTTTTCAACCTTTAAATTGGAGGCTAGGAAATGTCCACTGTGTAAAATAAGCAACCTGCATACAAAATCTTCATAGTTGCAGCAGCCAATCATAAAGTAGAAATCTCTCCTGTTATAATAGCAGGAATAGCCACACCTTGCCAAACTGGAAAGCAACTTCAAAAGGCCGCAGAATTGGAAGTTGGAGCACCAATGCCTTAGAATTGGAAATGATATAAATCTGATGACCGCAAAGAGATGTTGGAACAGATGAAACATGCCTTCCATTTAAGCTTTTGTTGCGTTGTAATTATACAGAAAGTCAAGATTGTGGTCAATTTGATTAGCAAGAGACTGCTGTAGGCACCTGCATTCTGGTAAGGGGTACGTGTAGACAGAAGTTTTTCTGTTTATTTTTCTAACTCTAGGTACCATGATTCCTTTGCGGTCACTTTCACCGAGCATGTCTTCCATATGATCCTTGAAAGCTCTCCAACTGCAAAACCGATGCACAATTATTTCCCATCAGCTAGTGTTTTCCAGTGATGGCAAAGTCTAAGCTAAGCCCTCATACTAAATACAGAAAACAACTGTGAATGTAACATTCAGACAATGATGGACAACTACATTAAGAGACCTATTGACAGTTTGATTCAAGCAAAACAAAATTCAACATTTTAGTATAATGTAATCATAACAAAACAAAGTTAAAAAATAAACTGCAAAGCATGGTGGTAATGAACAGTTCTAACATATCAGAATTTACTAGGAATAAAAACTACTGAAAATTGCATTATATAAAAGATCACAACACAACCTTGTAGTCCTGAAGTTAAAAGGCACCGATTTTTATGATTAATAAGCAAAAGTCTATAATCCCCTCCATTAACAGCTATGACTTCAGGTAAGAAAAAATTCTACGGACCAGCCTATTGACAGCTTGATTCAAGCCAAACAAAATCTATAATTATTAAGTATAATGTAATCCTACAAAAACAATGTTAAAAAATAAACTGAAAAACATGGCACTGGTGAGCAGTTCTAACAAAACAGAATTTACTAGTAGTAAAAACTACAGAAAATTGCATTGTATATTAGTACACAACCTGGTAGCCTTGAAGCAAAAAGGCACCATTTTTATGGTTAATAGACAAACTATATAATCCCTTCCATTAACAGCTATGACTTCAGCTTAGAAAAATTTTCTAAGGACCAACTAATGTTTCCACTATCTTGTATTTTAATTTGCTGTGGCATTACAGGATTAAAGTTCATAGTCAGTGGTAGATCAGTATCTGATTACTATTAGTGCTCTAGTAAAAAATGCCATACAAAAATCACTACTCTTCAGAGTTTCACCAAAGTTCAAATGTTGCAAATATCATTTTTAAACCGTAGGTGGGTGTTTGGGAATGGATTATTTCTTGAAACTAGTAGATTTTCGCAGTCAGAAACTCTTATAAAATGCTGAAAAAATAAGCAATTATTTTTCAAAAATAAGTTTTAACCAAACATCAACTTGTCCACTCTTTTGGTTAAAAGAAAATATATATTAAGATTTAGTAACAAATTGTCAGCCTTTCAATTTTATTTTATATAAATCATAATATTCACATTTAAGTCTAAGGGAAACTTCAATCAGTTAATATATTATTTTGTAGAACAGACCCGTACCTACTATGTGAATCCCACGAAAGTAACTATTATCACTAATCTTTTAATTTTATATCAAGACGATGATACATGGAACAACATTAAATATTCCCCAGAATCATTTGATATGTTTAAACAGAGTAAATAGTAGCTATAAATGAAGGATGGGAGAGAGAGACAGACAGAGAATATACCTAATACTCAAGTCATCCAAAAGAACAACAAGCTTGCGCTTATCTGGGATAATTGTCTTAGCATGGCCATCATAGAGGAATCTTCTATGGCCCATCAAAAAATGAGGGAAGTTACCGCCCTGAGTTGTTACAAAAACCTCACTAGACAAGCATACAGTGTAGTCCAGTGCAGCTAATTGGGAGGAAAAGCCCTAGAAAAATATGAAAATAAGCATTAGAGGATATTGGAAACTCCCCACAAATATTACAACATATACTCTACGAAAGAGTATAATTAAATTTAACTTGTCATAAGATTTTATTTATTTATTTATTTTGTATTTTTTAACCACATAAAAGTTGCAGCAAAGACGTACTTACAAGTTATAACCAACCATCAAGACACAAACTACGAGAATGAGGAGTGGATAAAGAACCACAATTTAAAGCCACTGAGATCCTTTATCATCAAAATGCTTTCTTGAGGTTATAAAAACCAAAAAATAGAAGTGCAGCAATTAAAGTCTAAAACTACTGATCATTTTTTCGAATTGATGAGCTTTAGTTTGCAGGTCCAACCCAAATCCATGGACTTACATTTGAAAATTTTAGTGAATGGTTGTTACAACTTAGAAATTTGTAAGCTCAAAGTGAAATTTTATTGCTGCTACACGACCAACTATACTATGATAGGGAATGTCTCTTTATATGCACGAGAAAAAATGGGAGTAGTAGAATGAATATATTAAGATGAATATGTGGTCATATAAGAAAGAAAAAGATGCAAAGTGATTGTATATCAGAAGACATTGTTGTGACACCTATTGAGGAAAAGATGATAAATAATCAATTAAGGTGATTTGAACATGTGAAAAGGTGAAGAGAATAGATGCATGATTTTTTAGCTTCGTGAAAAATAGGTAGAGGGAAATCAAGAAGGATATTATTAAAGGAATTTCATGTAAATATTCCATAAGAATTTGGTTTCTAAACAAGTCCAGTGATGTTTGTGTGATCATGTAACTGATTTCACCTAGTGGGATAAGGCTAATATTGTTGTTGTAGTTCTTGTTGTTATAAGTCTGTGCCACTGAATCCAATTAATTAGTTATCAAATTTTCTCACATGGTCATATAGATGATACATCAATATATATCAAATGCAAATTATATTTTTTCAATTAAATTTAAGCATGTGTACGCATATAAATATTTTATATATTTTATCACTGCAAGGACAAAAAAATTATAAATATTTGCAGATTGAAATGAAAACAATCTGGTGCTTCAGCAGATTTATAAACAAGACAAGTCAACTAGAATCAAGTTAATATGCTCCAGTCTATATAGGCTGCTATGAGAAAGAAATCAAAATAAAACAGAAACTGAAGCACATTGAAGCCACCCAGTTTCACAGAATGAATCATGACATTTGTTATTGTTCTAGTTTTTCAACAAGCAAGGATCTTTACCATAAAAGGAGCAAGCTCATCTGATGTTGCAAGAGATTCCTTTGTATAAAGATAGGGAAACATCTTCATCAAAGGAGCCAAATATCTCTCTGCATGATATATTTTCCCAGAAGCTAAGTATATTGAAGTATTGTTATCAAATCCCATGCCACGCAGCATCATACCAACCTAAGTAGTTAAGGAAAACAATATGCAACTAGCATCAGTCTCTTCCATATAATATCAGCCTTCACACAATTTAAAATAGCAACATTTGTTTGATTTTCATCTCATCATATACCATTCTTTCACTAAATTAATTAAAATGAAAGCATGTACAGATAGTGAAACTAGTATCTAATATCAGGAAAAGGTACAACTAAGAAAAATATTGATGGCATCACATTCTGAAGTCAATAACATGAGCACTTATACTGAGAAGAAAAGAATAACAGAATTTATGATCTGATTAGCAATAAAAAGTAAAACGTACCTCTAGTGGGGTTAGTGGGCATTTTCCTTCAACTCGATTAAGGTCAGGTAAAATTTTACGGTCCTTTCTTTTAAATTTGCCCCTCCACCCTTTTTCTCGAACTGAATCCATTTCTAACTTTTCTGCCTTTCCTCCATCATATACGCAACAGGAGAATGCCACCATATCCTGCATGTTGAGAAGATTTAGTCAATCATTAGATAAAGCAGATTCAATCCTTTACCCTTTCACCAGAGTCTCATATATTGATTGACATTAACTACCAGTTCCAACATAATTGAATGAGCATTAGTACCTCCTCAAAACGAAGATGCACAGCAATGTATTTTCCATCTGTCCTTGGGCTCTTCTCAATCATTCGGTAAACTAATTTCTTTGCTAGTGCAGATATTGAAGAAGAAAACCTCAATGCTTTATAATTAGTAAGACATCTTAGAAACTGAATATGTGGAGGAACACTCATTGCCAAACGATTGGCAAATGGAGCTATTCGAATTACCCTGCACATGAAAATATTATTCTTTACATCAATTTGTTTGAATGAAAAATCAAACTGTATCAAATGCCTAATTTGAACTCACTGCAGAGTTCAGTTTCACCTAAAACTTTTTTATGAAGGGAAAAAAACCGACATTTTCATTTTAAAAAATATCAAAAGGATGAATATAAGATGATGAAAAAGTGGCTCAATACCAACCCTTCCTTTTGCAAGATAGGAGAAACAACTCCAAGGTAATAACTGACAGGAGCCCAAGCTTGAACTCTGATGTTAGTGATATTACTCATATTGTAATTATGCCGCTCCATTAGTGCCTCGGGCAGTTCTTTGACCACCTTCACATAACCATCAAGTGTGGATATAAAATTATCTTCATCATATATATCCCCGAATTCACTGTAAGAGAAATAATATTATTTTAAATGGAAGTAGCTATAGAAATAAGTATGGAAAATCTAAGAAGAGTCATAATAATGTTCATTTCATTTCAATGAGGGCTACTTGAATTTCATCATTGCTAATGGTTACAATATTTAATCAAGTATCGCTTGACCAATCATATCACTATCACAAAGGTTAGATATACCAAAAAAAGTTACAGGTTCTAATTAATATGGCTCAAAAATTCTATTGCAGGAGGATATGCTTCTCGTCCTAGGTTTTGTGGTCCGTGAAACAGGTTCAGTATTTGTTGCATACACAGCAATGTTAATATGGCACTAATTATGGGAACATTGCATAATTCAGTGACTTGCACAAGCATGTTTACTAAACAATCAATGCAGTAGAAAAACGCGTACGAAATTTATAAAGTAGTAATTACCAATATAAGAGTCAGAAGGTTTCTTTAGATGATTACATCTATGGAATGAAGCTGTACGTTTCTAATTGCCATACCAAATGAGTAGTCTCATAAAATGGCAATAGCAGCAAATTTGTTTTTTAGAATTTGAAATATTGTAAACAGAGACGTTCAACTTAAGACACAATTTACCTTTCCCATCAGTCACGTTCTTAATTGAGTAGTGAAATTCAGTACACATTTACCATTACTAAGCTAAACACTGAAATCAAATTAACCCACATGTCTGTGCAAAATTAATGGGATTTGAAACCGCAGACCACATCAAGTGATGCAGCTGCAATATCATGGTTCCGGCAGCCACCACAACAGCTGATCAGCGTGTGAGTGCAAGCTGCAACCGCAACTACAACCGGAATTCAAACTTTGGTTTAAGACCTATCTTCTAAGGTTCAAAGGTAAAAAGATAACGAGTAAATTGGTCACCTTGGATCTTTCCACACATTATGAAACTCAAACTGAGGTATAACTAGTATAGCATTTAGGAGTCCAGCCACAGCCACCGCATTACAAATCTAACAATTCAAGAAACACCTTGTCAAAAAACTAGACCATGTTTCAAACCAAAACAACGCTTCAAATCAGGGAAAGGGAAGCCTTTGCCTCACCGCAGAGCGTTGCTGGTTAAGACCCCCATTGGCCTCTACAATCAAAAAACCATTCAGTCCAGGCGACACTGAAATTAAGAGAAACCACCGAATGAAAATCCTACACAAACTTTACTTTTACGCCAAACTCCAAATTAGAAAATTATTATAGCTTATATCGATTACCAAAATGTTCACGATGCACAGCAGTCAAATTTGGACAAGGCTTTTGCTCCCTCAACTTCCTTTTGTACTTCCACACAGAAGCCAACTGCAAAAAGACGAAAACGTAAAAAAATATTATAAAAAAAAACCAGCTCTCTGTGTGGTTCTCTGGGCTTTTTTTTTTTTTAGCTATTGTGACAAAATATAGAGAAGGAAAATAAAATGAAACTAACTATAAACTGATTAAAATCAAGGTGGTTTTATATCTGTCAGCTATCTTCCGTCCAACAAAATTCTCTTCGAACATTGTCAAGTTACCCTCATTTAGAGACCATTTACTCGAGATATCTATCTCACTAAATTTGAGAACCATTTTAGAGTAAAGAGCAGAAATTGAATCATATAGAAATTAGTGTGGCACTAATGGTGGACAATTTTTCATCAAAATGTGGACATTAGATCTTGAGGGAGATAATGTTATACACTAAACATATAAATATTTAGAATTTAGAAGTGACACAATACTCACTTTAGTTAGACTCAACTAGGTGGATTTTCTCTTTAATTAATTAAAATAACAAGTGAATTAAAAATAAGGAAAATAAAATATTTAATGAGCACATGGTTTATGATTATGATGCATTAATCTCGTTGGTTCAGTTACGCACCTCAATGACAGAGGAATTATCGGTTTCGATATGGTGCCAGAGCTTGTGGAAGATCTCGTGACTGCGGTACCGAGAACCAGGAAGAGGAGTGTGGCCAATGAGGGCGGAGAAGGGCCCCACACACATCAACAACCCGGAGATGTACACCAGCGGCAGCAGGAAGAAGTACCGGAGGCTCCGCCGCGCCATGATGCCGGCAACCAACCGCCGACTCTCCGACGAGTCCTTAGCCGGCCGCAACCGCCTCCGGCACCTCGGAACACCCGAGTGGCGCCGAGGCGACGGCGGTGGACTCGGAGAGCTGCTGCTTCCGCCGCCTCCGCCGTTGGCCTCGCTCGTGAGACCGTTTCCGCCGGCTTTGGATTTCATTGCGAGATTCTGTCTCTAGACAAGAGAGAGAATGGTTTGATGGCAGTGAAAAATGAAAATGAAAACGATGTGTGTTAAGTGAAGTGAGTGTGTGTGAATTGTGGAGTGCGAACCGTGAAGGCTTTTGTTGAGGTGTTTGGAATCAGAATTTTGTTGTCGTGTTTAGCAGAGAGAGAGAGAGAGAGAGAGAGAGAGAAAGAGTGAGAGAAGTAGTGAGTGAGTTGTTTTGGTGCAGAAAGATGAGAGGGACAGTGTTTTGGGTTTGGGTTGGAGAAATAAACGAGACTGGTACTCCTGGAAAAATTCATTCCCCACCTGTTATTCCTAAAAATCAAATCCATTTAACTATATTTAGAATATTAATAAATAACGATTAAGAAAATACGTTTTCCTAATAAATTTTAAATAAAAAATAAAATATTTGCTTCTATAATTCAATTTGTAAAACAATCAAGTAATTTTTTTAATATTTAATTATACATAAATTAATTTAGATTTATAAAAAAAATATTTAATTTTTTTCTCTTACAGGAACTTATCATGAAGTTCTCAATTTTAATATAACGGATTTTAATTTTAGTTCTTGCAAATGGTTGTTTTAGTTTTTAATTCATTAATTTGGTTTCTGTTGAATGGGAAAGATTAAAAATATAAGTTAATATATATATATATATATATATAAAGAATGTATACTATCATTTAATAGAAAACAGTGAAATATAATAAGTTTGTTGACTGTTATAAAAATTATCTTAACAGTTAAAATTATTATAAATTTTTATTGGTTAACTGTAAAAATAAATTGTATTTTTTATCTGTAGGAATTCATTATATGTGGAGCTTGATTGTGTGATGATTTCTGCAGCACGTTATGAGTAAAAGCAGAGACACGTTCAGAAGAAGAAGAAGAAGGTTTATTGATGAAGAAGAAAACGAAACTTGAAGAAGAGGGAATAAAAGAAAGAAGATTGCAGTATTCTTTGGTGAAGAATAGGAGCACGTGAGAATGGGTGAAGTAAGGAAGGAATAAATAAGAGAATGGAAAGAGTTTTCAGGTTCGTAATATTTGGTGTTGGTTGAGGTTGGAGTTTAGGGGGAAATAGCAATAAAGCTTGAGATTGTTTGGTATGCATGTGTGTGGAAGGACATAGAAAACAAGATGAAGAGCGTAAAGTTGGTGGGAACGTTCCAAATCCAAACATTGACTTGGTTTTTGCGGTTGTGATCCTTCAAAGTCAGCGTAAGCGGATACATTGTTCCCCACGCACAACCCTCAAGCACCCACCCAACAAGTTAAGAATGACTTCTCCTTAAAGTATTTATGTTATAACACACTCACACATAACTAACATACCCTCAAATTCCAGATTATATGACAATTTAAATAATTTTATATTATCATGTACATTTTTTAATTAAATTGAATAATTATAAATCAACAATTTATATGTATATAATATGTTATAAAATATAATTTATATACTAATTTAATTAGAATGTATAGATTGTATACAAATTTTCAAAAACAATTACCGTGTTATCACTTTTGTATATTAGTATAAATGTCTAGATGAATTTACTCTAAATTTATATATTTATATAACTTTTTTTTTTTGAAATAATAAGTATTTTAATGGTGTAAAATATATAATAAAATAAGTTTATCAATTTCTTAAAATTTTATAAAATTTTATAAATAAAAAGTTGAAATATTATATTTCTATACCTAATATATTTGTGTATATTAATGTTATTGAGCTCTTTTATTAAAGAAAAAAAATATTAATATTTGACTGAATTTTAAAATTAGAATAGATATTGAGAAATTGAGAGAGTAGAAAAGAATTATGATTTAAAATAAATATAATTCAAGAAAAAAATTGAATTAAGATATATTTAAGCAAAAGAAATTATTATTTAAGGAATAATAATTATACAAAATTGACATTAAAATATATAATATTAAAATATTTTGATATACATAATTTTTTTTATTTTGCCTCTCAAGTAAAAAATACTTTTAATGAAGAAATAATATATGTTAATTTGGTTGATTTAATGAAATAAATTGATGAATTAACTGACTTAATTCATAAGATAAATTTGACTTAAATAATCAGTTTTTGAACTATGAGTTTTTGGTTGATCTAAATATTAACGATAAGAGGAATGATTAGTTATAGAAGAGATGTGTTAAAGTGAAAGAGGTACTCTATCTATAGAAACAATAATAAATTATTGACTGACTTGTCAAGAGATTAGATGTTTGACAAATTTGAGATTTTAACAATAAAAGAAACATTTTAGGTAACACAATTTTATGTAGAAAAGATGATTTGAGGTTGAAGGATGTAATAGGTAATTGACTATATTGTTGAGATTTTAAGCATTTGGCCGGCCTAATGAAGTTGTTGACATAATGAAGTGTTAACCCCTTAACTGACCTATTGAATTATTAGATTTATAACTAAATTGTTGAAGTATTAACTAAGTCATGGAAGGGTTAGTGTTTGTTTGCTTGTTGAGACGATGTATGTTTGATCGACCTTTTGGGGTGTTAGGCAAGTTGTTGAAATGGTTGGATTTAGTTGCCTGTTAAGGCTATGTGTACTTGACCGTGGTGTGTTGGTTGACTGATTATAATTGTTATTAACTAAGTTGAGACAAGTTAATACTCAAAATCAGTTATGACTATGTTATATGATACTGAAAAATGTAAGAATATATGACTAATATAATGAGTTATGTTAGAATATAGATTGAATTATGTAAACTCCAACATAATTAGATAGTAAGAAGTCGAGAGGGATATTAATGGCGATATATAAAGAAATATTTTAGATTGAATGTAAAAATGATAATAATTATGACATAATACTGATCACACATAAATATTAATATTTAAGTTAAAATACAATATTTAATAATCTTTACCAATATTCTAAATCATTTATATTATAATATATTTGAGAGATTTATTATGTTATTTTATTTTAAGAAATTTGATTTTTTATATATAATTATTAAATAAACAGTTTATCCTATTTATTTATTTTATCATATTTATTACATGAAAATATAATATTATAAATAATAAAAATAATTTGAAATCAAAATAATAGCAAATTGATTATATATTATCTTATACTTTAAATATATTATTCTTTATAAAAAATCTTGACTATTATACTAACACTTGAATATATCAAAACAAATAAAAAAGAAAAATCATATTGTAGCATTTTAGCTCTATTTTGTAACAAGTTTATCTTAATTCAAATATAGCCACCATATATTTAAAATGGCGTAGAAAAGCATCACAAAATTTTAGTATCGAAAAATGATCATAAATTATGCTTTGTGGCGATTTAGAGTCCAAAAAGTGACGAATTTGCATCGCTATTGTGAGGATTTTATTAACGGTAAAAGACACACATGATGATAGGGATATGCAGGAATTAAAATTGACAATTTTTATGTGTAAAAGCCAAAACATAAAAAATAATGGATGTATAAAAGCGAAATAATGATATTTTCTTTTTATTTATGTTTTCTTGTGTCATTTTTGTTGGTCGAAAATCACTCAAATGTCTAATCACTCCACAACGATCATCATCTGGTCAACAAAGTGCGTCACCTCGTTTGAGTTGCTCTAATAATTGTTTTACTTTCTTTTAAAAAATTCATTATATTTGAATGATTTTTAATAATATTTTTATTTATAAATATCTTAAATAGATATTGAAATAACTCATAATTTCTTTTAATGAAAATGTTAGTTAACATTTTTATAAAAATATAGTATTAGTTTAAGAATAAATAATTTTTTATAAAAGCATTATTATTATTATTTTATTAAAAACTAAAATTTGTATGATGGAACTTTATGTCTTTCCTTCCGCATTCTATGCCGCGAGTGCTTCCACGGAAATAAAGAGCTTTCTATTTTTTGATTGGTTCAATGAAATTCGGAGATGGAAATGAAAATAGAATGAATTTATTAATAGTTCGCATTTTTAATATTTTTAATCAATTTTTTTCACATAGAATAAAATTAAGTAATTACATTAATAATTTTAATATTAAAGTAAACTTATATGTAAGATGTATAAATTTATGTAATATTATAAGATTTAGATGATTAAGATAATAATTTATTTGAATAATAATATGTTTGATATGCTTTATCAATGTGTTTATGTTTGCAAAGAGGATTGTCATATCATGTTTATCAATGTATTGACACGAGTCAGAGAGAAAGGAAAAAGAACAAAAAAAAAATAATGGGAAGTGAATGATTCCAAGAAACTTTCATGAAACAATTAAATAATATAACAGCAAAAAGATTCATCACTCTTTTTCTTTACTAGATAGATATGAAACCAAAGCTCTAATTATAAAATAATGGTTCCTATCGATCACTGTGAAAGAACAAAAATAAAATAAAATAAAATAAAATACATAATCTTAATCTTAAAAGACGAGAAGATCGAATGGAAGTGACAAATAATTTTAATATTAAAGTAAACTTATATGTAAGATGTATAAATTTATTTTATATTTTTAGATATTTAAGAATACTTATAAATATTTTTAGTTTATTTTATATATTTTGAATTAAATTATTTAGAAGTATTTTGTAATAAAAGAGTTATCTTCAAAATATGATTTTAACAAAATAAAATTCATTCAATGTTAGTTTTGAAATATTTAAATATATTTAATAAAAATATATTAAATAATTATTCTGCAAACAATGCGAGCTTTAATGAGAGTTTTAGAAATGCTTTACCTGTCCCCATCTAGCAGTACAAGGTTACCCCTTCTGAATATTTGCAGACTAATAATTGAAGGCCATTTTTATTTTTTTCAACTTTTTTTTTTTTCTTGCATACTCAAAACTCAAACTCTACATTATCAGTTAAATTACAGCAACCTAGAGGGTTTTAAAAACTTCTTTTTAATGTAAATCGTACAAATTCAAATTAAAAAAATTATATAAGTTGAAGATACATAATATATTAAAATAATTATTCATTGCAAAAATCTCTGAAGATGTTTTCCAGCGTTTAAGAACATTTCCCTCCATTGCAGACTCTCTGACCCACACCATGAATTTAAACATGATTGAAACTTTGATTGAGGAGGTGAGAGAAAAGAGGAATTAAAATTTGAAATAATTGAGCAATGTCCATAAATGTAATGGGACCAAAGCAGTAAGAGACACAGTACCAAATTTATGATATCATCCATTTATGTTCCATACTCAACCTTATAGAATTTTCTCTTCACTTCTCCTAATTTCCCGCTTCTTCTCTTCATCAATTTATATATATAATCTGGATTGTGGTTCTTCTGGCCCATCCACTTAGTTACACACAAGAATGTGCGATAATGCGTTTCAAAAGCAATCACATTTCCCATCCAATGTTTCCCTGTTCGTAGAACTTGCTTCCCAGATTCCCACTTTTTAAAGATTCAACTTTTTTTTTTTTTTTTCAGATTTAAAGATTCAATTTTTCTTTTAAATTACACAAGTTCATTAATTGAGAGTGTGACAATGCTGGGCCAGCTTTTAACCATTATTTGTTTTTTGGGCCAATTACGCACTGCACCCCATATGTTTCACATACACCGTCATATTTTTTAAAAACATATTACTATTCATATTCCTTTCTAGAAACTTTCCAGATTGTCTTTTTCGAAAATCTTAATTACTTCGAGGTTGATGATGAAGGTTTGATTGAGGAAAAAGCAAGATGCTTAGCATCTCCTTCCAGAACTACTCTCAGCACTTTCGTTGGCACTCTTCTTAACCTTCTCATTTCTGGGGTTTAGGGGTTCAATGTTGTTGTGTGTTGCATAGTTTTCATTCTCCAACTAAACTATATGTTGCATTGTACTTTCCGAATGCTTTGATCGTTTATTTAGAAACATAGAAATGGAAGTGGAAGACATGGGGTAAGAAGCAAAAGAACATAGACAGCAAAAGAACCACTAGTCTAATAATGTTCCAATATTCTACCAAAAGCAAAACAGACTTATATTTTTGCTAGCATGAAAATCTGTTGATAAAAAAGAATAACCTCAAGTGCACATCATCGTTTTCTGTTCCTTAAATCAAAGGAAATGAATATCAATCAAATCAAATTATTAAAACAACACCTTCCCGTATACAATAGGAATAAACACGTACACGGGGTTTAGACTATACAGACCCTCCGTAACGGTAATTAACATCCTCAGAGAGGAAAAAAAAATTAAAAAAACTGGTTCATTACACAAACTCATCAAATGCATTAAACTTGATTAAAACGAATTGAACTCTCAGTGGAATCAATCAACTTTGATAATGGTATAGATTATAATCCATTCCATAAACTAAGAACCGAAAACAGAGTTATCATTACGATGCACCACCTTCCAATCAACGATTTCAACCCTTGTGACCCACTGCAGTGAAGCTTGTTATCATGGTATGTGCATACCTTTCGTTTCCTGAAATACAAAAACACAAAAGTTTTGTCAATAATATAGAACCGAACATACGATGAAACAGGAAAACAGTTATAAAGATGTTAAAAATGGAAAGATTTGAGTGAAGAAACCTGGAGGAGCAGAAGGCTATGGCGTAATCAGTTCCAGAACATGTGAAGATGCTAGTGGGATCATCATAAGCATAACTATAAGAAGTTGGACACGCCTCCTTAAACTTCTTCGAGTAAAAGGTGGGTTTGCAAGTAGAGGGGTTCCCATAATTCCCTCTGCAACAATACTCGTCAGTGTTAAACACGTCACACGCGCTACGACACCCAACGGTCTTGCCGTTAGCCTTGACAGCGAGTTCGTTAGGGCAAGTCGTTCTGAGGTCGGAGTCGCACCCCGCCGTCGAGCAGTTCCCCTTTCCGTTAATGGGCCGAACGGCGATGGGAACGTTGAAGCCGTCCACGAGGCTAACGTCGTAGAAGTCGGGTTGCGCGAGTGTGAATTCCGCGAGTGAGGCGGGCGTTTTTCCCGAGGCGGAACATTTCAGCGTGGTGCCGCATGAACCGGTTTGGCACTGCCCGTTTCCGTTTTGGTCGAATTTGCAACCGGTCCGGGCCCAAATGCGGCCGCTCCAACTCACCGGGGCGGTGAAGACCGCGGATTGCCCAGGTTTAAGGACGAACCCGCCGCCGTTGAAATTCTCTCCGGGCGTCACCGCCGGCCACAGTGTCTCCTTGCAGTAGTTGACGATGGTGAAAACTCTTGCGCACTCGCATGGTCTTTGCACTGGTGAGAGAAAGAACATGACTCTCAAGGTTACATTCATGCATAAGAAAAAAACATGTCTTTGAAAATAGAAATTTCACAACCCATATAGATTACTATAACGTATTATTTTGCTTGCAGAGTTTAATTTTTACGTAGGATAAAAATATTTAGATATGATTCTAAAATGTTTTTTTTTTTTGTAAAATTATTTATAATAATAGCATTAATCTGTAAACTATTATTTTATATTCTATGTATACCTTTTACATGCATTTTCGGGAACAAAGTTGAAAGATAAGAAAACAGATAGAGTGATAAAAGATGAAAAAGAAAAAGAGGAATACTAAGAAAAGGATATAAACATGAGCTGCAAGAGAAAATGAATGAATAATGTGTTTGGAACCAAAGTGATTATGAATGAATGAATGAATAATTATGTTTAGGAAGCTATTTTACCTGATAAAAATACTGCAAGAAGCAAGGTGATTATGGTTGGAGGATAGAATGCCATCTTAATAATGTGTGTGAAGCGATTAAGTTAAGACACGCGATGAGGGTGTGATAGGAGATGTGAATATAAAAGAATGGTGAAAAGAGAATACGTGCAGAAAGAAGGAATGTGAATCAAATTGAGCAACAAAAGGTATGCATCTTGTGAAAAGAATGGATTATTCTTTTCCAAATACATAGCTGCAAGTTTTTGGTGAATTACATGGCGGCAAGTTTATCTAATCTAGGTTCTATGCTTTTATCCTTCCCACACTTCCACATATTACAAGACACCAAACAAAGCCCAGAGTTATGGTGTGACACGTGGCAATAACTATGAAAAAAACAAGTTCTTTCTAATCTTCATTCTTTATTAATATTAAATAAAAAGTTAGTTGTTACAATCATCAGATTAAAAAAGTGATGTAGCTTTACTTTTGGAGTAACTTAATTTTCTCTTTATGTATAAATGAAAGGAGTTAAGATATAAAAGAAAATTTAACTGATTAAGATATAATTATATTTTGGATTATTCAAACTTAAGTCTTTTTACATAACTCTGAAATTATTTTGGACTTCATTTAGACGATATTCTAATTAGAAAACATAATTAGAAATCAAAATTATTTTTCGTTAAGTAAAATGGAAATCTTGTTGACTCCAATTCGTTAAGCAGTTCTTTGACCTAACAGAAAAACATCTGATTTTACATTGCTCACGTCTTACTTAAGTCTATAATCTGGGGAGGTTAGAATTCCACTTTAATTTTACATATTTCTTTCATAAGATGACACCTAAATATCCATGCTCGTGTTCATTCATCAGGAAGTTTAGTATTCTAACATAAGCTGGCGCAAATATTCTACAAATTCTTCCAGGTTGGTTTGGAGTTATATTTATAGCAGACATATCTAATGTGTCTGAGCATCTAGCCACAGCAATAACAACTAGTTGGAATAAGAAAATGCTCTTCTCTGCACTTGGTTTTCCAAAAATACGTGTGTATGTCTAAATATATCCCAAGTGGATAAGTTCAATCTCTTTTTTTTTGCTTGCATGGTAGGACCTGTGGGGGTGTATATTAGATGGTTCTTAGCTCAGTTCAACGAATGTGGATTAGAAAGCAGTAGATTGTTGAAGTGGTTTCCTTTTGGGACTCTAGCTGCCATTATATCTGCTGCTAGTGTTATGGCTGCTCTTGCTAGTGGGAATAAAGCAGTTTTCTAAACTTTCAGTCCCCTTATATATTGGCTGCCTTATGCAATCTCTGAGCAAGTAATTAGAATTATATTTGAGAATGAGTTTTAGGTCAGTTGGATAATAGGATTCTCTCTCTACTTCTATCTACTTAAACTGAATACGATATTGTTTTTAGCAGATATCACGTGCATCTTCCATAGGAGGAAACTCTGCTTCAGTTGCCTGACTCTTTCTTCAAGTATTTAATGTAATTGAATATTCACAACTTGAACTCAAAACTATTGATTAAACTAGAATAACACCTTACCTCAGTTTATTCATGTGTAGGTGGTATTAAATACGATAATATGGACTGATTCTTGTCCCAGACTTGTTTATTTTCATTGATGGGGATCTGCATCAAATTTTGGATGTCAAGAACAGAATTTCTTGAATGATTCAGGTCAATACCAGAGATTGTGATACTGTTGTAGCAGGACTACAGTTTGGTCTATGAAAGACATGATTGTTTATACTGAACATAATTGTTAAAACTGAACACTCTTCAATGATACAACCAAGGCTATTGAAAGTGTGATGCAAATATAGAAAGAAGAAAAAAATTAATTAGTCCTAAAAATACATGAACCTTAAGACTAAACAATCTCTAAGATTGAGTTGTAGACTTTACATTATATATAGATTTTTAGAAAGCATTCCAAAATACAAAAGTCCATGAAAATTAATACTTAAAAAGTATAATGTTTTTAATATTTTAATAATTAATTGGTTCAAACTTTGTGTCCTCGTTTACCGGTCTTATATATGCATCGAAATCTTGTTTTACTATTAGGTTTGAACAATAAGTTTAAAATTATAGTATTCATTATATGGTATAATAATGAATGAAAATTCGTATATTGATTCAGTTAAGAAATTATTGGAATAACATTTTTTAAGTCATCAAGTGTACACATAAACATCTATACCACAATCAGCAAGGGAGAAGAGATAATGTGCAAATGGAAATAAGAAAAATAAGATAATTATGAACTAGAAATTCTTAAAGATATGAGTGAAATTGTTTGATATTGCGACTGGTAAAAGTTACTTGAACTCTATCAAAATTTGTTTTGAAAGATATATTTAAATTTATATCATTTTGAATACTAATTCATTTTTTAAAAAAGTTACACAAATCTTTAATCGAATATCTCTTTATTTTATTGCCCTTCTAAAAAATCTCAATTACCTCACAAGAAATCTTTCTATCTTTGACACTCTCCAGTCCTTTCTTTACTTTCCACTGTTTAAAAATGGCGTAAAACGTAAGGATCAAAGAACCTAAGGTGTTTTCAGAAACCCACGTACATCACATTGAAAACAAAATTTATACCCAAAGCATTAAAATAGGAAGGAGAAAGTTGTATCTTTTCCATAAAACACCCGTTTGCTGCAGATTTGCAACAACAAACCAAAACACACCGCGCAAAAGAATGATCAAGAACAAGAAAGGCATAAAAAATGAGAGCCACAACCATAGTTTGTGTCATTTGTTTATTATATTCACGAGACAAATAAAAAACAACAACCAAGACAAGAATTATAGTACATAACATATACAGGTTAGATCACATCATCAGTTCTACGTGTTTGGCATAGAACTACGTGATCACAACCCTAAAACTTTCAACACATTGGTTGGGTAATCCTAAAACAGTGAACATCTACTAAAAGAAAAAGACTTTATGGAAAGAAATAAAATTCACTTCAATCTTCATGTTATAAAAGAAATCAGTCTCAAACTGATTCTAAAACTGGTCTGTGTCAATGGGGATGAAAGTAGGAGTAACCGCAAATAGTTTTTTTCGGTTGAAGCAACTGGGTTGAGTGTAATAGAAGGGAAGAGCAAAGCAAGGAACCCCATTATCATGGTTGAGTGGCTGATCCTGTTGGAAGGTAGAAGGGGGTGTTAATGAGACAGGAGCAGAAGAAATCTGGGTTGGCCTTCGATTGTGTGAGATCTTGGAGTCCCTCATTTTGGCAAGGGTTCCTGGTACTATGTATTTGGAGCATCTTCTTCTTCTTGTTTCTGCAGAAGATGGAGGTGCCTTTGGGTTTGGGTTTCCTATTTCAGCCATGGATGTAGTTACTGAGAAAATTGAGAATTGAGAAAATAATGAGACAAAAGTGTGAGGGGATTATAAAAGATGAGTTTATGGCGGGAATGTTTTGAAGGGATTTTAAGGAAAATTTAATTAGGGAGCAAATCTAGTGCATGCTTTGTTCCTTTCATTACGCTTCCTACTCAATCAATTAGTAATATTTAATTAATTATAATTAAATTGATTATCATAAAAATTAATAGTATTTAATTATATAATTTCTATGCTTAAATTAGAATAATTATTTTCTTAATAATCATTTTATTAATACGAAGCTTTTACTGTGTCTGTAATCTTTAGTAAATCTTTCTTCTCAATCCCATTTTGTTTTTATTTATAATCCAAAATTTTATTTAGTATAATTATTTTGAACTAAAATGATTTTGTAATCTATTTTTAATGAATTTTATAGAAATTATTTTGTAATCTTATTATTGCATTAGTTATTCTTTTCTTCTAAATAATATTACTACGTGTCATAATCTAAAAGACATAATATAAACTAACGAGTATCTCGCAAATTACAAGAGTTTATTACTTAATATATTTAAAATATTTAATATGAAATTAAAAACATTTTAAAAAAATATTCAATTATTTATTAGTGAATAATGTAGTAATATATACATATAAATGATAATTTTTTGCAGTAAAAATATAAATGATTGATTTTTATTTTTAATATTCCCTAAAACTAAATTAATTAATAAAATATCATTTAATGATGATTTGTGAATATGTTAATATATTAAGTCTAATTGAAAATAAAATATTACTTAAAAATTAAAGATACTACATAATTTGATACTTAATTAAAAATGAAAAATAAAATTGATTTAATCTGAAAAACTGATCAAATATATACACAAAAAGGAGTACTTGATTCATTGAGCAAGATAATATATTAACATAAATAACTTATTCCGTTTCACTATTTTTTTTCAATTTCATCTCCTTATTATCTATAATGTTAATTTGATTTATTATTTATAAGGAAATTAATATTATCTTTCTTCTCAACTGTTAAGTTAAGAATATAACATAATATTGATATAATTATACTATGACGTGTTATAATATATAATTCATATTTATGTTAAGATGGTTGACACATAATTAATATTATATTATATTATATTGCTATAAATTTATTATTTCATTAATCAACTTAATTTCAGCTAAAAAAAATTATTACTTAGTACTTTTATAACCAGGTGGATGGTTTTAGTTTTGATTTTCTAAATTTTTACCTTTTCTGTTTTGTTGCAAGATTTATTTAACTTTTCTTTTATTCTCTTAATTTTTTGGTAGAGCCATATTTTTGCATGTTTAGAATGTATGAAATACTTATGATATTAATTTTTTAATATATATTTATTTATTTTATTATTAAAAATATAGAATAAAAAAATGTAATTATATTAGATTCTTATTTTCATTGTAAAAGAATAAACAAATGTTCCATCACAGACGTCATCTTGATTCTTTTTCCTTCAAAATGACATAAAAAATTATTTTATTTTTAATTTATGAAAAATATAGTTGTGATAATTAAATAAATTTGGTTTAATTATTAATCCTAAAATTTAAGATAAAATATAGTCATGATTTTAGATTTTAAATTTAGATTAAAATGAATAAAATATGAATTTAAATTTAAAGAATTAACAATATTTAACAAATTTTATTTTAATTCTTTAAATTTAATATATAAGAACTAAATTAATATTTTTAAATTAAAAAGAAAAACTAAAACTAAAATTATCTCAAGTTTTAGAAATTAAAAATACAATTACGTCTTAAAAAATATTATATATATAATTTTATAATTTGAATATTTAAACTAATAGAAGTATATATTCGAATTCAAATTGATTGATAATAAAAAATATATATTTTAAAAAATAGTCATTTATTTTAAGATTAAATATAAAATAATTATTGTTATTTTTATTTTTATTATTTAATTTTTAAAAATTTAATAGTTTAAAATAATAATTTATCTTAATTATTAAATTATAAAAAAATAAGAAAATCTTCTTTGACATTTAATATGTATTTAAGAAAATTATAATCAATGTAATTTTTATTATTTGAATATTAAGATAAATATATATTCTGATTTACATTAGTTGATAGTATGTATTGATATATAAATTTATAAACTTATTTATAGTCGTAATTTTATATTTCGTGTGTATTTTGAATCATTACTATTATAATAATTTTTTATAATATCATAAATAATAAGGTAATAAATACTAATAATAGTAATAATATTAATTTTTTATTATCATATTATTTTATACATATAAATATAATATAATCAAAATAAAAAATAATTTTTATAATATATATATATATGAGTGATTATTTAATTTTAAAAATATAATTTATATATATATATCAGTGACTTCACATGTCGAGTTTTATTATGTATGTTCATATACTTTTATTAAAATATATATATAATATTTTATTAATATAAATTTAATTTATAAATTAGTTTTATGATGTTAAATTAAATTTAAATAATAATTTATTCTGATAAAGTTCGCTGAGTGTATCTCATCTTAATCATTATTAAGATATTATTTGATCACCACATGTTTAAGATATTTAATTTTCTTTAGTTTCTTTTTCACTCCCGTATTTAAGATATTTAATCTCTTTTAGTTTGTTTTCATAATGAAGACACAAAAATATAATACTCCGTCTCTCAAACTTTCCCGTGTTCATTGTTTGACATCCTTATTAAGGATTGATTTCGTGTTTTTTTTTTTTATTATTCTTTTCCATATTTTTTATACATGCGTTAATTTTGATTTTGATTTATTCATAAAGCTCATAATGGAGTAATTCTTGATTTCATAGAACTCAATTCAAAATTGATTTCCTATTTATGAAATTGCCCTTACGAGGAGTTAACAAAAGATTAGAGTTCTTGGGTGCAATAGTAGTACATCACAAATATCGAAATTTTCAGGCCATTTATTCTATTGCAAATTTCAACATCTCATTATTGTTTATTGATGTGTCATTTCCGATACATACCCTCAATTTCATCAAACAAACGAATAATTAACTAATTAATTCATTAATTAATCTAACCATGAGTTATATATACGTATACGATTATATCTGACGTTCCTCACGAATGCATTCATTACTTTGATTCCTTAAGACCACGCACAGAAAAAGATGAGCATGCATACAAACAGAAATTAAAGTTTAAAAATAATCAAGAACAAGAAATTGCACTGTTCATGTAAGATCTTTAGCGGAAAATAACAACATTATTACAGATAAATCATATGTATATATCACATATAGAACCAGAGAACCACAACTACAACTCAAAATAGATAAAACACACACATTTTTCCAAACAAATGAAAAACTAGAATTTAAAAACCTGGTAGAACTAGAACTGAGATTCATCAGCGTGAGTGAAAGTTGGAGTAACCGCGAAGAGTTTCTTGCGTCTGAGGCAACTGGGGCTATTGAAATTGACGGGGGAAGAGAAGAATGGAACCCCATTATCCTGGTTCAGGGGTTGATCATCATCTTGTGTTGGTGGTGTTGATGGAGATGTTGGTGTTAACAGCAACGCTTCATAGAGACACTTTTTTGTTGCTCTTTGATTGTGTCTTGCTTTGATCATGGAGTCCCTGAGTTTGGCCAGTGCTCCTGGTTTGAGATACTTCTGGAACAACCTAGGGCTTCTCCTCCTTGGAGAGGATGTGTTCGGGAATGCCTTTGTCATAGACATGGCTGCTTCGTGAATGATATTTCAGAGCACAGAAGGAACAAGAAATGACATGGGAGAGAGTGAATTTAAATAGTGAATGAAAGGGTGGAAGAGAAGAATGAAAGGGTGTAAAGGTGTTTGAAATGGTTGTTGGTTCGTAGCGGGAAACAACGGTTAGTTCTTTCATGGAGGTCGCACAAGGATCAAATATGGCAAAAAAGTTAATATTTTATTAAGTTCATTCTCTTTATTTTATTTCTTTTCTTAATTCACTGAAACTTTCCTTCGTAATTATTAATTACAAATAAAAATACATATGTAAAAATTGACAAGCAGTTTTGATAAAAAAAATTAAATTATTAAAATATTATACAAAACAGTTAAAAATAATAATTATAAAATAAATAAAAATTGTAAAAAATTAATTATAAAAAATAATTCTCTTTATTAAATTTATAGATTATTAATATAAATATAATTTTTATAATAATAGAAATAAAGCCGAGAATAAAAAAATATAAATAGAGAAAGAAATAAAATAAAAGAATATTTTAAATTTTATTAATTATTAATTCTTCTTTCTCTTTCTCTTCCTCTTACTTTTTAATTAAACACAGATTAAATACAACTTTTTTTTTTCTATAATTTCTCTCTCTATCTAAATATTCTCACTGTCCTTATCTCCACTGAGTTCTTTTATCATAATATAGTTTAATTACAGGTTATTAATAGGAAAATTTTATGAGTACCAAATTTAAATTTATACTTATATTTTTATTATCCATTTAACTTCTTATTTATTTATGTTATATTATAATACAAAATTCTTAATATTATACAAACCTTACATTTGTTATTCATCATATATTGACAACTTTTTCATTTTATTTTAAATTAAGAAGTTAAAAATTATAAATGTCTTAAGCACTCCCTAATCAAGGTTCAAATTTCTACTGAAAAAAGTGTCTATATTTCTATCCTCTGAAGAAGATACACACCTAAGAACAAAATACAATAATTTTCTAAAACATGAACTGATAATAAGAAAATTCTATATAATATTTTTTTTTTTTTTATATTTCTATTCAACTATCTATGTCAATTTTTTTAAGTCTTTCAAATTATTTGTGTCCTATTTTAATTCCGGTAATTTTTTTATTGCTTAAATTTTTCCATATAATTACATACAATTTTTTATTTTTAATTTATTATGAAAAATATTTAATATTTCTAAAAATAATTATTGTTTTTTATTTATATAATATTTTAAAATAAAACCATGTCATATAGATTTTATTTTATAATTATATATTTATTATTTTATATGTAAATACTGATTAACGGAAAAATATATTAATATAATATAAATAAAATTATTTTATTTTTAAATCGTGTTTGGAGAAAAAAAAAGTATTATTATTTTTTATATTAAATATAATTTTAATATATTTTTATTAATTTAAAAATATTAAACATATTTTGTGTTTTTTTTTTATATATATTCTGTTGTGAGAGAAGAAAGTAGAAAAAAAATAAGAAAGAAAAAGAAAAATAGATGACTTAGAGTATTTCTAATAGAAACACCTTGCTTCTTATATCAAAAAATATAAAATGTGGATTTCATTGAGTCTTATTATAATTAAAAAAATTCAATTTAATTTTAATTTAATAAAAAATAATTTTTTTTGCATAACTTATTATTTTATATTTTTTTAATTCAAATTTAATCATGTATTATCCTTTATTAATATTATTTACTAATATGAATTGTTTAAATAATTAATATTCTTTAAACAATTTACTATGTCATGATTCTTTCAATAATAAATTGTTTGAAATAGTTTATAATTTATAATTTATCCAAACTTTTTTTAAAGATAAATTGATCCGACAGCAAGAATTTTTTTCCTTAGAATAAAAGATTAGAATAAAAGAGTAGATTAGTTAAAAAAAATGTTTGTTCAAAATTGAGTAGGAGAGTGATAGATTGAAAGTGAATTTTACCGTCGAATATTATTTGTGGTCTGAAATATCTTTGTTCTTGTCCGTGATTATGGTGATTAACACCATCACCAATGCCAATAAATTTGTGTTTACTAAATTCATGTAACATTTGTTTACAAATCTGATTTCAATTATGATTTTAATTCTATTTTGATGTCTTCTTTACATCATAGTTTGGTTTTAAGACTCCTACTTTATAATAACACCTTGAGTCTATTCATACCCACAACACAATAATTGGATTACTATTTCATACATGAATATGAATCTGTTACACTTCCCCATCTTCTCACTCACCACATTCTTACCAAACACTCAAATTCCTTATATTCAAACCAAATTCTACCTTATATTTTATGGGAGGGTATTAATACTGTTATCATAAATAAATAAAAAACTGTATCATAAAAAAAATTGCATGAAAAATATCAACTTTATTAGGATTATTAACAGATCAAGACAAACTACTTGTTGTCATCTTTATTTACTTCGTAAACACACTAATCCAAAATATTATCTAAATATCTTAATCAGTATATTTCGCACAAGCCACACTTCCATTTGACAAATCAAACCAACAACAAAACCATTATTAGCTCTTATTTCGAATGCTGGATTCAATCACTGAGGGATCTTATTGAGCTTACAGTAAGCATAATCCTTGTATTTCTTGGTCTTGTATTTTGGTGGATTCTCTTCCTTAACCAACTTTGGGTGAGGACCAACTTCACGTTCTGCTTTTGGCTCTATGAATACTGGCCACGACATTCTTGTCTGGTCTTTGTTCACTGTAGTTCTGTGAAGAACTGCCTTATATTTTCCATTGCTCAGGATCTGTATCACCATGGAATAAAGTAAATACACATCATTACTTTCAAATCAAAATAAAGTAAAAGAGAACATGTTTTCATTGACAGAGAAAGATATGTGTACCTCCATTTGATCACCAACGTGAACCACGATGGCATTGGGGACATACTTAACATCATACCATCGACCATCCCTAGAAGCTTGAAGACCCTGAACCTCATTTGGCACCAGAAGGGTGAGGTAGGACATGTCTGTGTGTTGTGGCACACCCAAGACAAGATCAGGACAAGGACAAGGTGGGTAATAGTTGATTTTTAAAAGATAATGCATTTGTTCTTCATTTGCAAACTCCTTTAGTTCATCTTCTTCAAGCCCCAACCCTTTTGACATACTTTTGAACAATTTGTCCACCACTCCACGTAGGCACTTGCAGTATTCCTCATTCACTTCCCTGAATATCAAGTGTGCTATTCTTCAAATTCAACATTTCTCATTCACAAAAAACAACACACGTCCATCTAAGTTTTCGGCTTTTAGTAAATTTTCTTTCACACATGACCTACATGTGTCTAGGTTTTTGGCTTTGTCAGAACTCCCATTAAGAAGTGGGTGACCACCACAATAATTGCACCTCTGCAATAATGCATCTACATTTTGTTGCATCACTTTGCACGAGTACTTGAGATGAAATTATTTCCTTTCTTTACCGTTGAGTCCTCCCAGATAATCTTATTAGGGTTATTTAATGCATTGTACAAGTTAATTTACAAATATTCTCCTTTTTCTTAATCTACTGAAACACATATCTTAGAGAACTTGCAAGCAGTAAAGATTGACTAATGGAATCAGAAAGATTATAAGCATTTAAAAAAGACAATCTAATTTGGTTAAGATGATTCGTCCTAAACATTGGGCATTCAATGAAAACATCAACCATGCACAGCAATTGAATAAATGGAAATATTATGGAGAGAACATTCATTACGGTAACCAACATCAAATTCATTTATTTCTGTATTTATTTATTTAACAACCAAACTGCACCCACCATGCCTACTACCTCAGCATGTGTGTGCACATGTTATGGTCCTCTCAATCAACACATACGTGTATCTATGTTGCACCACAAATGTATGTTTGATTGAAAAAAAATTTTGGATTTTCCGTTTGTTTTAGAACTAAATTGTACTATAATTAGTAGTTCCAATAATAATTACTAGGATAAAATTTAATATTATTTTATAATTTGAATATAAATTTAATTTAATATTAAAAGATGAGAATTATTTGCTATTTATATTCCTTATTTGAGTGTAGTGAGATTAAAATATAGAATTAATAATTAGTAATCTCATAATAAATACTATAAATACTAATAATTTCTTATAAACCACGAGATTCCTAGTAATATTTGTAATTTATATTTTTAATAAAAAAAATAACATGTAACTAAAATTATTTTTTTAATAAAAAACAACTTTTTCCTTTTGATTATTATAATTTTGGTCTAAATATTATTCTCCTAGTGGGAGAAGAAGAAAGGAAAACAACCACAATTGGCCTGCAAGTGGAGAGTAAAAATATGATAATTTTACAAAAAATAAGAAGTGAAAGAAAAAAAATTAAAATTTATTCAAGTATTTTTAATGTTTCATTTTAAATTAACTTTTGATTTAATTACTCGGTTGATATTTATAGTTATATAAAATTTTATGGCTGTTATCATTATATTAAAAAACATATATTTTTATTTCAAAATTTATTTATAATATATATATATATATATATTATTTTTAATCTCTTTTATAAATTTGGAAAGTAAGGGTAAAAAAAATTAAAAATAACATGTATAAGTAAAAAAAATTATTTTCAAGTGTAAAAATGAAAAGTAATTTTTTAACTATAAAAATTAAATAAACAATCAAACCTCAAAATTTTATATTAATAACATAAAATAATTTTTATATATTATCTTTTTATTCATCTTATCATTATCTGAAAATTTGAATATAGAATAACCTATGTTGAAGAAAAATGTCTATATAATTTACCTTCAAGGTTTTAGATAATATTAGTCGTTATTAAATTTAAATTAAAAATATATAAAATAATAAATTATTCAAATTTTATTAAATTCTTATATTAAAGTAAAATTATATATAATTAATAATAATAATAATATGATACATAGAATTCATATTTTATATTTTTTTTATGAGAAACAACTTCCTTCCATTAAAAATCTTTCATATAGATAAAAGTTTTGACTCTTTTTTTTTTTCCTTTATATTTTTTTTCCTTTAATTTTTATTTATTATATTTTATAGTGTGGGTGTGGCCAACAGAATTTAGATAGCTAGAAAAGTATTTTTAGATCAATAAGACATAGGTTTACCAAAAAAATATTATAGAAAGAAGAAAAAAAGACAGTGATAATATTGAAACAGACCTGTAAGAAGGGGGGTTCTTAGGCCAGAAACGGTAGTTGATGGAGGAAGGTGGCCAGACAATGTGGAACAAATGATCCACCCACCCTTTCTTCCCATTGACCTCCTTTTGAAGCATTGTCCCATACCCTTCCAATGAATTTGACCCTGCAGGCTTAGCAATCAACTCTTTTTCTTCTTGGGGCAACTCGAAGAACTCTTTCCCCACACTTTGCAACTTCCTTATAACTTCGCTGGGAATCTCATGGTTCACAATTTGGAACATTCCCCAGTCCCTACTAGCTTCCACAATCTCATGCAAAATCTTCTCTTCATTTGGGTTACTAAAATCAATTATTGGCACCTCAAGGTTCACCCCTTGGACCGTTGTGATGCCTGGTTGTTCTGCCTCTGGTCTAACAAACATGGCTGGGACTGCAGCATCTTTGGTTTGGGAAGATGCAATGGTTTGTACCCTTAGAACCTCCATGTTTCTCTACTTCGTGAAAAGGGTTTGCTTCTATGACTATGATATGAAACTTGCTTAGTCCTTGAGGTTTATAAGAACTGAAAACACTACCTACCATTGTACAATTTGGCATTCATTTGCAGTAAATGTAAAACTTCTGGATTTGGGAAATGAAAGTCTGAAAGTCTGTGTTGTCAATCCCCACACGTTAATACTACCAACATGTACATGTTGTGACTGCAATCAATGGGATTCACTGCTAATGGACTGCTACGTGGGGTGCTTTTATCCATCCAATCATAATGTTTTCTATGCATTCTAAATTCATTTTCTCTTCACTGTTTTTATTTCTTCTATTTTAGGTTATTTCTTGTGAATTATTTTTGTCTTAATTAATTCTTGATGAATAGATACTATGTAGTTTAACTTTGTTTGAGTTAATCCTTAAATTTTACTGTATTTTACTGTTTTAGTAAATACAGATCTAGAATTTAAAGTTTATCCTTTAAGAGGAACCTAGGTAGTACAATTTAATTTCTTTCTAGAATCGTAAGTTTGATCAGAATAGAGGATGCTTTATGAATGGTTTAAACAAAGAAGGTTGGAGTACAATTTAATTCTATTCCAGAAATCTTAAGTTTGATGAAAGTAGAGGATGTTTTATGAATGGTTAAAGAAAGAAGGTTGTTTCAGAAGGATGCAACTCAATTTATTCCTATGCATTTCTTTGTATTAGAAGAATGGATTTGAAGAGTAAAAAAATAGAAAAAAAAGTAAAATTATTTAAAAGAAAAGAAAAAAATAAAAATAAATGAAAAGCAAAATAATTTTTATTATTTTTTAAAAAATTAATATGTTTTAATTTTGAAAAAAAAAAAATGCACGTTACTGTTAAAAAGGAGATTAAAAAAATGCATTATAATTTTGAAGGTTAGAAACACATGATTAACTTACCATTGAATGTTAGTAATTAACTTACCATTCAAGTAAAAACAATTAACTAGGTTAAATATTTAAAAAATGATTAAACTTTATTAAAAGTAACATTATTATCACCAATCACTTCTTTTTATGTGAATTTTCATCATGTCATCTTGGTTATACTTCTCTTCATTTATTTTTATATTCTGTGATTAATAAATGAGTGAACACTAATTATTGTATGAATGATATGATCAGAAGAAGTGATGGATGTTTATTTTTTAAAATGTATATTTTTTAATTAAAGAGAAAAAAATAAGCATTTGAATTTAAAAAAAAAAATATAGAAAATGATGGAGGTAGTTGAGATGAACGGTTGTAATAAAAAGGTGATATATGTACGTACCTGCCTCGCGCTACCCACCACACTTTAATTTTTTTTTAATGCACCTGCAACCAACAATGAGAGAGTATTTATAGCATAATATTTTATTTTATAAATATTTTAAATAAATCCACATTAATGTTTTTTTAAAATAATTAAAATGTGTAATTATTATTATTATTTCAAATATATAGCCGAATTAATACCTACATAATAATATACTATTTTAATCATATGAATGTGAAAACGATTTTCTTCTTACCGTGTAATAAAATAAAATGCTACACTGAAAAAATGACAATGGTAATGTTTTAACTCATAAAACTTATAAAATAAATAATCAAAATAAAAAATTCAATTGTAAATATTCATGAAATATTTCTATTTAAAGGTGTTTAGTGGAGAAAACCCTAAACATATAATTACAGCAATTAATTGAAAAACAAGATATTTTTATGGAGAAAAAGGATAATATCTTTTCGGTTAATTACTTCTCTTATAATGTAGATAGATAAATTATCCCATATATGATTTAGAAATATGTAGAGAATACATAAAAGTTCAAACCAAAACATCAAAACTCTACCAAATTTATCAAACAAAAGTAAAATTTATAGAAAAATCTCTATTATTATATCATAAAATCAAGTTACTCAAATGAAATATAGCATGAAAAGTTTCTGATAATCACTTTTGTATGAGGTTTTGGATGATTTTCTTACCTAATAGAATAAAACGTTCTCCTTTGAAGTGTGTTCTAACACTTTGGGGAAGCCACCATGTGAGAAAATTGAAGAAAGTAACTTCAGATATCGTAAAAAGTTTATGGAGGATTGCATGCTTTATACAACTAAATCTTCTTTTTCTGGCAACGCTTCTTTCATTTTGGTAAAATCATGTCTCTTTCTTCTTTGCTAAATCACGCTTCTTTCATGTTTATTTTCATCCATTCTATATTAAGAACTCAATATTTTTAACCCTTTTTACTTAATGAAGTCCCCACAATTTTTGGAAAGTATGAGATGAAAATTTAATGCATGCATTAATTAATCAAAAGCTTCAAAAGTTTAAGGACTTCTAGATGACACTTCTAAGTTCTCTTTTAGTACTTTTTAATTAGGTTAAATCTATGTTTTGAAGATTTTTTTTAAGAATTATAAAAGAATAAAGTCTACAAAACTATTTTTTTTCATAAGTTAAAATTCAATTTGTGTATAAGTTAAAAATAATAATTTAGAAAGATTTTTTTTATAAATTAATTTATATATAAGTTAATTTTGTTGTCAATCTATTTTTTTATCTTATAAGTTTTTATAAAAATAATTGTTCAAATATGTTTTAATTGGATTTTGAATTATGTTATATGATTTTATTTGATAAATTTTTTTGTCTTTATTAGATTCTCATTAAATTTCAAATGTGCAGCTTTTATTGTTAGTAATTGCACTAGGATCAAACGAGGAAACATTTTTGTACCTCTCTGATGCTAATAATTGTTATGTTTGGTGTTTTATATTTTTTTCCCTTAGAAATGCTCCATGTAGAACAAGATTTTGTCACTATTCTTAAGTGGTAAACTAAAAAAGAAAAATCCTTATTATTTTTTTATATTTTTATAATTTTATCTTAATGTCATTTTTTAAAAGATAAATTAGTATTTTTTTCTTTCATCAAAATTATTAATTTATTAAATATACAATATGACACATATATGATATATAACATATTCATGTAAAACGCGATATATTATTAATTATATTGATATAAATATGATGGGTAGAGTGAGATTATAATCTTACTGTTATGTGAGTATTATATTATATTTTTAGTCAGATAATTTAATAAATTGATAAAAATGATAATATTAAAGTATTTAAGAAAATTAAATTAATATTAAGATGTAATTAAATCAATACTTAATATTTTTAATAACAAAATTGTTGAATTGTCTTTGAAATGAAAGTGTGTGATAGTTATAAGAAAGAAAAATTCCTTTGTTGGAGTCAAATCTATGGTAGTTTAATGAATATCAATTTTGACAACCATTGATTTATAATCCTCCAAGCAAATGAATTTTTTTTCTTTAACTTCTGTATTTGATTATAAGGTAAAGGAAAATTATAGACACAACTAAAATTGCATTCATTAAACTGAATTCAATGTGTGTAGTGATGAGGTTGATAGAAACACTCATAAAGAACTACATTTGTTTTCTCTAAGCTCGTCCAATAACTGAAAAGGAAGGAATAGATTATGTTTTATTCAACCCTTATCTTAATTTTAATTTTAATAAGAAATATAAATTTTATAACTTTTACGAAATTTAAATATATTCAATTTAAATTATTTTAAATTATTTACTTTTATAAATATTTTATTTGATATGATAATTGAATACTTCAATTATTATTAAATATAATTTTTTTTAAATAAATATTTATATAATTGTTAAATATGTTAATATAATTCAAATTTTTAACTTGATTCATCTCAAGTTTAGGGATTGATGAGTTAAGATGGATTAAGTTTAGGTTTAGGTCAAATCTTGTTGGAATAAAGTTTAGATTAAAGTCTGGTTAGGTCAAATTTAAACAAAATCGAGTCAAGTTTAAATTTAAGTTTAAGCTTAGGTTATGTTAGATCCAAACTTAGTCTAGGTTTGAGTGTGTCTAGGTCAAATTCGAGTTTGAGTTAAATTTAGTTCAAATCTGTTTGAATCTAGTTCAGGTAGTGTTCGGATCCAAGTTTAGGTTGGGTTATGTTAAGATTCAAGTTCAGGTCTCGATCATGTTCAAGTTGGAAAAAATGCAAGTTCGAGTTTAAGTCTAAGTTTATATAAAATTTAGATAAAAATTAGAAAAAGTGCAAGTTCGAGTTTGAGTCTAAGTTTATATAAGATTTAGATCCAAGTTCAAATTTGAATTGGAGAAAGCAAGTTTAGGTTGGGTTATCCTAAAATTCAAGTTCAAGTCTCAATCATGTTTAAATTGAAAAAAGTTCAAGTAAGTTTGAATAAAAATTTATATAAAATCTAGATCTAAGTTCAGATTTGAATTAAAAAAAATAAGTTTTGAGGTTTGACAAATGACGTCCTAATCTCAACTCAGCCAAAAATATCTTAATAAAAAATTAAAAAATAATATATAAAAAAACCTAAATTATGAAAGAAAAAAATATTAAAATATTATTTTTTTAAGAAAAAAAATTGAAAGTCTCAATTTTAAAAATTTATATAAACATATATTTTCATAAAAAATTAATTTCTTTATAAAAATAAATTATCTTCTATGAATCTCTTCCCAAAACAAAAATAAAAATTTGTTACGTTTGAGTATTTTTAACTTTTTTGTTTGGACTTGGCCATCAGTATCATTTTGGACTTGATATAAGTTTTTTGCATCACTATCAAATTAGACAAGAGATCAAAAATCCCAATCGAACTAGTCAATCCAGTTCGATATCAAGAATCATATTAAAACATGTATAAAAACCTACTTAATTCATGCAATTGTCCAGTTTAAATTCTACTTTAGATTTGAGTCCCTATAAAAATTTAGTAACAATTATTAATTGAAAAATAAAGAGTTGAAATTATAATTAATTTTAAAATTCAGATTTTGTTATATATTAATTTTGTTACCATTTACATCTACTGATTCGATTAATAAAGGATCGTTAATGCACTTTAAAGGGGTGTTCGATATTTTCTCTTTAAAACTACATTTGATATAAAGGAAATTTATTATATTTAGAAATCATGAATACTGACAATCGCGCATCTAAGAATTATAATATCTAAAAATGACTAAATCTTGTTTTATTTGTACAAAATATTTATAAAAAACCAAGTGCATTTATTTTGCAAACAAAAATAAAATTATTGGAAATTCTACTCGACCTCTGATTACACCTTTAAGCCATAAACCAAGCTCATAACTGAAAGAAAAGTTCTGTGAAAATATATACGTAATTAGTATTTGGTCATATGAAAACTATTAATATTCAAAATAAAGTTCAATTTTGTTGTGCCGGCCTATGCCCACATAAAAAGCTTGAAAGTCTTATGATTCAATATATTACAGCAGTTCAACACCAGATACAGACCGTAACATAAAAGGCATATAGACAAACTGGATCTCTATCACTTAGCCACAGCAAGAGCCACAGGCAGGAAGTGAATCTGGAAGTGCAATGGGATAAAAACAACCCCCAACAGAAGAAATCATTAGCAAACGAAAATTACAAAGGCAAAATAAATATCTAAATAACTAAAGATTATAAAAGCAATGTAGACAATATAAACTTACTATGATCACGCCCCCTTATACTATCTAGACCACGAACATTGTCAAGACCCCCACGAGGAGGGCCTCGTGGACCACCACCATATGGTCCTCCGCCGCCGCCGCCACCACCAGGGCCTCCTCCTGGAGCACCACCATCCCATTTTTTACCAACAGCACCTTTTCTATAGGCATCCGATTTTTCCATCTAAAGTGGGAAACATTAGTATACATCAATTCAATACAATAACCATAGATTCCTTAAAATTTCTATACTGTGAATCAAGAAAGGTAAAAAATACTACCGAGAACATTGTCGTAAAAAACACGCCAATGATGTTAACAATGGCCCAGAAAAAATCAGTGATTGTTTTAAGCCGCCATATTGATCGCTTTGATTTGACAACACCTGCACAAAATGCATCAAGCTCCCATTATGAATCAATATCAAGACAGATAAGATAATCATTTTAGTGTCAAGAAAGAAATCATCTAAGTCCCAATTTGGAAAAAAAGTTTACAGTAAAATAAAAGGCAAAATGATTCAAATTTTTCTTCAAGTGAAAATCAACTTGTACACCTCAGCTTTTGAAAGAAATTAGATGACTTGTATACAAATTGAAGTGTATAAGTGGATCTTAAATTATATTATATAAGTGAATTCATTTTAATTTCTTAGTTCTTTTTCCCAGAAGTATTCAGTTATCCGATAGGGCCACAACAGACTTCTTTTTGATCCATCATACAAGCCAAAAAACTGTCTACGCATTAAAATGCAGTACAATATTCCAGATATTTAGTTTTAAAGGAACCACATCATAACCAAGAGAAATTTAAGTCATAAGCTTAAAAGAGTATAGAATTACCCAACAACTATAAACTTTAAATTTAACTTCAATTTAAAGGTACTTTCAAGCTACAAAAAAATAGTCCAAACACTACCTTATTTTCACTCTAAAGTTTCAATCAGTAATGCTTTCTAATCATGCAGCAATGGCAATGATAAAATAACAACATCAAGCTAAACATCAGACAGAAAATAAGATAGAATTACAATACCATACTAACCAGGCAACCAAAACAGGCAAAAAACAACATTAAACAAAAAAATATATCAGTAGCTTTCACTAAGGAAATGATCCCCTGCGGAAAATGGAGTGTCTCGTAGAGAAGCTGAAAACTACTATAAGAACAAGATTGCCATCAAACTTCTATTTTCAAGTGTATCAATAACTATAACTACAAATTTGGCAATTTCAAGCAAGTAATTTTGCAGTCACAAGCATTTAGGCTATGAAAAGATTACAGAAGTCTTTGTAATATCCATACTTAAGTCATCAATTTCAAGCATTGCAGTGGGGAAGGTCAGCCAAAATGAGAAAGGGAGGAATGAAAACTAAAATACAGAAATAGAAAGAACTGGGGTAAAATAAAGATGTTTAAGCAAGAAATGGGAAAGGGAGATATCTCAAAATCTTTTACTTCTAACCTTGAATATCTGTACCCAGTACAAAAGAAAAGGACTGTTTTGTACCTCATATCTGTATATCTATCTACATTTATATTTACGTCATACATTAATGTATAAAAATAGTCCATTAATTTGATAACACATGTTTTCCCACGAAACATAACAAAACGTCTCAATAATTTTCTCCAACACGTTTTCTAAAAGTCAAATGTATAAAAAGATGAGAAGATGAGGAATCATTCTTTGAAACAGATCAAAGAAATTGATCCAAATTGAAATAACACACCCTTAATTCGCCAACAATAACACCAAATAACCTCCTCTAAGTGGTTGTAACTGTTATTTACTCAAGCAACAATGAAAAGCACTGCTACAATCCTCATGGAAGAGTTTACTCAAGCAACAATGAAAAACACTGCTACAATCCTCATGGAAGAGTTTACTCAAGCAACAATGTAAAACACTGCTACAATCCTCATGGAAGAGTTGAGCTCCACCAGTACTTCAGAGAAAACTGGACAACTATGTTGCATGAAAACAGGTATGGTACCACATCCCAGAACAGACACACAGAATTCAGCATTTTTTAAAATTTAAAGCTATGGGTATGCTACTGAAGAATACAAAATATTAGTAGATTATAGCAAAAACATCTATAAGAAAAGAAATTAGGAAACATGTGTCCCTCATCTCACAAGCAAGAATGAATTTGAATAAATACAGAAACAAAAATGACAAAATTGAGAGGAAATAATTCTGGAAAACTGACATTAGGAGACAAGTACTTATATCCAGCATGTATTTTTGGTATCGATGTGTATCTGTTACATTCGACAAATATGAAGTACTCATGCTTCAAAGCAGGATTAACCTATTCTCAACACATCAATTGCTTAGAAGATTCCTGTTTTACTTGACTGTTTCAGCAATGTATTTAGTTATGTATGATCAAGCATTAACTATGTCGTGTACAGATTTTTCAGCATTCTATACGGAACTGAGTTCACACCAGACTGTATTATTACTACGCCATCATAAATGGAAGGTGTTAGTGTTTGTATACTTTATAAGAGTTTTATCAACAAGGTCTCAGGAGTGAAACTAAAGGTATTTTTCCAGTGAGTTTGAGAGGGTCTTGATAAGCAGATATTTAATTTTATCGACTATGTAAGGGTATGTTTCTAAGTTCCATTTGAGATGAATGTTACATTCGAGATTCCAGAATAATAATACGTCGTAAAATTCCATATAGCAGAAGATTAGATAGCTTTTCAATAACCTCAAAATTTATTGTTTTATGAAAACTGGAAAATCAGGGAACACCGGGATAAACACGTTTGATGGTAGATTATAAAAAATTAAGACAAAATTTCTTTGAAAAATGATTAAAAAGCAAAGGGAAAAAGGAAACACGATCAGTAATATTCTCGAAATATAGGATCGTTAGCAATCATCGAAAGTCGGGAATTCCGAGATTTCGAAATTCAGAAGCTTGTTTTACAAAATTAAAACAGAATTAGAGAAAAAAGATTGGATCTAATAGGATAGATGATAGGTTCTACAAATCCAAGTCCCACCGATGAATCAGAAACCGAACATAAGCGGTAATAGGGAAATACAAAAAAAAATTAAAATGAAATTCATATGAATGAGAATTGAGAAGAGGAATATACCTCGCTCAACGTAAGCCATGGATTATATTGCTGCAATTGAATGGAAAGGGGAATTGGATACAAGAACTTCAATTTGTTCTTATTGTTATTATAGTATTATTATTATATATATAAAAGCGTGTTAAATTCAACGTTATTCTAGACTTCGAGTCAATTCTAGTTCTTACGTCATTTTTCACACGTGTCGTGTTTTCATTGGTTAATAATAAAGATAGGGGCTATTGTTTTGGGACGGGCCTTGGGCCCAGAGTGTCTACCCTCGGCGTATCTTGTCAAATTCCCATATACCTTGTTACATAGAAAGACCTATATATTCGTAACCCAAAATAAATAGACCTTTCCTTTCACCTTCATATTTTGTAAATTTTATCCCCTTTTTTTTACATATCTAGTAAAAATATCATTCCAGAATATTTTATAATATCTTATTTAAAATTTTGTACATGAAATTTATTCTAAATAAATTTAGAATGTTTATTTCACAATATCTTTTACTATTGTTTTAGAATGGTTATTTGCAAAAGACATTTGATATTATTTCAAAATGTATAATCTTAAATAATATTTATTTTACATAATTTTGGACTTTTTTTTTACTTTTATTTCGAAATGATCATTTCTGAAAGCTATTTAAATTATTCTCAATGCATAATCTAAAATGTATTTGATACTATTGCAAAATAAATAATGTTAATCTATTATTTTTAATATATTCCTGCTTTGAAGCATTATACAAAGAAAAAAATTGTGGATCAATAAAAAAAATATTTAAGTTTTAATATAATATGATGTTTTGTCGATAAAAGTTTCTTAGTAAAATATGCAAACTTCAAATTACGAAAATTTTACAAACTTCAAATTAGGAAAATTTACACAATTGAATCAATATCATTTAAGAATTCGAATAAAGAAAAACAAACTCATGTGAAAAACTCAATGATGATTCCTATCCATTTGATCTTCAAGTTAAAATGCAGTACTATAAAATTAGGTTTATTTTCTTTAAAATATAAAAAAATTGATGTTGAAAGTTTTTTTTTTTCTCACTTCTAGTCTAGTTGAAAAAGCTTCTTCATAAGTACTTCTATAAGACAAAATAAAAAGTTTTTCTATAAATTAAAATTAGTTTAGATATAAATTAATTTATAATTTTTCTTTCATATAAATCTTAATTTTTTATTTTTATCTTAAATATAAACTAATTTAATTTATAAAAAAATCGTTTAAAACCTAAAAAATATTTATGAAAGAAATATATTGATATAGTCTTAAACTACGATTAGTATATTTGAGAATAATAAATAAGATTAAATTTTTAAATATTAATGACTAATTAACATATATTTTCGAGTTAAGTTTTAAAAGAAGCTTCTATAACAAATAGACAAAATTATAAAAAAACAAGCATTTACGAAACCTTTCTATCTTATACAAATATTTTATTCGAACTCCAAATGAAAACTTTAACCGACCATATTCAGCTCCAATGATTAATATAAGGTTGTTGGAAAAGAAAAAAAATTATTTTATTTTATAATAAAATTTACTTGTTGTCTGTTACTGTTAAACTAACAAATTTTATTTAAACTTATGTTATCAAATTAAATAAAATCATTTGTATTTGAATTCATGTATAGAAATGATTTTATTTTTTATTAAATTAAATTTTTTAACCTTTTGCATAAATATTTAAAAATGAAAATTAAAGAAATGAAATGAAATAATTGTTTGGTGAATAGGTTTTTGTCTTGGAATTGGTACATTAATTAAAAGCAATGAAGCTGTGTGTCTATTAGATTGCTGCATTGATTAAAACGTTTGGTATTGGCGACCTCAGGATTCTTGAGTGAAGAAAAATGCAAGATTTTTAAAATAAGAAAAAAATAAAAAGAGAAGAGGAGTGAAATTGAAGTGGAGTAGGAAGCAGGAAAGAGAAGAGAGAGAAAGAAAGAAGTGGAGAGAGAGGAATTGGGAGGAAAAGAGTGAGAGAGAAAGAAAAGGAGAGTCGGCGCCCATTGTCCCCGCCGACCAATCATAACGTCGTTTTCAACCTCATCATACCATACCCACCTCTTTCTCCTTCTCCTTCTTCTACCCTTTTCCCCTTCTTTATTCTTTCCCTCTTCCTCTAATCAATAAACAATCTTCATTTTCTTAAGTAAATCTTAAAACCCTATCTCTCACTCCACCTCTTTCTCTTTCTTTTCTTTTATTTTCTTTCATTCCATTCCTTTCCCTCTATCTCTCGGGTTCTTCCCATTTATATTTTTTCCAAAATACGGAAGCCCACTTCTTCTAGCTTAGTTTTCCTCTTCTTTTCCCTCTTCAATCTTCATTCCTTTCGTTTCTCTCAATTTCCTTTTTCTTTTATTTTATTTCATCAAAGGTTTTTTTTTCTCTCTCTCCTTTGATTACGAGAATTATGAGGGCCGCGGTCGAAGGATCCTTGGCCGAGAGGTTTGACGACGGCGAAAAGGAGAAGAAGAAGAAGCGCCGATCCAGTCGTCGATCCAAGCAAAACCCTATCTCATCTTCAGGTACTGTAATTTCAGTTTTTTTTTTTTTTTTAAATTATTAATTGTGGAGTGTTGGGGATTTATCTTTCTTGCTCGGAAGACAAAATTCATTTATTTATTTATTTTGTTGATTATGGGTATTGCGGATTATGAGAACATGGTTCTGTGTGTGTTTTGAACTTGCTCGTGTGTTTGTCCAATTTATGATAAGTCAAAGCGAAGAAGAAAGGGTTTGCCGATTTATATATATGTTCTTGATTGTAACTCAGATCGCTGTTCTTTACCAATGCTTCCGATGTTTTATTGTGGGTCTTGTGTTTGTTACTGTTACTATTTCCTTTTGTAGTATATGGTCTTTGAATCTTCACTCAATGTAAACTGTACCATGGCGCTTTGGTTTACCTTCCTCTGTGATGATCTGTTTATTTTTTTAAACTTGAAGTTTTAGATTAATAATAGAGGTGAAATGGAGGAGCCTTTTTTTTTTGGTAAATATGAAAAAAATGGAGTGTTCAGTTTTTCTCTTGTGTGATTTTTGGTGTTTTTTCTGTTAAATGATAGCATCTGAAGTGAATGAGGCCCAGGGGATGTCGCCAGATTCAGGGAAAATTGAAACACCTCATGCATCCGCTTCCTTGGGCAGTTCATTGAAGCAGGTCAACGTGTGTCCTCTTAATGAGCAAGTGGAACCTGGTGATTTGCGAACTGTGCCTATGTATGCTGGAGGCATTGATCCAAAATCATTTTCTGGTTGCAGAGGGTCATCGGGAATTAATAAAAACAAGGACTCAGTCCCTTGTGGTCAAATTCGGCTTTGTGGCCAGAAAAGTTATTTTAGTCCACATTGGTCTTTAGAGGCGGTTGAGAAGGCATTAGAGGTTAGTAATGTGGTATTTTACACGCATGTGTGCACACAATTTTACGTTGCTACCGATGTTATGGATTAACATTTGGTTAATTTCTTTTGGCTAGCAGAAGGGCGATGTTTTTAAAGCTCTCTTTCATGTCAATGCTCACAATCGAGTTGAGGTTTTTCTCTAACATCAATCTTGCAGTGTTTTTGTTGCTATATTTTTGTTTCCTTTTTATGGGAGTGGGGTGGAGGTAGTTTAAGATACAGTTTGTAGTTCCCTTGTGCATATGTGATTTTTAAAATTTTCTATGGACATGTAGGCCTACTGCAAAATTGATGGAGTGCCAACTGATGTTCTCATTAGTGGGATTCCAGCCCAGAATAGAGCTGTAAGTATAAATGTCGTTATATTTTCTAAGTTTTTTAATGGAAAAACTATCTCTTTTTTGTTTTCCAATGATCATATACAAATCGCTGTGATTGCTTTTTATCTGGGTCGTTTGCTTGTACATTCCATATCCGTTCATCAAGATTTTCTGATTTTCAATATTACTTTTTGCATGTATTGATGTAATTACAACCTTGTCTATATCTGTTGATCTCCCTTGTCCCATGTAGTTGACATCACCTAATAAAATAAGCTGTTGTTGCTTGTGTGTTTTCTGGTTTACTGGGTGGACCGGGGATCAGAAGTAATTCTCTAAGATGTCTAGCAATTATAATTTTTGCACATGTGGCGTACAGTAGTGTTATTGATTATATTTCTCTCCTCTATATTGGACAATTGTAATTTTCATTTCTAATTGCCATGGTTTTTTAGATGGAGATGCATTGTTTCTCTCATAGGTGATATAACTGAATTTCTTCATTATGCTTTGTATTGCTGTAGGATGTACATCTAATGATTGTTCTGTGTAGGTGGAAGGTGATATTGTTGCAGTTAAGATTGATCCCTTGCCACTGTGGACAAAAATGAAAGGACCAAATGGGTCTTGTAACAACACTGCAATACTGGAAGGTTGCAACCTTACAGAAGATAATGAAGTGGGTGGTAAAGGGAAACATAAGGTAGACACCGATCATGACTCTGCCCATTGCAGAAACTATCCTGGTCAAAATAAGGAGGATGCTGAACAATCTTCCATCTCCTTTAGAAATGATTCTTTAACTGGAAAAAGAATTGTGTGTGAGGATAATAACTCCCAGGGTTCTACTAACCATTTAGATCTACTGGGAATGGCCAACAATGACAGCAATAATGGCCATCAATATGCTACTCCCGATTCCTTAAAGAACAATTCTTATAGTGGACAAAGTGAAGTAGTTAATGCATTGGAAAAAATGTGTTTGTTAATTAATTCTTTTCCTTCTAAAAGACCAACTGGTCGGGTGGTCTCTGTTATTGAGAGATCTCCTCGTCGAGAGGGTATCGTTGGTCATCTTAATGTGACTCAGTGGGCTTCTTACAAGGACATAGCCAAAAAGGATGTCAAGAAGAATACAAACTTGGTTTCTGATAATGATTACATCCAGCTGATACCAATTGATCCAAAGTTTCCTAATATGATGCTTCTTGTTAAAAAGTTACCTAAGTGCATTATGAAAAGGCTGAAAAGTGGTGATGTGACAATTGAAATGGATCTGGTAGCTGCACAAATTGATGATTGGCTTGATGAAAATCCTTTTCCTGAGGCTCACATCTTGTGTGTTTTTGGACGAGGTGGTGAAATTCAGGCCCAGTTAGATGCAATTTTGTTTCAGAATGCAATCTGTTCGTCTGAATATCCTCCTGAAGCTCTGTCTTGTCTGCCATGTGTTCCTTGGGAGGTGCCACTGAAGGAAATAGAAAATAGAATAGATCTAAGAAATTTGTGCGTATTTACTATTGATCCTTCAACTGCCACTGATCTGGATGATGCACTGTCAATTGAGAAGTTGCCTAATGGAAATTATAGAGTAGGTGTCCACATTGCTGATGTATCATATTTTGTTTTACCTGACACAGCCTTGGATAGTGAGGCTCAGTCTAGGACAACAAGTGTCTATATGTTGCAAAGGAAGTTGCCTATGTTGCCCGCATTATTATCAGAGAATATTGGTTCACTTAGTCCTGGAGTGGAGCGACTTGCTGTTTCTATGCTCCTGGATATAAATCATGTGGGTGATGTTGTAGACCGTTGGATTGGTCGTACTGTTATACACTCTTGTTGTAAGCTTTCATATGATCATGCTCAGAACATCATTGACAGGGATTTTGATTTTGAAGGTTTAAACTATAATGAAGATGTTTTTCCCAGAGTGTATGGCCATTTTGAATTGGCTGATGTTATTATGTCTTTGAAAAGTCTATATGAAATTTCAAATGTCTTGAAACACAAGAGGTTTACTGATGGGGCTCTACGGCTTGAGAACCCCAAAGTTGCTATCTTGTTTGATGAAAATGGATTTCCTTATGATATTATGCTTTCTGAAAGGAAAGAATCAAATTTTCTTGTTGAGGAATATATGCTTTTAGCCAATAGAGTTGCCGCTGAAGTCATATGTAGAGCTTATCCTGATGCAGCATTGTTGCGGAGGCATCCTGAACCTAATATGCGAAAGCTGAGAGAGTTTATGGCATTTTGTCAGAAGCATGGTTTAGAATTGAACACCTCTTCATCTGGTCAATTCTATTGGTCATTAGAGCAGATCCGGGAAAAGCTCAAGGGTGATCCTGTGCTTTACCATATACTTATTTCTTATGCTACAAGGCCAATGCAGTTGGCATCTTACTTCTGTAGTGGAGATTTTAAGGACAGTGAAAATGAATGGGGTCATTATGCTTTGGCTGTCCCATTTTACACTCATTTTACGTCACCTCTGCGTCGGTATCCAGATATTATTGTTCACCGGACACTACTTGCTATTATAGAGGCTGAGGATTTGTATATGAAGCATCAAAAGGATTTGCAGGTTGACAAGGAAATGGATGTGGAAAAAAGATGTTTCACAGGTATCAATTTTGATAAAAATGCTGCAGAGTCCATCAAGGGTAGGGAAGCACTATCAGCTGCAGCTGTGAAGTATAGTGTTCCAGGTACTGAAATACTTGCAAATATTGCTGCTCATTGCAATGAGAGAAAGTTAGCTAGTAGAAACGTTAAGGATGGCTGTGATAAGCTTTACATGTGGTTTCTCCTGAAGGAAAAGCAGGTATTGTTATTCTAAATCATTCTCTCAAAGTCATGGTTAAATAAACTGTCATCATTGCAACTTTCTCATTGCTAGTTGTAAAAGCTTTTTCTTCTTGTTGTGTTTCAAGCCTAGGTTTTGTTTTCATATTTTCCTTTGCACTTAAAGTCTATCATCTATTCTGCAGGTCTTATTGTCAGAAGCAAGAATTTTGGGACTAGGTCCAAGATTCATGTCAATTTACATTCAAAAGTTAGCTGTAAGTAACTTCTGACTGTATGCAGTTCTAGTTTGCACATAGAGTTGAGGTGTCTCCTCTATAAAAGTTTTTTTTTTTGTATGTAGAATAGCTTCCACACATCACTTGACTAAGAAAATGGCTTATATGATCTCACTATTTTCTGCTGTTGATTGTCAGAATAACCATTTTTTTCGTAGTCAATGATTACTTCATGTTTTTAAAACTTATCATTATAAGAGGTTAGGTGATGATTGAATAATTTATCTATTGACATGAAATCATTCACAATATACCATTAGGGCATTGTTTGAACCATGTAGCTAACAACATCAACTAGAAAAAAGCTTGGTTGTTGGTACTTGGTGTCATATACGTGACATGAATAAGAATGCTCTACCATCAGAGATGGACCTTGTTCATTTCACTATGGATTTGTAAGGAAGCTTAAAATTGAATCTAGCAAGTGCATATTTATTCTCTGTTATCTTGGAGACACCAAATGGAGCAAATTTTATGCCAGACATAGATTTGCATATTGTATATTCTGCACATCATTAAAAAAAATATTGGTACTTACTGTATGAAGACTTGTTTACTTTTACTTCTGCAATTTGGTGCTTTTCTGTCAAGTAATTCATGCCATTCTTATGATTGCTTTGTACGTTCTTATTCAGATTGAGCGACGTATATATTATGATGATGTTGAAGGCTTGACTGCAGAATGGCTTGAAACAACATCCACATTGGTGCTTAGCATGTCTACTAATAGGTGTACATTTAGGAGGGGCTTGCCTAATAAGTGTAGGGCGTTTGAAGAAGTTGCACTGCTTACTTGTCCATATAACCTGAAAATTACCACGGTTAATTCTAACCAAAGTGATTCAATAAAAGTGGATGATAGTATATCTGCCTTGAACAAGGAGTCCATTTCAAGATCAGACATGTCGGAAACTGAAATTGACCCTTCAGTTTTTCCGCTCACAGTGCATGTCCTTTCAACAATTCCAGTGGCTCTTCATGCCATTGGCGGTGATAATGGGCCGCTTGATATTGGAGTGAGGCTGTACATGAGCTCCTATTTTGGGTGATTTGGTAGTTTTGAGGTGGCTGATCCAGTTCGTAACCAAAGATGTTTATTGGATGAAATGTCCATTTCTTTTAAGGAATGGACTTTGGCTCTTCAGTGGAATAGTGTATAGTTCAACTCACAGGTGGGAAAACTACATCGTCTAAATTTGCTAATGTTCTATGAACTTTTTTAAAACTGAGATTTGGGAGTAGGTGTGTAGATAAAATCAGGAGGTTCTGTTATAGATTTGGTCTCACTGCCTATTTGTAACAGAACCTTCTTACTGGAATTGGCGCTTGTTTTTGTTGGCCCGTTCCATCCACTTACTATGTGCACGTATTTGGTTCTCTAATTGAGGCTGAGAAGCCAATTCATACGTCCTTTCTATTTTGTTTTGACTGCAGCCCAATAATTTTTTTGATTTTGGGTGGTCACTTGTACTAGTCAGTCATTTGGTTTCTTTAAACATTTTTGTATTTTACTTCCTGACTTTGCTGAACCTTGAAATGGAATAATCTTGTGTTATACACTTCTGATGTTAATACAGTTCTGATCTTCCCGTTTCATTTGGTGTTAACTTCATTAATTTTTTTTTTATTATGCCAAAAGCAAACCATACTTGTTCACTAGATCTGACATATTGCTTAAGTTGGAACCCTAGCCAGAGTTAAAATGGCTCTACGCCTCAAACATTTAACACTTGTCTAGTCACTCTTGTCGGGACTAACCTGCTGTCATCATTTATCTTCAAATGAATCGTGTAAAATGTCATTTCTATATAACAATTTGTAATTAAAAAGTTAAAATTCTGAAGAATTTTCGGTGGGTAAAGGGTGACTCCGTTAAAATTTTCTGTGATTTCCAACAATCTTAATAAATTAACTAAAATGATTTTAGTATCTCAAATTTACTATTGAAAAACTTTAAACGTTTTTTTACAAAGTCATTTTATTTTGCTGTAAAAAAATTATTTTAATTCTCAAATTTAATATTAAATGATTAAAAAATTGAGAGTTCAATTTTTTTTTTAAACTTTAGATAACAAATTAGATTTCATTAAACCTGTTTTGATAACTGTAACAATAATAATAAAAAAAATATAGTACCTAAATATTTTCATTTTCTTTATAGGTTGAAGAATACTTTTCTATTATTAAAAGTATATAATTTTTGTTTCGTTTATAGAAACATATAAAATTAAAATTAGTATCGGAAGGTAAAATTTATCATGTTCATTCATATGAAAATTAGTTTGTTAATATTACACGTGTCACGTTATCTGAAAAATAAAATTTATTATTTATGTTAGTCCTTTGAATGAAATAAAATATTATAAATAAATTTATTTTTTGAATTTTAAACAAGTCTTTCTTTTCTTCCTTTTTTCTGTTTTGTTTCTTCATCTTTTTCTATTATTGTGTTTCTTTTCCTTTTTTTCATTTTTTTTTCAAATTTTAATAAAATAAGATAAAAATTCTAAATTTATAATATCTATTTCCCTATTCTGGTTTTTTTATCGTATCCTTTTTCATTGCTCATTTTTTATTCTCTAAATTTTTTTCTTGATCTTATGACAACTTTTTCTTTTCTTTCTCAATCTCAATGTTCCGTCTTCTTTTCATTGTCCTTCTTCTTTTTCATTTCAGTTTCTGTAACTAATAATCATGTGGAAGGAAATGTAAGAGTTAAAATATTGTCTTCTCACATAATTAATCTCGTTCCTGCAGAAAGTTAATATAAATCACTAATCTTATCTTAAAATACTAATTTTAACTTGTGATAGGTTGAGAAATGATACCCAAATAGTGAGGAGATTGAGGGTAGTTTTCAATTTTATTGGCGGGAAAAGAAGAGAGGGAAGAGATGGCTTCAGCATTTGGTTGGTTTGGTCCTCTGATCGACCTCTCCAAAGCCTCTTCTCACATCGGCGATTTCGTTCAGCTTCTCGTCTTCGTTCACCGTTCCTTCCCTGTTCAGGTTTCTTACTCATTCCTCTCTTTACTTAATCTCTTCTTTTTCTGTTAACTTAATTCCGTTCCTTTCTCTCTTATCCTCAGTGCAAGTTCTCCAAACGAGAAATAACCCGAACCGACATTGAAGTCGGCGACGATACGACGCCGTATTTCGTAGTTTCTCTTTGGCAGAAGCACATGGCTTCCATTGTAGCAGCCGGCGATCTTGTCTTGTTACAGAGTAAATTCCGTTTACTTCGAAACTTTTATTGTATCTGTTGAGTTCACGGCGTTAAATAAGGTTGATTTTACTCGTGCCAGATTTCAAGATTGCGAAATATGGCGACGCTGTTGAGGCCAGGACCGTTCAGTGGTCTTCGCTGATTTGCTTGGTCCACCCTCACCAATTACTTCTCTCAAAGGGTCTGTTCTGTACTTCTCTATTCATTTTCTCTGTTTGTTAAATTATTATCTTGATTATTCATGAGTAAACACATCAATTTTTCGGCATTTGTATTTTTGTTTTTATGTTTTTATACATTCCGAAGCAACTGATCGATCATGACTCAACAAAATACACCTTTACATGGTCACTGCTGGATTGGAACGTTTAAATGAAAATTGGACATCAAATCTCCTGTTTGTATTCTAAGTTTGATTTATCGACTCTGATCTCCATCCAACATTTTCTGTTCGCTGATTGCGTGAATGTGTGAAAAAAATCCTACTGCAAGGAATTTAGACGTTTGAGAACTAATTTGACTTATATAACACATATTTCAAGGGTAGACGTTTATCAGATTCTTAAATTTGAGAATGAATGGTTGTGCAGTCTCGCCAATGGAGCAATGACGCAACAAATCCTTATATAAGCAACCGTTGTTAATGGTTCTTGGGAATTATGAGACAATTGGTAGACCCTTTTTAAGTTTTCAAGGTTTGTACCTCTTTCAATTTTGCTTAAAACGTAATTCAAACCTACAAATTTCATTTATAGAGTGAAGTTGGCATTTTTTACATATTTTATTTTAGTCATATTATTAATCAACGTAAAATCTGTAACATACTCCCGTTGAGGATTATCTCGAGTGTGATACGATAGGTAGGATAGCGAGTGATCTGATAAAATCAACAACAAGCGGTAAGATATGACTTAATTTTATAAAATCGATTGGTAAGATAAGGTAAGATTTACATTTATACAATGTATTTTAATCATATCACTAGTTGATCGAAATCTCTAATATCATCACAAATAAAACTTGTTGAAGTTCTTAAATCTTGTGTGCCACGGTAGGGCTATTCAAAAGTGAGTCAGGCAATTCCACCATGCTTGCACCATTGAATATACTATAGGTGTTTTTTATATTATTCTGTAATTGATATTGGAGTTTCACCGTGGTAACTTTACGATTAACTTTTATTGCACGGGCTACCGAAGTGAAAGTTTAATTTTGATTGCTAAACAATACTCAGGGTACTGAACCTAAGTTTTCTTTTGCCTATATAAAGCCTTTTCTTGTGCTAAAGTGTAATGATGCCTGCAAGCAAACTACACGTGTTCACCTCACATGTGCACAGTTTTTATCTGGTTGCAGCTGGTCCTGCTAGAACACTCCCCTCTCCGTGCAGATGTGAGATACTATGTGATGCGCAACAAGAATTATTGAATATGGATACTATTTGTTACTCTATGCTTTAAAAAGGTTATGATTTTTACAATTTCTATTATGCAGATGTTGAAGAGCTGGTAAGAGGGTGCCGTGTTGGGGCAACAACGAAAGACAAGCTAACGAGGGTCGTAAAGTGGGTGCAGCAGTCTCGGTCCAGTATTTGCAACATTAAGTTGCAGTCCAATCAAGTATCTCTTTGCCCCGTAACTTTTGCCCCTATTATATAATTTATCACAAGGGTGTGAGAATACCTCGTGGAACTATAAAAGTATCTTTAGCCCCAACATCCTAATATCCTAATGTTTTGCTTTCATCATTAGAAGATTAAGTCGCTTAGGTGTATTCAAAAGATAAAAAATAAGTCTGTGTACTCGTTTGTTCAATTCATGTCGTGTATTTGATATTTAAGACAAGTGTACCATTCATCTACTAATCATCCAATTCACTCATGCATTAATCCAACCAATCCATGTCAGTATAAAAATAAAAATCAATGGATTGGATTACCATTTGTTATTGCGTGGATACCATCTAAAATTTTTGTAATTCATTTGGTCAAATAGTTCGAAGTTCATTGTTTCAGCATAGGTCTTTGAGGAATGAGTTCTGGACTATGGTGGTTTTTTGGTACAGGATCTGGTGTTTGAGTATGAGACTGTATAAATATTGAACTTTATGAGTTTTTCGAAAAAATAAAATCATATTCTTTAAATACATGAGTCGAATACCCCTCCCTAAAAGATTGGTTAGTGGATGAGTTGGATGATTATTTGAGTCAAAAAGGGATTGAATTTTTCTAATACATTTTTAACAGATCCTAAGTGATTAATTATTTGGAGTGTCTTTGTTTTTATTTTTAAAATAAAACCCCATTGAATTCCAATCCAACATTTTCTTTCTTTCACATTCAGTTGTATTGGAAAGTGGGAGAATGAAAAAATGCAGTCTTACTTTAATTCATCCACTATAATTCAATTTAAAATTTATACATTCTATCAATGTGATTATGTGATACCCCTAGCTGTCTCATTGTCCTGAGGCAAGTTACTAGGAAATCCTTTTATTTTATTTTATTTATATAGAAAATGAACATCTGTTTGTAGCATATCATTAATATTATATACCTGTCTGGTTTCATTGTAAAATCCATTATCCTGTGAACATAATATGTAAATGATAGTGATAATTGAGATTATTATATCACATTCATTTAATTCTTTAGATTTTAATTTCGTTGACAAAAATGGTTGTCATTGATAATTTTCCCTCTTTCAGTTAGAAAAACTATCAATATGTTTCATCCATATGGTATTCGTTAAGATATACTGATGAATCTACTGAATGTGATACACGCAGCAAATAGAGCATCTGCCTACAAACTGGACGGTGCTTGAAGAGAAAAAGCCTAGGGACTGCTTTTCACTCATAGAAGTCTCTCAGCTAACAACGTCCTGCAAGGCTATAGTCTGTGCATCTATTGGTGAAATTGTTCCGCTACATACCGCCAGGACTATTGGTGATACCAAGAAAGAGAAGATTTTCATTAGCAGGAGAGTTTACAGAACTGAGGATAGTAACTTGGTGGAAGATCTCATATGCACTGGCTGCCAGCTCTGTGGTTCACCCTTGGATTCAAAGTACTAGATTATATGATTGCTTTAGCCTTCTTGTTTCATCTTTCATTATGATGACTGATAATTCTTCCCTTTCAGATTTGAGCAAAGTGCTGTTCCACTGATCTGTTGGAAAAGTTCAACCCGCCTTCATTCAATATGCTGTATATATAGACCCTTCATGGTAATTATATGTTCACACGTCTTGCTCATGTGTTTCTCCTCACCAAGATCTTATCCGGTCACTCATTAGATTTTGAGGATTATTTTGAGGATTAATTTATGTATACATTCATAATCATAGTTCTTTTAAAAGTAGAAAGATGGCTTCTAGTTGTCAAAGAACAATTCACAATTCCATATATCTTTTATTTTTGAAGCAAAACTATCCATAGCCAAGTTAATGAAATGTGAGGCATCTTTCAAGCATCTAAAATTTCAAAGTATATTTGAACGTGTCTGGTTCCACTATTTGTTTGATAATTAAATATATCAGATAGCGAGAGGGAACATAAGTTTTGTTTTGCATCTGAATTTTAACATTTTAGATTATTCTTGTAAACTTAATATCTTAAACTTGCTTACCATTGCTTATTGATTCTCTTTTTGGCAGCTATACGTCTGGGATGAATATGATTACATGCCAGTTCTCGTTAAAAACAGGGCGGCAGAAATATTGTTTGGGAACATCAAGGCTAGAAAAGTATATTCAGATTATAAAGAACAAATACATAACCAAAATCTTGTTCCAAGAATTGAATCCAAGGATAAAGATGCCAGTGAAGGACTTGCTATTAACCCGAGATCCTCTGGGAAAGGACTTCCAAGTGCCAATACTGTAGAGGTGGATAAGATCTTGCAATCTAAGGAAAAGCATCTTCCTCATAAGTTCAACTTTTACCGTGTCTGGTTAATTCTTCTGAAAATGTTGCTGAAACAAGGAAAAAACAGTCCTATGAAATTTGAGGTCATTGTTGATCCCAGCTTAGATATGGAAAATGGAAAATTTGAAATGGTTTCTGCAACAATGCCTTGTGGAACCTAATGATTTCACCTATCATGAACTTCGCATATTTGCTTACCATATTCCGAACTGCAAATTTTTTGTACACTCCCACACCCACTTTTCAAAATTAGTTTATATTTTATATATATATATATATATATATATATATATATATATATATTGTTTTTATAAAAAGAAAATCTTCAATTTAAACCTTAACATCAAACAGAAATAATATAATTTATCCTCACCAAACTGAACAAGTCTTTTGAAATTTTAAGGATTGGAACCAAATAAAATTTTCATATAAGTAAACAATTTCATATTTTCAGGAATTAAAATTATATTTAAGTCTTACAAAATTTTAAATTTGAAAATAAATAAAAGGAAAAGATAACCAACTATAGCTTCATGTTCAATGAAAACATTTTTTGCAGGAAAAAAGCATGGCATGTACAAGTGGATGGGATCGTGCAGAACTCTTCGATATTCATTATTCATGAACTGTACACTAGTAAAAGAGAAAACCTGGCAAAATTTATATATAACAATCCAATATTACATTATCGTCCACAAAATTGTGACGATGCCCCATTAGCAAGGCAAAATACAATTAGATTAAATAAAATAACGAGTACACAGCTCCAATTATTCGATATAGCTATCCCAAAAAGAATCCTATAAGGGCGTTTTTAATTATCATTATATAAGAAACACAGAGAAATCAAACATTCCTGAAATTTTATGAATTACCAAAGAAACCCTTCATATTCACCTTCTTTTGAAATGCATCAATTAGATGAACATTTGACCATTGGCTACCGAAAAAGTTCATTTAGTTTGTTACAATCATGTCCAAACAAATTTGACAATGCTGACAACTTCAAGATGACAGTTTATGAATCAATTTCTGTTTCACCAAAAGAAGTCTCAGCAGCAGCATTTTGTGCTTCAAGTAGCTTCATTTGGCGCTCTGCGTGTTCCCTTTCGCAAGCACTAATTCCCATGATAATATCCAACATAGTACCTGTGGTGCCAAAAAATACAAGGGGTGCCAAAGATTTGCGCTTTATTCCAACTGGAATAGCCAGCAATGCTCCTGCAACTGAGAACACCCAAGTTCCCAATGCACTGCAAACTTTCCATGTTCAGTAAGATTTTAACAAAATTCACCTTTGAAATAGTAAAATGGCGTTGTCAAATAGACAAACTTAAACATCAAGGAAATGAAACCCCACTTGCAGATTTCCAGACAAGCAAAATAAACCATATAGAAGGGTACCAACCTTACCCCAATTCACAAGTCACAACAGCCTACTAGAAAACCCAATAATTATAAACGAGGGCAAGGGGTTAAGAAATGAGGGGCTAAGTGTCATTGCAATTTGTGATGAACCTTTTCTGCATGCTTAAATAGGAACCAAATTATTTTCTCACTGGTTTAAGTTGATAGATGCCATTCTACACTGGATGAGTAACCATGACCATGGACATCATGATTTCAACTAGCCCTAAATTCATCAGATAAGATACAATTTTTGTTCAATGACTGGCAACTTAAGCGAATGAAGGTCCGATGATAGAAAAAAACCATATCTGAATGACAATACAGTAAAGCAATTTAGAGTAAATCTTCAACTTCATCCTCTGAGGTTACACACGTCACCACCACGTTAGTTTTCTAGAGATTTTTATTTCAAATGTTCCTTCAAAGATTTAAAACATCATCAAATTTGTCTCTAGGAGGACCACGATGGTGAAACAAAAAGGATGAACTTGGTGACCTTTCTGTACTTTGACAGACTAATTTGGGACAAATTGTTTTGTAGGATTAACATGGTGACTCGTGGAACTTTGGATGATCAACTGGGTGGTTTACTATATAATTTTTTGAAGCATATAGTCTACTCAATATATTCTTGTTTCCTGGTGTTTCTGAGTACCAATATCTTCATGAATTGTCAAACATTCATTAAGTATCACTGCTTGGCATGGTTCTGCAAACACTTACTCTGCTTATTTTACAAAAGTTGGAGTAATAATCAAACCAGAAAACATTATCAGTGTCCCTTTTAATAACTAAGTGACAAAACAAAGGACTTTTTCAATGTCATGTCCAAAACTACATTTCAAGGAAACAAATTAGTGCCATAACAAAGGTGGGTGAAAATTAGGATCCCTAATTCCCACAAAGCTCCGTATTATTCCTAGTTTCTAACTAATTCGAAAATTAAATTTGATTTCATTATTAATTGGGTATGCAAGATGCTGGCATCTAGTATTTAATCTAACACTAGATTTCAGTGAATCAGTCAATTAGGTGAGATGGGTTAATCAAGTTATGAATTCATGTAAATATTAAAAGGAGAAAACTATCACTAAAAAATCACAGATAAAGAAGAAGAGACACTGACTTGGAAACGGAGCAATCTTTGAGATGCTTTACATTATCTTCGCCTCCCATTTTCCGCAGAAACTAAAAGCGGAGCAGGAAAAAGAGAATAAAAACTGTGTCTTTCACTTTGCTTTGATTTCGATGATATTACTTCCAAAGAGAGGGAGAGAGAGAGAGAGAGAGAGGTGTCTTTTAAGAAGGACCAAGTAGAAAAAAACACGGTCTGTTTAGGTTTTCTTATTCTTGCAAATGCAGTCACAGATATACCAAAATTGCAGTTTACTTATTTTATTAGGGATATTTATTTTTAGGTTATTTTTTTAGAATTTATTTCTTAATTTTTATAATTTTTATTAATTAATATACTTTTTTAATTTTTAAAAATATGTAATTTTGTTTTTTATATTTAAATTTAATATTTAATGTAATTTTTTTTATTTAATAAAATGATGAAATATGTTTTGTATTATTATTTATACATAAATATAATATTTAATAATATTTATTTATTATTATAAAGTATTAAAATCATATATATTTTTACAAGTTTTTGAATTATTTTAAAATTATTAACATTCAAGGTCTCAATAATATTACTCTAATTTTTTATTGGTTGTTAATATAATGCATTTTTCATTACAACAAAAAATAATAATGTCATTTATTACCTTCTCTATTTGTTTTTCTAAATGATTATTTACATTAACCTAAAAAATTACATTATTTCTCTAATTCGAAACAGTATTTGATGCCACCCAAACAAAGCCTAAATAACGAAGTGGAAAGGGCAAAAGGAAAGGAAAAGAATCTGAAAACAGAGAGAGAAAATGTCGATGAGAGGAATCGGAGGGCCGCTTCTATGCATCGGAGATCTTCTGAACGACGTCGGAGAAGAACAACAGGGTCACACTCTCCATCGCGAAGTTTCTCCCACTCCCTCCTCTTCCCATCTCAACGATAACGATCCACCTCCTGACCTCACCAAACTCTTCCAGGTTCGTTCCTTTCCGTTTTCCATTCTTTGTCCCTTGAAATTGTAACTCGCGTTGAAACGCATTCCTCTCTGTCGTTTCAGGAACACTACGATCACTTGAATTTGGCTCTCTCTGGCACTGACCACTCCTGGACTTCTCTCACCTTGAAGGTATTGTGCTATTCGTCTCAACCCCCATACCCTTGAACCAATGAAACTTTATTGAATGGAGGCTTCTATTAGACTAAAATGCACTTTTCCCCCCTCTTTTTTCAATTGTTTTTTTCTTCATTTTATCTTACTAGCTTGATTAATTTCGATGACATATGACATACAAACTTTGAAATGCCACATTGTCAAATCAGACAAAGTTAAAAACATCAGTGCAAAAAACTATAGAAAGAGCTAATTTGATCTAATAAACACACAATAAGGCGTCATAGTAGAATTATTCAAATTTCGGAGAACAAACTGAATCCCAAAAATAAGACAAGGTAGGAAAATTTCCATTTTAGACTTCCTCTTATTATTATTATTATTGTAAGAGTTTAATTTCTATGCACCAGGGTAAAAAAAAATTAACATTTAACAAAATAAATTATATAACTTTTAAGGTGGCTATTTTTTTGCTGAGTAAGGTGGTTATGTTGAAAAGACAATAAACTTATCATAGATGACAATTTGTGATAAGAGAATAATGTATAATCCTTTTAAGCTTTAAGTTAATAAATTATTTATGTCATCATTATGATTATTATTTTTGGCTAATGAGGGAGGGGAAGGAGATTTAATAGTTGACCCTTATGTTCTTACTATTTATCTGTCTTCATATTCAACTTATTATATGTTATTTTACCCTTTATTCAGTTATGCGCTGCTCTAGAAACTGCTAATCAGCTTGTTCAATCTACCAACTCAAATGTTGCATCCTTGTCTGAGAGGGTTGAGGAGCTTCAGAAAATTGTTAAGAGAGGGGATTCTGCTATAGCAGCAGCAAAGGCACTTTATTATGTTACCCCTGACAATCACAGTAGTGTCTCAAAGTAAAACAAGGTTAGTAAAATTGTACATCTAATATGATTGGACAGGGTATTGTTATTGCGTTTATTTTTTGTCTAATAGAAGGTTTTTTTGCTATATGGAAAGAAAGACATCCAATACCGAAAAGCTTGCTAAGTTTTATGGCCACAAATTTTCAGCAGTTACTTTTGATTTGCTTTGTTCATTTCTTCTGATTATCTGTGTCATTTATTTTAAAAGCGACAGCACGGTATCATTGCTCAACATCAATTTATTTTCGCATCCATCAGTGGGCTGTTTGAGCTAGCATTCTGATTCTGGAACATCAAAACTGAAGCAAAACAGAAAATCTGATTCACTCCAGTGTTGTTTAAAATTGTAGTTGGTCAACATGGGCATACTATCTACTCAATGTCGCTTTCGTATTCGTACAAAGTATTATGAAGTCAGTTTTCCCTACTAAGTGCTTTATAATTAATAAAGAAAACCAAGGTAATACTGAAAAAAGGTACGAGTATATACTATTATTTCTTAAATTTAATTTTGTCTCTTGTTGTCATATATATTAGCATGGGCTCATGAACCTATAAGACTAGGACTAGGAGGATGGAGAAACATATGTAATTTGGTTAAAATTAGTTGATTCCTAAAGTGTATATTTGATGAATATATTTTTCATATTTAAAACAATAGCTGCAGTGATTATTGGATAATTTGGCAATTCAACTAATGTCCTGCGACTTTGTTCCTTCACAGGGTCTGGTCCAACTATACATTAGGATTTTTAGCTTGGATATTGAATTTGATTTATTTATAATTCGAGTAATCTGAAGAATTTTCTTTGCTTCTTGCCCATTTTTGTATCAATTTGGCATCTAAGCTTAACATTTATCCCATTGTGAAATAGTTGTTACCTTTGGAAAACAAAATTTCAAAATTCTCTAATAATCTAAATCCCGATTGAGAAATAAATCCATTATCCAACTAGTGATAAGATTTCTTAAGATCCACAGTTCCACAGGTAATACTATTCCCAAAATTCCAATGATTAGGTTAAACCATTGATTCTCAATTATAAATCTTAATTACAGATATGTTATAATTAATACATTGATAACAAATGTTTTCCCATTGCACATGGCTTAACAGTAAAGAACCTAGCATTGCTTGCTTCTCCCAAATCTGAAATTTTGTTAGCGAAATGTGATCCATACTGGGAAGAGTTAAGGCAAACCTCCCAAAAATATAAGATGTCCAGGAATATTTGTCTAATATTCTGACATTCAGAAGAACGTGATGTAGAAATTAGGGGAGAAAACTTTGTGAGAACTTAGAAGTGGCCCATATCATATGTGTGAATCTTGTTAAAAAACAGTTACAAATCAAGGATGGTACCATTGAGTTTGAATGTCATAAATTTCCAAAGCGAACTTCCAACAAGGTATTTTCCCTATATGGAGAGTGATTAAGGAACTGGAAATATGACTTACTTCGTAGCTATCAATAATGTGCTATATAGTGTTGTAGTGGTGCAGAGTGGCCATAAGACGCAACAAAGTTTTGGATAACGGCCATAACAGTTGCAGTCATGGCCAATATTGTCGCTTTATTACCAATATCACGAAACTAATAATTACCAAAATATAAGGCATTGCTAACAAGTTCAACTTTTCAACTTACATCTGGGAGATAAGAGCTCTGGACTATGTAGGGTAGTCCTCCTACTTGGTTCGAAGTTGAGTGTCCACCTTGGTTATAGAGGTTTTCTAGTTAATGTGGAGATCGAAATATTGTGATTGGATTGTGAGGTACAAAATCCATAAACAAGGGAGTGTGCAGTCATTTTCTCCGTTCAACATTAGCACAAAATTCCTTCAAACACTACACACACCTCACATACAATGGCTACTACTAGTTTCAAGGATACATGGTATGTATTCACTCATTTCAATACCATTTTACTTTTCCTGAGTTACTGTTCTAGAGTCTTTCTTTCTCCAAACTTTCACTTTTTCGTTTTTGAATCATCGTTTCTTCTTTCAACTCAAATGTATTCATTTCTTTACCTCCTTTTCTTCTCTAAATTTGTTTGATAATATGTTAACTCTTTTTCTTCTAAAAATTTATACTTTTCCAATTTTAGTGTTTGTTTTAATTCTCGCTTTCCAACGTCATTCAATGTGAATTCATCACTCATATGAAATTGATTTAACTTAATTGCATATCTTTGTTTCTTGTTACATTTAGTCTTCTTAATTAAATTACAATGACTAAATTACATTCATCTTCCTCAATATCCTTCTTACAAATCTACAAAAGATGTTTTAATTATTTTAGCAATATTACATTGGCACTCCTTATATATTATATTATACTATATTAATCCCCTTAAATTGATTAACGGTATTTATTCTTGTACTCTATAAAATATTTGGGTCATCTCCTATCCATTTTCGAACAACTTTTTAAAATATATTTTTTACATTTCAAAATGAATGAGAAGTGACCCAATAATTTTATGAATTAGAAAGTTGAATTCAATTAAAAAAAAAAAATGCGTATTCCTATAAATGTTACAAAAACAGGATATTAAGCATAATTAAAAAAACTTTAAGAGTATGAATTTAGATTCTCTCATGTAATTTCTCTCTCTATTTCTTTTCTATTATTTTTTTAGTGATTAAATTTGTTTCATCTAATAATTTAAATAATTTTATTAACTACCAATAAAATCTAGAAAATATATTAAAATTATTTATTTTCTTCTGTTTTGTAATGTATTGTTTATATTTTATTAATAAATAATATAATCATTTTAAACCATAAAATGAAATAAATTTAACGAATAAAAAAAATATATAAGAGGATACTGAAGAGAGAAATTACTGAAATAATTAATAATCATTCTTTTAATTTAATTTTTAATTAACCAAGTATGGATATAGTTATTACAATTGGAATAATGCTCAAAACCTCAACAAGCGTTTTAATTACTTAGTTTTCTCCATTTGAAACCCATACTTTTTGCTTGTTCTAATAAAAATAAATCACAGAATTTTTAGATTTTTAATCCCACAAATAAAATACTCTATTTGCTTGTTAGATTAAATGTGAGAAGTTATTTTTTGAGAATGAATTCATTTAGACGAATTTCCATCGTCAACACTTAAAAGCAAATTTATTTGTAATTCTTGTAAGAAAAAGGAAAAGTGAAGAAAATAGATTTGAGACTGGGAAAAAGAAAAGGAAGAAGTCAAAAATGTGGTTGTTGTTATATCAATTGAGTGTGTTTTTTTATTGATTGTTGCTCTCATTGATTTTCACTTCTTTCGACAGTGAATAAGAGTGGTTTGTAATATTCTTATTAGTTTCGCACATGCAACATGTGAACTATAATGGCTGTGTAGATCTTCATCTTTTAATGTGATTGTTCCATTGTTATATACTGCAACCACCTAATCTCTCTCGATATATATATAAAAGTTATAGCTAACCTTTTATTTTATAAGCACAACAAACCATGATTTGGATATTGATTAGCATGTTGTGTGAGAAAAAATGCAGTCTAGATTCCCCTTATTTCTAAAGATCTAACTTGTTGACATCTTTAGAAGTACACTCCATTTTTCTTAAGTTGCAGATCGAAACATTAATTTACCATCATTCTCTCCTAAAGAGAAGGAGCCTTTTAAAATATTCTTCATATCCACAATGTGCCAATGACATTACTAGTGTTTAAAAAACTCAACTATTAAAAAATAGTTCAATGCACTGCACAAATGGCTATCAGAGATAAAGAAAATGTTTATATAATCATTCACTATTTGTTATTGAAGCCATCGATTCTTTTTTAAGTAAATTTTCAACTGTGATTTTTTGCTAATAAAAAATAAATTTAAGTTTGTGTTAAAATAAATTTTTCAATTCTTTTAAACACTCCTAAATCGTGCTTTAGTTACAATCTATTTCACAAATACAAACATATATAATTCATTCAATATGAATAAATATAGAAGCTCATTTGTCATTCAAATTGCGCTTTCATCTCTTGCTATTTTATGAGAAATTAGACCATTAGTATATAGCCATTAACTTTTGAACTTATCATGATGAACTATTAGTTAGTGAATTTCTTATATTAACAAAATTATCAATTAATATGATGCACACTATTTTATCAAATATTAATAATTTACTTTCTATTCAATAAAGACTGTGTCAACAGAAAACACAATGTTTCATTAGTATATAATTTTTCTAGTATTCCAATTGGACACACACAAAGTTTGTGGCTAGCCAAATAGTTAAATTTGGGTAGTTTGTGGCATGACAAGCCAACAAACCCAAAGAATTGAAGAAATGAGATATCGATAATGGAAACATCAAACATATGACTGTATATGAATTAAAAAATTGTTGGGTTTGGTCAATTTTTGTGTTCTTTCTTGTGACATATCTACTGCTAAGTGATTTTCTTACAGTCACAACAGTTGAATAAAAAATAAGGAACTCGTCTACCAAAATTTCATTGAGGAATCTCTTTGTATGAGGTATCTCTCACTCACTACTAATTTCTTTTATAGAAAAAATAACTAAAAATATCTTTAAAATATTTATTTGAATGAATTAAAATTATCACCGATTTGTGTGACAGCACAATTATAAGAGGATCAAGTTGAGTAACTCTAATATAAGATTCTCACCCTCATTTGTTTAATATAACTTCATCACAAGAGAGTTATTTCTCATATTAATCTATCATTGTATCTTACTATAATGGTTAAATATGTGTTACTTAGTAGATTTATTATATAAAAAAATAAAGAGAAAAAACGATTAAAAATAGCTCTTTTTTCATCCCAATCTTACATTTTCTTATAATTTAGGATAAAGATAAAACTATTTTACTTTACCAAATTTTTTTGAAGTAATTCTCTTAAAATTAACTTCATTTCTCTTTTATCTGTATATTAAAAAAAATCAAATTATTCAAATATAAATTTTACAAGTTATTACATCATTAAACAATATTTTATCAAAATTCACAATTAAATTCATTTTATCAAAATTCACAATTAAATACAAAGTTCTTTATACATACATACATATATATATATATATATATATATATATATATATATATATATATTCAAAACTAATTTATATATCCATACCCTCCTTATAAATTTACTATTATATTGGTTTCAGAATAATTATTTATAAACATATAAAATAAGAAATAATAAAAAAAGTAACACAAAAGGTTAATTATGCAATTTAAAATATATTTAAGATTAAATAGATAAATATAAAACTATATGTTTTAAAAAGAAGAGCTATGATAAAATATTGTGGCTGTCAGGTGTTTTTTTATTATATATTTTGATTAATTAAGTTTTCTCAAACAATAATTTAAGCACAAACCGGTGAGATAGGCACGGAGTTTAATAAATATATTTATTTGTTCAATTATTTTGTATTATTTTTAATTAACAGTGTAAATATACAAGCATTCCATTGAAATATATGTGGTATCATTAAAATTAGCATTTGAAAATCACGATTAAAAATAATAATAAAGTAGCATCAGATCCATAAAATATTCACTAAACCTTAAGAATAAAAAATATTAAAAAAATTAGAAATATCAACTTTAATATGAACCAATTTTAAAAATATAAAAAACTTATTTAACTCATATAAATTGACTTCAATATTTTCATACCTTATGCTTTTCTAATTTAGGTTTAATTAAATTTTAATTTTATTACTTATTTATTCTATTCAATTTAATCACACTGTTAAAAATTTAATCAAGTCATTTAATTTTGAAAAGACCAAATTATTACATTTTTAAAATTAAAGAAATTATTAAATGTTTCATAATAAAATAGATAAATAAATAATAGAGTAAAGAAGTAACCAAGCCTTCAAATTTTTGAAGTCCTTGTCTCCCTCGGTGGATACATATAGTTTATTTATTTATCTTGGTTTCTATATAACAATGTTTATAATTAGAAGAAGATGTTGTTGTATTGCTCCATTTTTTTACCTTCAAATTCTTCACTTCACGGGCCAGGCAGAGTAATATGTTATGCAGAAAATGGAGGACATAGTCTTGGGAATGTCATAGTTACAGAGACACTCACCTTGATATCAGTGAAACTTTTTTATATTTATAAATAACCTTAAGAGAAACAAAAAAGGAAGAAAAGTAAAATATTTTTTTTTATAATTTTTATCTATAAATTATTTGTATTTTCTCAGGATCAATTTGACATTGAGTAGTAAAGTGCAAAGACCAATGTTTGAATGAAAATGACTTCAGATTTCTTAAACAATATTTCATATTCAATTTTTGTAAATAAGAAATCATGATGGAAGAAAAAACTCCATTAAAGTAATTAATTAAGTTTTTTTTTTTACTGAATTTGATGACAAAAAAAACATCACTTTTCTTTTCTAACAAATAATAAATTTGAATTTTTTTAGGTAACTTGTTAATTAGATACTTGAATCTAACTTCCCTTAATGAATAAAACCTAATTGAGATTATCTTTTACTGCCTTCAAATTTATATTAACATCTGCAAAAACTTTTTGCATGCCATTATATATGCATATAAAAAAATCACCTTACTTTTACAATTTTTTTTTTGTATTTATTTTCTGAAAATAATTAAAGATATTAAATGACATGTGTTTTTACTTAATAATCTCATTACTTTAGAGAAGCAAATCTCCCTCATATTTTGTTCTTGTTTTTCACGTTTCTATTAGGTTAGGTTTATTCTTAATCAGCACATGCAAGAACATACTCCTTATCCTTAAATTAAGCAAGCCAATATTTTAGTCATGAATTTCTTAATAAACAATATAATTTTACTTAATGTCTTCTTAATTTAAAGAAAAAAAATTAAACATCAATAATGGTTAAAAAGTAAACTTCAATCTTAGAATAAGAAAAAATATTCACAAATAATCATAAAAAACATCAAATAGAAAAAAAGATGCGAAAGAAAGTCTTCCTCTCTCGTCTAATTATTAAACATCTAAAATTAGAGACCTTAATTTTTTCTTTTTTAATAATAATCCAATTACGAATGATTATAGAAGAATTATTGATTTGTATAATAATGATATATTTAAAAATAATATTAAGAATGAATAATATATTTATTTGATGTCAGCAATGATTTTTATGTTTAAATATATGAAGTGTTAAAAAATAATGGAGTGTTTGGATCACTGCGTCCGTTGCAGGGACGCTTTCAGGCATCTTATAATTATAAATCTCCCACTAATAATGAATTGTACGACACAACACACTAATCACAATTATAGTACAATTACGCACTCTCATCTCATCATCCATGGACGCAATCATCGACGACACTGATTTCCTCGACTTCTCCGATCACAGCATCACCACCACTCCTTCCTCCGACGAAGACTGGACCAACCTCTGGTCCCCCCTCGTCGATTGGGAATCCCTCGCCGCCGGCCAAGACGATTTTCAAACCCTCATTGACTCCATCGTCCATGAAGACCACGTCGTTTTCACCCCAGATCAAGCCACCGCCCAAGACTCCGACTTGACCGGCAACGACGAGAAGGGCCTCCGCCTGGTGCACCTCCTCATGGCGGCGGCGGAGGCCCTCACCGACGGCACCGAGAGCCACCACCTGGCTCGAGCGATATTGGTTCGGCTCAACGAGTTAGTGTCCCCCACCCACGGCACCAACATCGAAAGACTCGCCGCGCATTTTAGCGGCGCCCTCCAAAACCTGCTAGACGGCGCCGCGAGTGCGCACACCATAACCACCGACACCCCCAATCTCACGGAAACGCTCACCGCGTTCCACCTTCTCCAGGACATGTCCCCTTACGTCAAGTTCGCGCACTTCACCGCCAACCAGGCCATCTTAGAGGCCGTGGCCCACGAAAAACGGGTCCACATCGTCGACTTCGACGTCACCGAAGGGGCCCAATGGGCCTCCCTAATCCAGTCCCTCTCGTCAAGAAGCACCGGCCCACCTGGCCCACACCTCCGCATCACCGCATTGTCCAGAGGCTCCGCCTCTGGACGGAGATCCATGGCCACCGTTCAGGAAACCGGACGGAGGCTGACGGCGTTCGCGGCTTCCGTGGGGCAACCGTTTTCGTTTCACCAGTGTCGGTTGGACCCTGACGAAACGTTTCGACCTTCGTCTCTGAAACTGGTTCGCGGCGAGGCCTTGGTGTTTAACTGCATGCTGCATTTGCCGCACCTGAGCTTCCGAGGCTCAGGTTCAGTTGCTTCGTTTTTGAAAGGTGCAAAGGAGTTGAAGCCGAGGGTGGTGATGATGGTAGAGGAAGAGGTGGCGCGTGGTGTAGAAGGGGGCTTTGTGGGCCTGTTTATGGATTCGCTGCAGCACTACTCGGCTGTGTTTGATTCGCTTGAGGTTGGGTTTCCCATGCAGAGATGGGCCCGAGCTTTGGTGGAGCGCGTGTTCTTGGGCCCAAGAATAGGAAGTTGTGTGGGGCGGATGTACCGTAGTGGAGGAGAGGAGAGAGGGTCGTGGGAGGAGTGGTTGGGTGCGGCGGGGTTCAGGGGAGTTCCCGTAAGCTTCGCCAATCATTGCCAAGCAAATCTTTTACTAGGATTGTTCAACGATGGTTATAGAGTGGAGGAGTTGGGGAACAATAAATTGGTTTTGGGTTGGAAATCATGCCGTTTGCTTTCAGCCTCTGTTTGGACTACCAACTCTTGATTACCTTTCTTTTCTGTCTTTTCCTCTCTTCCTATTAATAAAATGCCTTTCCTTTTCTTCATTTTTACATTCAATTCTACAAGGATGAAAATCTTATTAACTCAAATATATATCTTCAAGAGTATGTCTTGTTCATAACAAAATTCCCTTCGCAATAATCAAAATTTATCCATTCAGATAAATTTTCACATGTACAGTGGTTTAGGATGAAATAGACGCATAAAATTATATTATATTAACCAAAGTTATTATATCCCTTACTTTTAATTATACCACTGAAATATTTGTTTATCTCAAGGTTAAGGTGGACCACCATAGGCCACAATTTTCAGCCCTTAAATAAATCTAAACTTAGGGCATTTTATTAAAAACATATAGTTTAAATTGATTTAAATACTGATAATTATGACACATTATAGAACAAACTATATGGTAATACTAGTTAACCCTAACCCTACCCTCCTTACAAATACATACTAAAGACAGCAGAACATTTATGAATAGGTTCAAACATTCCAACTAGCATAAGCCAGCTGGTTACAAGACACTGGTGTATTTAGGATAGTGCTTTTAGCTTATAGCTTATATGATGAGTTTCTAACCTAATTAAAGAACCAATAAGCTTCTTCCTTAGTCTGATATGATCCCATCAGCATGTGACACATGCCCTTCACTGAATCTATGACAATCGCAAGAATGGCTTCTTTCTCTTTTATCATCATTATTATTATTATTGGTTCAATTATTCTTTGGTTCTAATAACTAAGAGTTTTGTAATTGAAAACAAGCAAGAGGGTATACGTTAGAGTAGTAATAGGAGGAAGGGAGCGTTTGGTAGGTAACATATTTCTCTCTTGCATGTGTCAGCCACTACAGAAGATTCTTGAGAATGTTCCCACAGAAGAACACAGTGTTTTGAGTTTGGCATCGAAAGAGAAAGTAATTGAGGAAGTAGAATATACCCTAGTATAAATCCTATTTTATTTCTTCCTATGGGATCACAAGCTACACTTTTTGTTTTATCTGTTGTAAATCAACCAGCTGAAGGAGCGTCAGCACCCACGATAAGCTCAGAGATTACACATGTAGCCAAACTACCTGCAATTTTAGCTACTAAAATACAAACAAACCTAATTAATCATACCCATAAAGCTATTATGGCTTACGTTACGTTACACTGATATGTTATAAACAATTACAAGACTTCATGATTCTTCTACATGCCAAATATAGAAATCCATTTTAGAGATTGTCTCGCGATTTTGCATGTTGTAGTTAGGTAACTTTTCTTAAAATAGTTGTTTCAAGATTGAAAACTTTGACAGTATACTTGAAATTTATTTGTAGTGGCAATTCATTTCCATATTTAATCTGTAGCCTATGATAGCAGAGTTGGAAGTCTAACTGCATATTTAATTGAGTTCCCATCTGTTTTTACAATGACAGGTTTATCAATCGAGAGATTATGATGCAGCAAATTACAGGACGTAGGAAAACAATCATCATTTGGCAAATACACAACTAGCTTTGATGTATATTGGGTGTTAGATGATTATTATATGCATATCTGAATTCACTCTTAATTTATTGGAGCCGTTATATATAGTTTTAGAACCCAGTATGTTTCAACTATGTAAGATGACGTGCCTTGAGTTTAAATAAGTGTTTTTTTCTGTCTCAATATGTTTGTTCTTATGTCAAAATTGTCAATTTATTTTGGTTCCTCTTCAATTTGAGTTTAACTTCTTCTCTCTTTTAAAAATGAATTAGTCAAGTATAGTCCTCATTATTAAATAAATGGTTTCGTTAAGTGATAATGTAACAAATGAAAAGTCATATAATTAATACTGCATTACAACATTATATACCATTAATGTCAAATACAAGATAAAATTGTTCAATAGTAGTTTGTTGGTCAAATAGAAATAGATTTACACAGACTCTATTTGATCCAAACTGGTTTTTTAAATAGGGTTGCCAATTACTAGACTTAAATAGGGTCTCAGTTAAAAGGAAAACTTTCTCATTTAAAGTTTTTTAAATATTTTTTAAATATGTATTTAGAATTTGAATATCTTCTGAAAGTGTTATATATATTTATATATTTGGGTTGAATATGTGATTAGGATTTGGTGTAATAATTTATTTAATATTTTTTTAATATATCGTTAGAGTTTTAATAATTGTTAAACTTTTTTTAGGATTTATTATTTGTTTAATGATTTGAGTAGATTTATAATATTTTTCAAAATATGTAATATGTTATTTGGGTTTAATAATATATTTTTTGCTTGTTTTAATGAAATTTTAAATATTATTTATTATTAAATATTACGGTTTCTTTTAATATTTAATGTATTTTTTTTAAAATCGCAGTTTCTTCTTAGATTTTTTTTAAATTATGGCTTTTTTACATTTTTTAACAAGTTAGAAAAATTTTAAATATGTGTTTATAATTGGCTTAGATACAACAATGCTATTATTTTAATTTATATTCTCCATCCATTTATTTGTGTATTTTACTTTTATTATACTTTTATAAATTTTTTTCATAGTTAATTTGGTAAGTAAAAGATTATTATTTATTTTAAATCATAGATAAATTATTTTATGTAATTTTTCAGTAATATAAATATTCATATTAATTCTTATTTGATATAGCATGCTTTGAGCCAGATCCTATCACCAATGGGAGCTCCCAAGGAAAACAGAACCAAACGAAACTCACCCGAACCCAATCCTTGCTGCTTGCTATTTCTCCTCGACCTCACCCTTTTCCATCGTCATTCTCTCTTCGATCGGTGAGAAAGGTTTTTCTCCAGATGAAAGATCATTCAACAAGAGTAAGAAGAAGAACAACAACAAACCATTTTGGTTTTGAAGCACGTCTAGATGGGAACTTGAAAAGGCTCGGTTTTTTCACAAAAGAGAGTGTGAAAACGGGTCAGTGGTCCATAGCTGATGCCACCGTGAAAAGGGAAAGTAAGAATAAGAACAAGGATAAGAATAATGATGATGGCATGGTGATGATGATAGGAATTGTATGAAAACAGGGTTGATTTTTATATAAAAAAAAAAAAAGTTCTAAATTTCATGTAATGTCACCCAGAGTTATCAATGGCTCCACCCAAGCACAGGTCACAACAGCCTAATCTCAACAACATCATATCAGAAGAAAAATTAGTATTCTGGATCACCATGTAAAATTCCTAACCACTTTCAAAATCTGAACCTTAATCCCATAAACAACAATCACACTTAACAAAGGAATCATGTCTATTCTACATCCTAATTTTGTGGTCACATGTATATCTAAAAAATTGTGAGTACTACAACTATCAATGAGGATGTCAAGAGGTTTTTTTTTTCTTGTAGTAACATATAACCCTCATGGTTCTAAAATTAGCTTAATGCATTCGTTATCAATGGTTCATTATGGGAAGAAACACTCAAATCTTCATTCATAATATTTTCCTCCTTAAAATCTGAGTTATCTTCAATCTCCATAACATGTATCTGAAGTTTCTTATGTGTTAATCCATGTTCTGGTGTAAAGATTTCATCATAGAAATAGCATAACCCTTTGCTCTCCTCTCAATCATATAAGCAGGTATAAAGTGTTTTTGTAGTTGGTGTTTTGGGTTAGGTGTTTCTGATGGTTTAGGGGGTGTCGGCAACAAGCGTGATTTAGAAGAGATATTGGATTTGACTGGTTTGAAAAATAATTTCTATTGAGGGTTAGTGGTAATAGCATATTCGTTCATCTTGGTCAAAGAAAAAGTTCTTTACTAATTGAATTAGGCTTAAACATTCTCACCATCATTTGCACATCTTGTTTGAGTCCTCCTAAGAAACAACTCAATTGATGTTCTTCAGATAGTTCAACCATAGATATAATTGCATCAAACTATTTATGAAATTCTGTCACAGTCTCCAATCCATTTGTCTTAACCTCATCAATTTCACCAAAGTTCAGCCATCGGATCCTCACAAATTTCACCAAATCTATCCAACAAAATTTGAGTATACTCCCTACAAAAGAAAAAATTTCCCAACCCCACAGTCCTTATGTATACACTATGCCATTGAACCTTGAAATCATATGGGGTGTTATCCACCGAAAAGAAGGTCTCACATTGAACCAACCAACTTTTTACCACATCACCATTAAAAATAGGGAAATCGAGCCTTGCTAAACATGTATTACATGAGTAAGAAAAAAATTTCTCACTACGACTCAGAGTTCCCACTTCAGAAGACCTAGAATGTCATGTTGCATGTTGTTAAAGATGCTAATTCATTTCTTCACCTAGCCTTTGACACAAGGAACCAGCAAACTCCAAAAACTTTTCTTTGAACTTCGAACTTGAACATTTTCTCTACTTCACGAATCTGGAAGGTACCAATCTCATATCAATTGTTATAATTCTAGGATTTAGGAATAAATCGAAGAACCAGGAATAAAGAAGAGAATCTCAAATAAGAAGTTGTTCTGATTTTATTGATGTAGAAAAAAAAAAAAAATACAAAAATTACAAAGAGAAAGAATCACTCAGAAATAAAAAAAATGACAGTGACTGACTATTCTCTATAACCATTTATTGTTAACAATTTTTTCATTAAAAAGTTTACCAGATTCTAACTTAATTACAAATTTCATTAATCCTGCATCAATTATAACTTGGTTGGTTCGACCAAAAAGAATTCACAAACTAATTTTAATTATATGTTTCAAGAGTAAAAAGTTAATTCACTTCGATTCTTTACGAATTTCCACCATGAACCCCCTTGGTAATATACAATTAAATGACAATATAAAACTCTTTCATATTGTAATTGCATTCTAGTTAAATCTAAATGACAACATGAAGATTCTTTCTAGTAAAAATATAACTTTTATTAAATATGTATTAGGGACCTTTAAATAAATATTCATCTATAGTTGTTTGATTAGATAACTTGATGACAAAATGATACCATAAACTTGATTTAAAGTTTGTCAAAAAGAAAAGTTGCACTTCACTTTTAAACAACTATGAAAGGAAATATCTTACATGACCCACCTATACGCGGATACTTTGTTTCTTACTCTTACATTGTGTATAAAACTTAGCCCCAGAAAATTAATAGCAACATAATTAGATCTTTACGAAGTCCAATAGTTCAAAATAGCTTTTTAGAGAAGGAAAGAACAGGGGTGATTCAAAGATTACAAATATAATATTTCCATAATCTCATCTTTCACTTTTTCAAGTGTTAAAGTTGTTGTATACTTTGGCTTCGGTACCTTTTGTTTGTGCTTGGTGATGTGCGAGTACGTGTAGTGCATGTGACAGCACCCACTAGCAAATTTAACTAAAGAGAGCATTGCTTAGTGACCAAGGAGGACCAAAAGGGAAGATAAATTTTAAGATGATCAGAAGTTGAAGCTTCCTCCGAAAACGAACACACACTGAACTTTGAAAGCCATTCTTGTATATGGTAAATGGCTAAAGGCTTAACTATAGTACTCTATATTTGAACATAATCCTTGCAAAGCCATGCCACTGAACCGTGGCCAAGGCCAAACCACAAGGTGGTATCGCCTGTGCTTTGTTCCCACTAGTCCAGATGCTTCAGATGACTCAGACATAGAATCTGTAGTCCTTACTCCAAGTACTCCAACTCCAACTAGTAGCACATGGCAACAACTTTCTCCACCGTCAACGTCACCACCACCACTATCATCACCACCATCACCACTGGCAAATTCTGAACCTCAAATTGATTGGAGTTTTCTACCACCACCGCCGCCACCAGATTTTTTACGGCCACTGATACAGCAGCAGCCTCAACTGAGCGGGGCTTCGGGTAGACTTTTAAACATAGAAGTACAGCAAGATGGACCTCAACCTGCCAGTCTAAGTCATGTGTTTGAAAGTGATAAAAGTGGCTTCTCAATGAATGCCATGTATGGCCTTAGCAGGGTAAGAGTATCAGAAATAGATAATCTCTCTATCTGTCCCATTTGCATGGATGAGTTTAAAGTATGTGATCAAGCATACCAGTTACCCTGCAACCACGCCTATTGTTCTGAATGCATTCTTCGTTGGCTTAACAACAACAAAACATGTCCAGTTTGCAGGCTTCAATTGAATGGTTATAGTTTTGATAGCATAAATGATAATAATGGTTTGGAATCACAACTTGAAATTTTGTCACTATCACCACCACCAGTAGTTCATAATGATTTGTCCAGTGCCTGGGACTTCTTGCAATTCCCTCCCTCCCTTATACCAGATATGGAGACTAGCACAAATGATATTGATGGTTCGGACTCTGAACCTGAAACTTTATTGTCATTGCAACCATTATTACCACCCCCACCACCACCACTATCATACGAATCCCCTCTCTACCTTACACTAGGTATAGAGCATAGTGTAAGTGATAACTCAGATGAAGCTGATTATGATAGTGCATGTGATGAGTTTGGTGATTCTCAAGTTGAAGTTGATTCTGATAGTGTATGTGATGAGCTTGGTGATTCTCAAGAAGATGGTGCTTCTCGTAATGCTTCTGATACTCAAATTTAACCATCAGTGCAGTCAGTGTAGCATGCATGCATGTCTGTTGTCCCTTATTCTCAAGGTTTTGACCGCTAGATAATTTGGGAATGTATTGTTTTGAATCAGGAATGCAGCAGAAGATTAGAATTTTGATGCCTCGTATTAATTTGGGAATTTGATGGGTTTGAACGAAAATAAATAAATAAATAGTCTACCAGGGTTGCAGTTTTAATTGAATGCATCGTGTAAATTATTGTTAGAGTTAATTATAAATGGATTACCTATATGCTTCGGGAATAACTAGCTTGCAATTTCAGCTAAATTTTGATACTAATTGATTGTTTCGTGAACCTAAAATGATATTGTATGACTATGAGTATCAAAACAAGAAAATGAAAAAGATCTTCCATTAGATTATGAGATAATTATAGGATAATGGTGAACATAAGTTTCACACGCAACAGACAGAAAAGATATTTCATTAAACAAGTTTGTAAAAAATATCTCTTTAGTGCCATACATTTTCTTGTATGAATGTTCAATCAATATATAGTAGAATCATAAAAAGAAACATTGAACAAGTAGTGTTGATGTTTTGGTCCCTTCTTCACTTTCAGGTCGGTGAATCTCTACTCATGGTGATGTTCACAAGCATCTAGGTTGATAGCGAGAACCAGCATGGAACCCTTCTGTGTATGCTGTGTTCTTAAATATAATCTGCAGTAGAGATCATCTAGTGATCAGAACCACAGTTTTTCATATGATAAAGGCTTATTACTAATAGAAGGTAAAAATGATAGTAACTGCAAGAAATCCATGTTCCTATTTCGTTCCTCTGATTTTCTGAAAAAGAAAATAGTTTACAGGCATCATAGATACTTACAGCAAGATTTGCCAAATCTGAGCTCAGACCTTTCCGTAGATTGTCACCCACGACAGCGCCCAGATTCTCTCCATGTTGCTTTATAGTGTCTACCTTGATCTCTATGATCAAGATTTTTTATGTTTTGTGAAGAAAGCATAGAAGTTTGAAATTGCAAGAAGGCATACACTTCTCTTTACCTGAGCAAGCAATAATCTAGATGTTTTATGTAGTATTTCTTCAACAAATGGTTCAACATCAGCAAAGTTGTCTTTCTTGACTGGTTTCTCCTTTGTATTTTTCCCATTAACAGATGACTTGACAACTTTTACTAAATCGGAGAGATTGACACGTTAGCAAGACATTCACTCTTGTTACTAATAACTGGGATCTTCAAACACAAACTTAGGGACTTATAACATGCTTGCTTTTGCTTAATAATTATAGAATAAGTAAAAATAAAAAAGAAAATGGTAAAGATGTTCGATTTCATTGTTTCCCATATGAATATATGAAAACAGTAAACAAAGTACAAACAGTGTGATATTTTTGTAATGATTTGTGAAAATAGGAAATGAAAATCGAATATTCCTTTCAAGCAAAACAGGCCCAAACTTCTAAGGACAAGCACAAGTGACCCTAATTATCTATTAAAAAATTGGTGACCCACCCAGCAACATGCAAAGCGTATTTATCCTATTCCACCCAACATAGCTTATACTTCAGACGAAAAGTAAGTATGGAAGAAGATTCAGTTATAATATACTATATTATGTTTTAAAGATGCTTGTCTATTTCAAAACCTGTTAAGTGACAAATTTTGATAAAATATAACTCTTTACCAGCTACTTAACTATTAAATTCTTCCTAAAAAGAGCATTAATAACATCACCAAAGGGAGTCATCTTGTTTTTATTTTTGTTTTGGAGCACTCATAAAAAACAGAAGAAAAAGCATTAAATTAAAAAAAAATTAGCAAAAATATTTTGTAACAAAATAAGTTTTTCTATTTTTCTTCGAGATCCAAGACCCAAAGAGAGATTTAACCTAATTTTTATCAATATAAGGAGCGAAAAAGGACGGAAATATGTGTGCCGAGCAATGGTGATTCAAGAAGTGAGAAATTGATTTAAAGAGCTAGGAAGAAGATGTGGAGTTAACTAGAAAGGAGATTCCACAACTCATTCCTCTCCACCATCATTCATCTTTGTGCTAAAGTTGCTCATAACAATGCTTAGCTAATTTCCTTTGTGTTGAGATTGAATGTAATCTATCAAACTCTTGTGTATTGCTCTTTTTTTTATATATATATAATTTTTTGTTCAATATTAATAATTTAATTTTATTCTTAATGTTGAGGTGAATTGATCACTCATCCTTTGATTTATGCTTTAGGATTTTATTTAAAAATAGATCTTAAATTTGATTTGAATTAAATCATCCTATGTTTAAATGTTTGACATAAATTTGAATATATTTGTTGAAATAGTCTTGAATTTAATACAAGGTAGTTATTATAATGATTCGAGACATCAATTGTGATAATAATTATTATTAGAAACTCTATGACAAGATATTTCTTAGAGGGATAATTGGGGACTTCAATAACATTGATAAATTGATAGATATATGAACAATTAGAGAAGTGTAGAGGAGGTAGATGAAATTCAACTCCAATACCTTTATCATTGTTTAAATTTTCTTTTTATTATTTTTAATTTTTCTTTATCATACAAAGATTAAATTTTGAAAGTAATTATAAATTTTATTAGATTTTACACAAATCACTATGTATATGATACTTGTTTTATACTGCAGTGATTCAGTTCACTTGCTGAAATCATACTTTAAGAAAAGTCTTATCAAAACTATCCAAGTAGAAAAGAAGGCAGACAATGAAGCAAAATGCGGGTGCTGTAATTCTAAAAAAAAAAGTGTTCTTTTCCATGTTTGTGGATAGGAATGAATTTTTACCTGAAATCATCTTGGACTCATTATCCACAGAAACATGGTTTCCCACCGCAGGAACTTGTGATGAAGGTTGCTTTTCTGGTTGGTCAGGCAAATTTATTGAGCCTGATGGAACTAGAGCAGCCAGATCAGGTGGATGATGTTTCCCCACTGGAGGATTGGCCTGCAATGGGATAACGAAGCATATGATGATTAGCAAGTAGCAATGGCTAATAGGTTAGCTAATAAAACAGGACAGGAAGTGCCCCTAAATTTACTCAACTCGAAATCAACATATGAAGAGTCCCTTCCTATTGACTTGAGAAATACGTCAAGATCATTAGAGTTTATAGCTGCAAGCATGTAGAGGATCGGACTCTAATTAATTTATAGACTAGTGTAGTGCATCAAACTTCAAAGCATTATTGATAGGTATTGTATCAAACTAGTTGAACTAAAGGATATCGGCAAACTAGTTGAGTTAAAGGATATCAACAAGTGACTACGGACCTGAGCTCTGATGGGTATTGTAGCAAACTAGTTGCGCTAAGGGATATCAGCAAACTAAAAAAGACTACAAAAATATTTATTTTAAAAAATTGTTGTGATTATGATGTAACATTAAAGGAATACATTAATATAGTCAACTGATGACAGCAGACAGATCAGAGAGTCTTCAGAAATATAAATTCAACATTACTTTCTAAAATTTTCTGACACAACACACATGTAAAGTGAAGATTAATAAAAATTGATCATGATAGTACCTTCTAGATATGGCTCCTATTTAACTCAAATTCTCTTATTCAACAATCATTTCTATACTAATTAAAGTCTGTAGGTCTGTCACACTTGGGTATAAGGTAAACCGGAAAGGCATGTACTCAATAGGTCTCAGACCCATGATTTTCTCCCCTACCTTGCTGAAAGTAAGAGAACAAACTATTACACACTTTAGCATAAATGGAATAACATATATTCAATAGAAATTAGGAAGGAAGCATTTTCATACCAAGTTCAGTATGGAATTCTATGATTTTGATGGTTTACTATTATTTGTAGACTATACTTGTCATGCATTAAAGCTATTAGTAAATTACGAGAACTCTAGTCCGGAATGTAAATTTATCTCATAAATGCTTTTCTTCATTATAGTCATCAAACTTATCTTCTTTCTCGATTAAAGTATCAGCTAACTTAAACCAGGGTTTTAATTAAGAGCATCCCTTTTGTTCAGTATAATTTTTTTCATAGTCAACTGGACAAACTAAAATTTAATACTGTGAATGCTAATGTTACTTCATAGGACTATCGACAAATAAAGCATTATCCAAAAACCTGTAATACCAACTGTAAAATAAGAGCTACAATGCAGCAGCATAAAGATTATATAGTTATAATTCAGAGTCCATGTTTTCATATTCATCCAAATTCTTAACAAGGCTTCTACTATAGAACAACACTTAATGAAAGAAATACTTATTATATAGTTTTTAAGGATTAGTAAAAAAATGTGCAACTGGCTTTTCCTTTCAAAAAGGAGACTTCTCACCTACATATGGTCATGTCATTTGATAGTGGATGGAAGAAGCAATGTTCCTGATTCTTTAACCCTTGATCCAATAACAGTGCAACATTTCTTCAAAAAGGGAAAGATATCACATATATAAAATAAATTAGTTTCTTTCAAATATATTAGCTGATTCAGTCTTAACGTTGTTTGCAAACACACTAAAATCATAACACCACTACATAAGATGATAATCAACAAGCAATGCACTATCATTCTTAAAAGGTGGGTCTAAGTCTAACTCAATCTTATAAAACCAACTTATAAGGTGAAGTTTGCACTCACTTATACATTTTTAGTTATATATTTAGAGAACATGGGATCTCCAACACACTCCTTCAAGGCAAGGATTAGACATCTTGAACATTTGATACCATCCTAAAACATGAATTTAGGTCTAACTCAACCCTACAAAACTGACTTGAAAGATGAACTTTGCACCTCTTAATATACTTTATTTTAATTATATCTCTAAATGACGTGGAATCTCCGACAATCATAATTATCTAGTAAAGCAAACTTTGCTACATTCTGTTTTAGTTATATCTCTAGACAATATTAATAGCATGCCCCATTACATCAATTGCAGATCTGATAGGATGGGCCTAAAGGCCAAAAGAAAGAAAATCAAATGGTTAAAGAATTTTATAAGATATATTATTTAGTTTATATTTTAATTCCCTAAAGTAAGGCGATGACACTTGTAGGGTGATTATTTAGTTGTTGGTAGATTTTAGGTTATATAAGTGTATTTCTCTTTACCTATCAACGATGAATGAAGAATATGAATGCTTATCTTTTAACTTCTCTTTAGCTTTAATGGTAGCTTTTAGGTATTTTACAGTAGCTCAGCTTTAGCTCCCTATCAAGGTCATTTTCAAGTTGATGAAAAAAATATCAATAAAATTGAATTCAGATTTTATTTCCAAAAACAAAACTTTATAAGAAGAATAGTCATGGATTTCAAAACAAACTTTCTTTATATTGAAATATCCAAATACCTCATTATTTTATGTTTCAGAGCTCTTTCTATATAATGTATCTAACAATCAAAAAACTTGACAATGTGTTGAAAAATAACTCCAAAGAAAGGTATTTTGATTAATAGCAAGCATCAACATTGAACAAGAAAAAAATTAGATATCTAATATGCAGGAAGAATAACGATGATGATGATGATGATGATGATGATGATGATGATGATGTATATATACCGTGCCGATTCATTCACTACTGCAAAAGGAGTGACACAACCCAAGGGCACCTTGTGGGTAAGGAAAGGTAAGGACTTTGAATAAGCTAATGATAATTACAACCAAGTTACTAGCATATGCTACTACTAAAATATTAAACTGAGAAATGGTTTCTGCAACCAAGATAGGAACAAATCCATAAATGGGATTAAACACATTAGCACCTCACCAACTCAATCAGAGAATGCGCCAATAAGAATTAGTTTTTTTAGTGAACTGTTAATGCTAGCATGACGCAGCATGTTAAACATATTTTACGCAAGAACCAAATTTGATAAACCAAGAATTGCACACAAACATGTCTAAATATCAAATAATATACCTCTAAGATATCTGTTAAATGTTAATTTAATAGTTGAAAACAGCTTCTTGGACAAGATAAAACAAATTAGAACCTTAATTATACTACTAAATTAAAGAAGAAATAAATGAACGTTTAAACAACCAAAGGATAAAGCAAACTCAGACATACCTGCAGTATTTCACTTAAAGCCTCTGAAGGTGACATTCTTAGACCTCCTTTTCCTAAACCAAGCCGCTGAGATAATACTGCTCAGCTTCGACACAAGAAATAATTATCATGAATAGCCATTAAAGCAAAGGCAAAACAAGCAGTGTAACAAATTCCGCTATGAAAGAACAACAATGTTATTGGTACCTTTTATATCTAAAACCGTTGTTTCCTGTCCTGTAAAAACCGAATTAATCAGGGCATGTGCATACTCAAACAACAGAAGGGTTTTTTCTACCTTGAATTGTAGACTTGCATTACCTTCAAAAACAAACTTTTACTTAGTGCACCCCCCAAATGTCCAACATATTTTTCCTGCAGGAACATGAATATAGAGTCAGAAAACAACAAAACATATATGAACTCAGCAGAGTATGCACAATCCAGTCTACATTCTCTAAAATCTTATTACCCCTTCCTCAACTTTCAAAATAACGATGCTCATACAGGGAGAAATTAACTTGAAGCTCCTGAGAAACAAAACACAACAACATTCAGAACAAGGAATAGAAAATGAAAATCACAAATAAACAGTGCATCATGGAACCTAGCTGCATCATCATCATCACAAAAAAGCAAGGAAGAATTGATTGGTTCAAAGATCGCGAATCATTGAAATTGAGTGACACGAGACACGAAGCATGCCCAGATGAAAATAAAGTAAGGAAATTTATAACGAATAGTCCAAAGCAAGTGGGTGGTAGCATTGGATTAGCAAGATGATGAAAAAGAAAACCTTTTAAGTTTAACCGTGCCAGAAGCTGCTTCTTTGAAACACCCATCACTTTGTGAAGAATGGAAGAGGCGTTTGCAGAGGGCAAAATCTCCGAATCGGTTACCACACAACAGCAGCAGTGCACATTGCACTACTTAAGTGTAGAAAAACTATATATCAGTTTTTGTTTTAATTACTTTTGTGTACTGTTTAAAAATATTATTATTGGGCTTTATATATAATCATTAAATTTAAATAATTTTTTAGTCTCTAATAAATTTTAAATTCTGCCTTTGATGTTTAATAATTTTTTATTATAAAAAAATCTTATTTAGTCTCTGTATTAAGTTTCCTCTTTTTAATAATGGAGTGTTAATTCTCCATGTCAGATTTATCATCACATTTTATACGATGAGGTGTCTTTCCGAATGTATGTAATAAATGGTTTATGTCAATTAAATGGATTTGAACATAAAACTTTGTCTTTTAAACCCAGTAGGTGTAAGGAAATGAAGAAAACAAAAAGATTTCTTATTATGTTGGTGTGAAGCTCCAGCATTAATAAATGGGCTTTGAGGTTTTGGATAAACATTTGAGAAATTTAAAGTGGAAGAAACCTTTGAAAAACCATTTGGTGGTACAGTGATTGTTTTAAGTCGTGCAGAAATTATAATGGCCACCATCGATTCTTAAAGATTATGTAGAAATCGGAAAGTGTTAAAATTGACAAAAAGAAAATGAGACTAAAATGTGATTCAAATTTACAAAGTGAAAATGATATCAAGAAATTTGTATCAGTGTTTGTTTGCCAAAACCACTCTTTATACATGATCAACTCTACATACTAATTCCAAGAGTGACATCTCTAATAAGATAGAAGAATTTTATTTGTGATGATTTATTTTAGAACTAGATATTCTCTCATCCTATTAACAAAATAAAAAATAACTTAAAATTGTTTCTAGTGAAATTTTTTTTAAGAGTTTACCTGTTAAAATTCACTTTAATATTGTTATCTTCTACATAATTTTCTCAATCATATACTTAGTTAAAAACTAGTTTTACTTTTTTAAATTCTGGTATTCAATATAAAACATAATGATATATTTGTAAACAATTTTCAAAATAATTTTTTTAATATCATTAAAAGAATTATCTTCTGATATTATAATGATATATTTGTAAAAAAAATTAAAATAAGTTTTTTATTAATATCATTAAAAGAATTTTTTAGGTGCAACACACGACATACATGTTCTACGTTTAAAAATAAGTTGCATGGACTGCTTTATACTTATTTAATTTAAAGTTGAATGCAATTAGTTTCAATTAAATTGATTTAAATGGAACAAAACTAAAACATGTGACTAAATTAATTACAAATTTCACCTCATATAACAAAACTAAAACCACGTGCTTTGCACGTGTCCTTTGAATATAAAACAAAGCAACACTTTAATAAGAACTTTTGGTTAACTGGGCCCGGGCCACGAGGAAACCCTCTTGGAGCCGAAAGCTTAGGGTCAACAGTTCACACATTTTAGATGAAATAATTGTTTTTTTAGTAAAATTTTGTGGGCTGGACGGTGAAGAAGAAAAGCGGTGTCGTGGGCTTTATTGTTGCAGACAAGCCTGTGTAGTTACATCGCAAATCTAATATGCAGATAACAAATTGCTTTTTGCTATGTGTAATGGAGCCACGTGCAAGCTAAGCAAATTCATAAAGACAATGACAGCACTGTTTATAATCTTGGAAATGTATGATATATATGTTTCCTTGATCGACATGTCTGTTCTTTAATCAATAATTGAAGTTTGATTCTGTCTTTCAAATAGAATCGTAATTAGAAACATCATTTTACCTTCAAATTAATCAAACCATTAGTAAGAAGAGTTGAGTAAGAGGATGATCTTATCTATAAGGAAATGGAATTATAGGTGAGTGCAGAATAGAAATGTACTGCTATTATTATTGGTTAATAACAACTTCACTAAACTCTGCCTTAATAAGGCCAAGCCTGGATCATTAAACCCATGCTGAGTGTTGGATCTTGCCTTTCTTTTTCTTGGGATATTATTCTTTGCCACAATCATTTATGTGAAAAATGAGAGAACCCACATGAAAAACCAGAAATAATAGTTTCTACTTTTCTGTGACTACACAATAATCATATCCGAAATGTCTTTTCCCAGAAATCCCAACATGTAATTAACAGAACAAATAGCAGTCCTAGTACTAAACTTGAAATGACAAATACCAATAGTGGTCGTTTTCTGAAATGCTCATACTAATAAAAGCATCTTGTTCCTTGGATTAGCATAAATTGGTACGGTCACCAAATAAACTATTTGACATACTTCCAAAGGGGGACTAATCTGCAGACAATACCACACTTTGTTGGGTATAATTGCATTAAGCAAGGTAACCCCTTGTTAATAACAAATAAGAAACCCCTTTATTTATTAGGTAAATTACAAATCTTGGATTTGATTGACGGTTTGAGCTCACATGTTGTGTCTCAACATACAACGTTTAAATTGTCATTTAGTTATATCATTTTCATGTGCATGAAATAGAAAAAGATGTTTAATTAAAATTCTTGCATTAGGGACATAATCCTAAGTAGGGCCAAGAATGTAGATGCATAGAAGCATAGGTCCCCTAATTTTAGAGTATAGTCAAAGGAATGGGTTGGTTGATCCTCTGGCCACTCTACATATCTTTGAACATGTAATACCAAAAGCAAAAAGCTTTTTTCTGTACATTTCCATTGTGAGAAAGCACCCATGAAGGGCACCTTGTTGAGACTCAAGACCAGATACAATGTAAAAGGAACAAGTCAGAATGGGATCCCATGCCCTCGCCCATTTCATTATAGGACAGGTCATGTGTGCTAATTGCTAAATTGGCTCAACTCTTGTTATTCAACTTCATACTAACACCAAAAACCATCAAACTTTGTCTTTCCTTCTTCTAATTATGCAGATGCTATGTGGTTTCCTCTATAATATATTGTCTATGCGCGTTAATCTTCCACATGAAACACCAATGAAAGTGTTGTGTTGCTTGTATCAAAACTCATGATTTGGAAATCATTGTTTCTTCTCTAGATACTATGTATGCTACTAATGCAAACAACGTAGGCCATATTGAAGAATACAATAATTTATCTTAGATAGTTTAATAATCATCTTGGCGTTGGACTTAAGCAACCTTAAATGAAAGCATTCCCCAACCAAACCCAAAACTGTGGGAGTAGTCTCTGAAGTTAGAACAGTATTGATCAATAGACTGTTAAATCCACTGTAACACCAGATGGAAAGGAACTACAAGTTATTCCTGTCTATGTTCTCACCAAATGCATGCAATCTGAAACTTAAAACAGTTTAATTTTTGTATATTATCAGTGTAAAGATTTCTATACAGTTATCAATTAAATTACTCTTAATGTAATTTTTAAAGTATTATTTTAATTATGTAATAACTCATAAAAAAATGGTATAAAAAATCTTTATAACTTAAAATATTGAAACAAAGAAAGACATTATTGTTCTTTAGGTAGGGCAAAAGTGAGTAATTTTCTTCAAGACTCAGAATAAATGGTCCAAGAAAAGACACACACTTCAATGGTTCAATTTTCCACATTTTGTACGAGTATGATTCCCCCTTCTCGGTGAATTAATAAGCATCTCTGACATTTTCCCATGCAAATAACAGTTCCATTATTTGAGTATAAAAAACTGAAACTTACTGCTTTTCTTTTTTATCTTTTCAAATCCATAAACCTATTAATTAGAATACAATGGAAAGTTTAAAAGTCACAAAATAAATAATTATTTATTGGCAGATAATGTAACTTTTTTTTATATAAACGGAGCAAAGAAATTAAACTCACAAAAAATGTTTCAAAATAAAAACTTTTTGTTAGCGAAATTGTGTTCATAAAAATTTCCGTGCAAATAAATGGCTCCCCCATAAAACATTTCTTTCAGAAAAACATAAACTGATAAAAATCAAAGTAATTGACGTCATCGAACGCGTCTTGTTTTATGAAAAAGAAAAAAAAAACAGAAAAAGAAATGGATTGTACTTAGACATTGAAGGACATATTTTCCTCCCAGCATTTATAAACTACATAATCATACATCGAATACTATTATGAATTGGACATAACAAATATTGCATCAATAATACATATATATGTAAAAATCCACAAATGGGAGACCAAAAATTTTCTTATCCCATCACGAATTTCTTCCCTAGAATATGTAGTTTTAATTTGGTCACAGTCAGAGATTGATATCTTCATATAACAACACCTGACAAACGAATATGAATTTGTAAGCAAAAGACAAAAAAAAAAAAAATTGTGTTGGCCTGAAATCTCTCAGCAGAAACTCCACAAGCGAATGTCACTTTCTTCATACAGATCATCAAGCAACTGGGTTGAGTCAATATCAAAGAATGCCCCACTTAGCATTTGCTCAACATACTTTGGGGATTGCAACTCCTCCAAGCCATACCAAGATTCCATCATAGCCATTGATTCATTTGCTTGATCAGAGCTGATGGTAGGAGGAGGAGGAGTGTAGGCCCCAAATGGTGACAGAAGTGAGACATCGTCATCAATTTGGTCTAAGGGAGACGATGACATCGATGGGGATGAGGCCAATGAAGAGGAAGAGGTTGAAGCAAGAGGAGGAGAAGGAGGAGAAGGTGGAGAAGATGGAGAAGATGGGGTGGTAGCAAAAGCATTGTCCAGAAAGTTGTTGGCAGCAGCTGCAGCCACTCTTTGGATTGATTTTGGGGACATGACAGTGTCTTGAGGAATGTAGTGTGAGGAGCTTGAAGGAAAGTTGAGATTGGCTGAGGAGCCTTTAAGGCATAGTAGTGCAGCATCATAGGCTCTTGCTGCTGCCTCAGCAGTTGAATAAGATCCCAACCATATTCTAGTTTTCTGGTTTGGTGCTCTAATCTCTGACACCCACGAGCCCCAGCTTCTCATTCTCACTCCCTTGTACTTCTTCTTGTTGTCACTTGATGCTGATGATGAGGAAGATAGTGCTCTCAAAGGCTTTGATGATTCTGTGTGGATCTTGTTCTCTTGCTTAACCATTATGGTAGAGAGCTCAAAAATGTTAGCTTTCTTCAATGGAGTGAAAGTGTTTGAGTGAAGATTGGTTCTTTGAAGAGAAGATTTGTTGAAAAGGTATCTTCTTGCAGCCTTGTGTGAAAATGGTTTGAGTGAAGATTGGTTCTCTGGTGTGAATAAAAAGGAGTGTGAAGATCTGTTGAAGTGTGGCCTTTTGGTTTTCGTTCTTGCAAGTGGAGAATGAAGCATGTGGGAGTGGAGAAGTAAGGATGTTGTATTTATAGATTGAGACTTGGTTTTAAGGTAGAAAAATTTCCATGGTCAAGATGGGAGATTGTTGCCAGATGGATTTTACATAAATTAAATTTAATACAGAGGACACAGTTCTTAAAATGACATTTTTGTCCTTTATCTTAGTGAAGCTTCCTTCAGATACGTATTATATGGAGAGAGAAAAAACTTGCAAATAAAACAATTAAGTAAACCTTCATTCTAACTATAAAAAAAGATCTAGTAAACTAGGTTCTTATGCAGAAGATGCTACATCATTCAGGTTCTTATTATTATTATTAATTTTATTATTGTTGTTATAATTGAATTTGGGTGAGATATTGAGTAATAGAAGTATAGAAGCATAAAGATGTAATAATGCGTGTTTTGACAGTGAAGTTTTCAGAGCAGTTACTGGTACGACCAAGAAGACTATGGACGACAACTATGAATGAACAATTTTTCAAACATAAACAACAGAAGTTAATGGTTTAGACTCAAAATTAACATCACTGTCCTTTTCAACTCTGAATTGTCATTGTCTTTATCTTCCGCCAGTGACATTCAATAATCTTCTCTTAATTAACTGAAATGGTAACAATATATTTAATACAATTTTAATGATTTTTCTAAAGAAATTAATAATTATACACTGTAAATGTAAACATAGAATCCAATAAGAAAACGCGGTTGAAATGAGTTTTAAGACAGCTATTAAAAGATCAGTAGTTTTTAAAAAATATATATTATACTATTTCAGTCTCAAAAAAATTTAATTCTTTCTATAAATTGAAAAAATAGTTAATTTGTTACTTTTTGAAGCAGTTTTATTAAAATAATTTTACTCTATTAATAAATGCTATATATTTTATATTTTTTGTTTGCGCCTTATTTTTTCTATTAATATCGGTATAATTTATTTTGATTTAGAAAACAAACTGATACTTTATTGAAAAATAAAAAATTCAAATTAAATTTATAGTAATTTTAGTGTAGATATAATAGCTGTGATTAAATAATGTTTTCTCCTTTTTTATTAAATAATGTTTCCTCTGTTTTATAATAACTGAGAGGTTTTTTTTATATGTTAATAATAATAATAATAAATATATTTCTTTTTGAAATACTCCCTAGCAATAAATGCTGATATATTCTTTAACATACTCCAATACATTCTTTAGACTATTAAATTCAGATAACATCCACAACATAGGTAACAACTGGGGGAATTTATATCTATCAATAAAAAAAGTTTAAATATTTTTTATTTGATAAATTTACGATTTTTATATATCATTCTCAATAAATATTTTATGACGAATCTCGATAAAAAAATTACTTCTATTTAGTTTTTACCATTTAATTATTTTTATTTATTAAATACTTAGTTGTCAATTCAATAATTAAATAACACTGATATGTACATTTTTTTATTCTCAATAAATTTGACATCGGAGCATTGGCGTCTATTATAGGAAAAAAAATATTTTTTTCTTATTACACTTTATCCCTCGAGCTAATTTACCTTTTTATTTATTTCTTTTAATTTTTCCTATTCAAATGTTAAGTCTAAAGAGGAAATGAGTAGAATAATACATTATTTTCAAAAATTATTTTGCTTGAAGGAAACTAATTAATTAATGTGATGTAAACAATGTTTTTTTTCATTCAATTAAGTTTTCAATATTTTCCTTCTATATTTCCTATTTGATACCAAAAATCTAAAAAAAGATGAAAAATTAAAAAAAAAATCATATACTTATCATCTTCTCTCTTTTGATTTCACACTTAAATATAGATTTTTTTTTTTAAATAAGGAATACAAACTCTAAAAAAAGGAAAACATATTATTTACATCATATTAATTAATTTTTTAAAAGAAATAATTTTAAGAAAATACATATACAAATTCTATTCATTAATTAGCAGACAACTCATCATTTAGAAAATATAATAAGCTAAAATAAATTAAAAACAAAAACTTTATAAAGAATTAAAATGATAAAATAGTAAGAATTAAAAGAAAAATATAAAAAATTATTAAAATAAAAAAATACTATATATATATATCAGTTTTACATAATTGCTTATTTATCACTTAATAGAAATCTTATCATGTAATGGATTCAGAAAAATAATAGATACCTGAAATAAAATTTTATCATATCTGAATGAAAAGCTTATTATTTAATGGATTGAGGTAAATAGGAGAAACTTGAAATAAATTTTTGATCATATTTGAAAAGTAAAATATTGAATACTATTTAAGAATAAAAAGAAGATGTATATGGTGCTATTTCCCATATTAATATAATATATGTTGAGAGAGAAATAAGAATCTGTGTGTCACGAGGCAGGTTCCAGGATCTGCAGGTGGTGATGGTTGCTTAAGAAGAGTTTTAGAGTGATAAGAAGAAGTGCAGAAAAAACTTGAATGAAATGAAAACCCTTTTGCATATATGCATTCCAATCACACAGCTGTGCCTTCTCTGTATTCATCTCCAAAACCGCGTTCTGGGCCCTCCTTTCCCAAATCAAATGTGCCTTATTTTATGTCTCACACCAAACAAGGACTACTTTACAGTATTTATATTTAATGTTCTTTGCAACGCATTTCAATGCATTGTTTCCTATCGCCTGCGTTACTTGACTTTTGCACTCTTTCTTTGTCCCTCTTACCTCCATTAAAACTTTTCATTATTATTCGTTTTTTCATTTTAAGGTTTTCAATTCATTCTTTATATGTACGGCGCAGGACCAACCAGTTTTGCCTTTTGCTTTGCCAAATATGCCACCACACTTGCATGGATGACATATGTCCAACACTGCTTTATTCTGCTCATGAACATGGTTGATGCAACACATCATTTCCATCACCTCTTTCAAATTTAACCTCAGATTTCTACATCCTCAAAAATTGTATTTTGATGATCCTATTATCTCCAAGAATTAGTCTCTTAACTTTCTGTTTATTTCTAAGTTGAATCCTGGTCCAATTCACACGTTCATGGAGAAAAGGAAACCCTACCAAGAAAAAGGACGATGATGTTGATGATGATACCGCAGACAATTAGTCCACTGTCTACCAAACAGCAAATCAAGAAACCAAACAGTTGGCTTTGACTGTTAAGAAGACAATAAAGGCTGTGTTTTAAGTTGTTTGTGGTTATTTTGAGTTTTGATTAGTAATGGTCAACATTGGAATCTTAATCTTTTAGTTTCTATTTAATCTTTTATTCTAACTTTTTCGATTTGTTTAGTCTCTAAGTTGTGGTTTACTTTCTGCTAATATTTTCTTTTGTTAATACAAGTTTTGCTGCATAAAACAACCAGTCAAAACTCTTTACACACTACTGTGATATCATCATCGTGCTAAATATATAACCAGGTTCAACTCCATGTTTGGATTTATTTAAAGACCTCATTTTAAAGACTTAATGACGCAGAATTTTACTTTTCAGTAGTTTATTTGCTTTAGGAAACTTCTATCTTTACTTTTTATAAGAGAAAATGATGAATCTCAAGGAGAAAGTTTAATTCTAATTATTGTAATTTCTCTTATGTAATGAATATTTTAATTTTTATATTTTATATATTTAACTAGTTCTTATTATAGAGATATTATTTATTGTGAATTTTAAAATATTTATAATATCAATATTTAAATTGTTATAGAAAAAATATGATTAAAAGTTAATAGATTCAAATCAATTATGAAATTGATATTGAAAATCAAATATTTTTATATTAGTTATTCATAAAATTGATATTATAGGTATGAACTTTTAAGATGTGTTGACAAAAATATTATAATTATAAATGGTGTTTTTTATCATTATTATCCTTCTGTTTTGTTGTACTAAATAATAAAGATATCAATTACCGTCAATATCAAGTTCGAAATAAAACATATTTGGCTTCTGTTTTATCATCTATTATTTTTAAATTCACTATTTTTATTAAACTTGTTGTTATCTCATATTTGTTAGGTTTGTTATACTACATTATTTCTAAACTCTAACTATTGAGAAAATAATAATTGAAAAAAAAAATTATAACTATTCATGAGAATGATAACAACTCACCAACAATAAGGAAAAAATGAATAATATAAAAAGATAATGTTCTAAGAGAAAACGAGTAATACTAGTTAAAAAAAAATTATAAGAAAAGATAAATATTTTTGAAAAAAAAAAGATAAATATTATTAAGGAAGAAGATAAAATATTTCAATATAACTTTTGATTTACTTGAATAATATAACTTCAAATTATCACACTTTTCACAAGTTGGAAAACTACATAGAAATTTAATTTCTTATGGATTAAATTGGCACATATTTATGCATTTGGGGACCAAAATGATGGATCATTGACCTTAAAAATAATTGATGTGTTGATTATGAAGGTGGTAAACAAAAATGAAGTGTTATTTTGAAAGTGTGAAGGGAAATTAACAGCTTGCAGTGTCCAAGAGAGTGCACGTGTGAAGGGAATACTGTCGTCGTCAAATCCGTACGAAGGCTTTCCTCCTTCTCTGCTTCCTTCAGCAGTTGTCACACGCTTTGGTGGAAGACACAGAATATGCATCAAATTTGAAGCAATCTCACATGCCTAATTTTAAAGTTAAACTAGAAAAAGAAATTGAGGTACACATAATTTTTAATTTGGTGGCATCCAGGGTACGGTCTTTGACATCCCATATAATAATTATTTCTCATTTCTTTAATTGCCACACTCATTTTCTTTATCATATACTTTTCATTAATTAAATCCATAATATATTCCCAAACAAAGAAAAATCTAGTTTCATGAAAGTTATCAGAAACTTCTTTATTTTCCAAACGGGATTTAGCCATTTCTGGAATTAGCTGGACCATCTCCAATTCCCCTTACTTCAATGGCTACCTACCATGCATGTGAACTCATCAACATCTTCAGGGTGAAAATTCTTTATTAGATTAACGTTCGGTATAGTTGAATCTTCAAACTTTAAAACGTGAAAGGTAATGTTCTTTTTAGTTCTTTAAAAATTAATACTCTCTTTTTGGTCGAAATAGTTCTTTATTTTCAACCTCATTTCACACATTTCATACATATATTACTCAATGTGTTGCTAATGTTGCTAATGTAGAGATTAAAATCTATATTTTAATTTGATGATTAGTTAGTGAAATTAAAAGTTCTTAATGATTCTTTTCAACTCTCGATAAAGTCTAAAACAGGTCAATTTCCTTCCAACAGATTCATTATTCCTTGTGTTTGAAAAACTATCACAGGACAAAAGCTACAATACCAAAAAGGCAACAAATAGTTCATCTCCAATCACAGTCACAAGTTACATATACCAAACAAAAGATTGTGGATGCTGAAATGAAACCTAAAGTTTATTTTGTGTGCTTCTTTCCTTCACGATATCAGCAAAACAATAGAAAACGTGTAGCCATTATTATGCTGCCGAAGTCCTTGACCATGAATGTTGTTAATGCATGGTAGTGGGATTTTGATAATGAAAAAAAGTTGCAGTTTCTCTTTCCTAACTGGCCCGTACCGACTAAGAGACCTTCCGTACTCAAACCCTAGAAAACGACAAGGAAATAAATGGTGGGGTCAATTGGATTGATTAGGATGCATAGATTGAATGCCCTAGAAGTGACCTCACCAAAGAGCCATGCATGCATTTGGGAGTTGAGAGTGAATTGGAAACTGTCTAGTGTCATCTCATTCTCATAATCTAAACAAATGATTTGGTTTAACAATTGTGAAGATATTGAGATTGTGATGGGGCAAGATGAGGTATGGGCGAAAGTACACTCAATGATTTTATATTTGGAAGGTTGTTGGCTCAGGGGAATGAAGAGGCAAAATCCATGTGGGGAGGGGGGTGTTGAGTTCATGAAATGGTATATATTTATTCTTAAAACTTATAATCAGTATTAAATCTCAGAGTCTCTGTTTTGCTACAGGAAAAGGATATAGGGTGAAACTTCCAAGAAAAAAATGTAATACCAATGGGTAGTGTCAAATCAACAACCATATCCATTGTGATAGCCAGTGTTTGATAGCTGTTTTTTATGTCATGCAATAATATATGTTTCATGGGGCCACCAACACCAACTTCATCTTCAATCTTGATCCACTACCATTAAGTGACCTTCGTATGCTTCTTCGTACTACACAACATGATCCATTTTTCTTTTAATTTTATTTTCAATTATATCATCATCTTATTTATGGTACAAATCATTCCAAGGGACAAAACAAAAGAAAAATTATACAAAATATTCTATTTTTCTCGAACACGACCTTAACAAGTTAACCTTTTAACTTTAAGATGATGGATTGGTAATTTTTGTCATATACCTGTAAATAATGAATAAGGACTTCCCTTTCTAGTTTCTTCCTTTTCCATATTCTCCTCATATATTTGTTTTCATTTGTCTTGGACAGAAGAGTGAGTATAGATAAACAAGGATGAAAAGACAAGACGATGCGAAGACATGAATGATGACATTTAAACTAACATCATAGATGCTATTTTAGCAGAAAAATTCATGCACGGAACAAGTCCCATTTCATCTTTTGACATTTTTCTAGTAAACTATCGCTACTATCAGTATCCGAGCTTAAAATAGTCCCGGTGGAGTTCCACTTTCAGCTCAACACAAAATGATTGAACACGACAAAAACAAAATGGGGTAACGAATTTTGATGGGAAAGATACGATTTAATTAAATTTAAGGTTGTTCAGTTGGAATTTTCCTGATATATATAATTAGGGAAGGAGGGCATGGATTCAAGAATAATATATTTATTGAGAATTTGCTTGAAGAAATGGTGGGGACTGGGGTAAGTCCATGCACTGCAACAGTGCAACCTACGATTGTTTTGAAATTGTAGACAATTCTTTGAAATTGTTTGAGATGAAGGATGATGGTTTTGGGGATGAAAGAGAAAATTAGGAAAGAAAATAGATCCTCTAACATAAGATGAGAGAAATGAGTCACCATGGACAGAATGGATTTGAATTTGATACACTTGAACATTCAATGTGCCAAGTAGATTAATTCTACGAGGATGTTATGGAGAGTTGATTTTATAAGACCTAGTCTAAAATAACCAAGTTCCAATCTTTCAAAGTTCAAAATGACTACTTACTCACTTTAACAGATAAGTCTCGAGCGCAAAAGCGTCTGTATGTTCAAAATGCCAAACTTATAATCAAACTAAAATGAACGCTAGCTGTTATTTTTAAATTAAAAAATTGCATTATTAATAAATAACTATTTAAGAATTATGTTTTAATACAATGTAGCATTGAATCAAATTAGGATGACTCTTGAGTATAATTCAAACTTGTTCGCAAATAATTTCTTAAACTAGGCCCTAACTAAGTCACGTTGAGCCAAATCAGATTAATGGGACAAAAAGGGTCACGAACACCCCTATTTTCAACTATAACTTTACCTATTTATCGTGCTAGCAAATGCTTTATTTACTTCTGAAGATTTTACATACCATCAAAGTTTGAAACTTATGGACAAATGCAGAGAGTTAGGTTGGGTCTTTGGCCCATGATAGACAATTATATATGACTTAACATCGAGACCAAATAAACTTCATAGAAAAATACTCGTGGTCATTACAATTCATAAAAGTACAGTAATAAATATGTATCATCCCTAGTCCCCACCATGAGTGAATTGAAGCAACAGCTAACCTTATTTTTTTCCTTTTTGAAGGTATCAGATATCAATGTTTCTGTTTATCCCTACAAAGGTTAGACGCGGTTTTCCTATATTGAGATAAGAAACTCAGGCCCCTCCATAATCAACTGGGGGCATTAATGTGAAGCTTCCGTAAATGTACTCAAGGAACTTATCAGAGACTCGTACACCTGTATTCCCTTCATGAACACAGTATCTTTTAAGTGCTGCAAATGAAAGAAACGGAGTTAAAAAACATATATACTACAGTAACAGAGTTGATGAGGAATGAATGAGAAATGCATAATGATGAAGTATAGAAAGAATTATTTAAACCTCGTTGTGATCATGAAGCAAGATGGGGGTATTTTTCATTGGGGAGAAACCGAGTGCAGGAATTCCTTTCTGTCTGAGGTATCGTGCATCAGTTGTGGATCCAAGAATTTCAGGACTTGAAAGTTTTTCTCCAACAGATGTGATAGCTTGCTTGAAAACTGACCACCATGGATTGGAATCATTAGTTGCAGTCATTAACGGGCGTCCCATGTAGTCTCGAATGGGTCCTTTCTCAGTAATCTGCCAAATTTGGTTGCCCGAAAACAAGACAAATAAATTACAGTCAAGAAATTAATGACAAAGACAATGATTTTATGTTTTAACAACTGAGTAACATGTAACAATATACAGGAATAAAATAAGACCACTTAGTGTAAAGAAAAAAGCTTACAAGCTCTTGTAGTATTCATGGTGTTCATCATTCAATGTCAAATGAAACTACAGAGTGGCTAAAGCACGAAAACCCTATAGTGGAATGGAGGGGAACAAGATGACTAATATTATTGTTGAGACACCTTAGTATGTGTTTTGGTACTTGTTATATCGTATTCCCAGAAACATTGCAATTTGCAGTGTTCTGAAACAACTTGAAGCTCATTATGATTTATGCGGGCTCACCTCTTCAATGGCTTTGACAAATATTATTCAATTGTAACTGTTTTTCAATTTATGAAAAGTTTTCAGCACACAAGAACATAAGTTCATTGACAGTTTATTACGAAAACATTTATTAGAGGCTAACTGTTGGGATTCATTTGCAAGGCCTTGGACTCTCCAACTATAATAGCTAGCTTTTGTCATCAAGTATGAGGATTACAGTGGCTAGCTCTTGTCGTGTGGTTCTCCCAACATTTTTATCAATTGCTATAAGAGTTTTGCACCATGTCTGTCAGTTGTAAACAAGAGATGCAAAAAGTGCAATGCTGATGCGAGACTAGTCAAATGGCTAGAGCATAGCCAACCTAGGCTGCAACCATGAGGTGGGACCTTAGGACCCAATTGCAATGTGGAACTTGAACCCTACATAGGAACTACGGGAGTGAGCTTTATTAGGCCTTGGACTCTCCAACTATAATAGCTAGCACTTACGGTGCAATTCTCCCATTGTTCTTATCATTGAGTTTTATAGTTGATACATCCATATGAAAATATAAAATCTACTTGAGAATACCATATATTTAATAGAAACAATTATGCTTTGTTTTCATTCATCATGTAAAGTTAGTGGCCTTGACCTTATCTTATGAAGATACTTGAAGCCTTTAAGACCTCTACAACAAAAATCATCCAGGAAAATGAGGATTTCATAAACTGAATGGAATTCATTTAGCACAAAAACTCCAAATCTATTTCATATCTACCATATCCCTCTCCATCAAATTAAAGAGTCAAGATATTCTGTTGAATTGCTTGTTAGCCTAAGATTTTTTATAGATGAAGAAATTCCATATGTCATTTCTGGTTGCAGTTTCTTGTGACCATTTCATATGCATCACACAGTCCTTTATCAATACTGATAATCTTTTAGTTCATTTTTTGTCTTCCTTTTTACCCCAGAGAGCATAAAAAAAGTAGTGAATTCTAGTATATGAACCAACGAAACCTTTCGTTCAGTAATCACGAGACCAATTTTTTGAGCCTAAGATTTTTTCTTAAGGCTGACTTATAATAGCTCTACAAAATCAAGAATTGAAATTGAAGTACATATTTATATTTTTAATTATGAAATTATTTGGCGATTTTGTTATTTTATGACTTTTGAAAGTGTTTTGCACTGTTATTTTCTATCTTGTGTATTATATATTTCTAACTTCAACTACTTATTAGTATAGTTGAAGTTAATGCATAGTAATCAATACCAAGAGATTAAATACCCAAAATATAGAACTGAATAAGTATAGCACCCATTTCACCTACCTAGAAAAGTGTAATCAACACTAACTCCAAAAGAAGGTTAGTGAAATTATACCTTTTAAGGATTGAAATTTACCCATATTGTTACCTCAGAAAATTTCCTCTCACCACAATATTTATGTTGAAATTATAAGGATTAGATGGATTTGGAGAAAACAAAGATTCTAAATAGTTATACTGATGAAACATATAACAGGGTACGTGTTACATTCAGTTACAACCAAATTACAAGGTATGTGCTGCTGCATGTTCCTAGGTATGCCAAAGAGCTCCATGTCAACTATGGACAATAGTGTGGGAATATGTGGTGGTTCTCTTCAGTGACGGGATCCAGAAACTTTTATTTGTGGGCAATATTCACTCATATAACTTAAAGGGCCAATATTCACTTATAAACTCAAAGGGCGCAATACTCATATTATAGATTTTTTTTTAACTACAGTCAAATTATGGAAGCCATTTATAACTATACATATATATTACAGTAAGAAATTAAAAACTTTGTGGGAGAAACTGCCCCCAAAGTCTCTAAAATAGATCTGTCCTTGGTCCCTTCATAGTTATAAATCTTGGATGGTGGCATGTAGCAGCCAATAAGCCCTGAAAATGCTATAGCGGGATGGCCATCACAGAAATATATAGGCACGAATTTGAAATTAAAAATTTACATTATACGCACAGACGAGTAACATAGTTCCAATACGAGACTCAAGTCTCATACCCTGAAGTAGTATCCTAACTATATTCTAAGATACACTAAACATATTAATATGTCCTACTAACACTTGGTAACAAGCTAGTTGCTAAGTGAGCCTCAGCTTAGTGGAGGGAGTTAGAATGTTAATATTATTATTATTGATGTTAAGCTAGCTAGTTAGTAGAAATACAAGTGTTAGATTAGCGTTTTGAATCACAGCATCACACCCACATATATCTTTCCTCCTTTCCACCCAAATCTGGCCCAATCCTTAAATTTCAACAAGGTGCATCCAGAAGCAAGATTGAAGCAAAAATAAAAAACAAAATCTATTAATTTAGTACGCAACATGTCATAAAAGAGTTAAAGCTTTAATACAAGCATAAAAAAAATACTAGTTTACAAACCTTTCAAACTTGTAGTTAGAAACACAATCCCTGCCTAGGGTGTGATTTTCCAGTTTCTTTCAAGATTGACTACCTAGCAATCATAAATAGTCATGCTATACTACTAGTTAAGTATCACTATCTGTCGTTTTGACGGACCTAGTACCATAGACGTAAAATGAAGAGCTATATATCAGCCAACAGAAATGGAATGGATCTGTTTACTTCTATTTTCATTTCCTGTTTCCCATTTTCAATTACAAAATTACCATTTTGTTTTCAAAGATTTGTGCAGAAAGTAGAGAAAAAACAAAAAAGAAAATGTTTTCAATTTTCACATGCCAATCTTTGAAACAGAAAATAGATTGAAACTGAAAACTAACTAAAATGTAAAAACAGAAAATGAAATCAAAAGTAAACAAACCCATACATAGCAAATGTTTTAATTCTCTGCATGATGCAAAACAATACAAGACAGCAGTACCAGAACAATGTCTTAGTACCCAAACAAGGGATCCAAATTCCTACTTGAACAAAAACTGCAGCAATTCTCAGATCTTTTTTCATCAAAAATCTCACCTCATACGACATATTCCTAACAGTCGGCGCCCATTCCTCAGCAATTCTCCTCCTCATCTCGTCGGGGTCCGTCGTCGGTGTCAGCCTCAGATCAAAACCAGCCTCCGCCTCCGAAGGTTGCACGTTCATCACAAACCCCTGCACAAAAAACACACCATTCGTTCCAAAACCAAGTTCAATCATATCAAAACCAAATCAAACCAAACCAAACCAAGCAATCCCAAGCTCACATTATCAGAAGCAACACCAGCCTTAACATAAACCGGATTCACCGAAACAACCTCAGCGTTCAACGCTTTCCCAGCCTTAACCACATCAAACTGGCTCTCCCTGAACCTACTCACAACCTCCAAACTCTCCATCAGATTCTCCATCGCACTTCCATCGTACAACCTCGCCCCATGCCCGGGCGCTCCCTTGGCCCGGATCTTCACGTTCCACGGAATCCTATCCGCGTAGAAAACCCTAAACTCGTCGCCGGGCGAGGCCTGCCCCTCGTCGAGCGCGAAGCCGACGTTGAGGCGAAGGAAGTCGTCGGACTCGACGAACTTAGCGGCACCTTCAAAGCCGCCGATCTCCTCGTCGGGGACGAGGGAGATGTGAACGGTGCGGAGGGGGGAGAAGGCGCGGGCCTTGAGGTTGCGGATGGCCTCAAGGTACTGAACGGCTATGCACTTGTCATCCTGGGCGCCGCGGGCGTAGACAGCGCCGTCGGGGGTGCGGTGGGCGGAGAAGGGAGGGTGGAGCCACTTGTCGGGCTCGGCGGGGACGGAGTCGAGGTGGGAGTTGAGGAGGAGGGAAGGGAGGGAGGGGTTTGAGCCGGGCCAGGTGAGGAGGAGGAGGGGCTTGCCTGGGGTGAACTCGATGGTCTTGGAGTCGAGGCCCAGGGAATGGGCCTGGGCTTTGAGGAAGGAGACTGCGGAGGAGTAGTCGGGGGTGGGGTGGGCCGTGTTGATTCGGAGGTAGCGCTGGAAGCGCGTGATGGGAGTGTCTTCTTCTTCTTGATGTTGGGTTGCGGCTGCGGTGTGGAGGAGCGAGGAGAAGAGGAATATGAGATGGAAGAGCGAGAAAGCGAGAGTGAGAGTGCGAGAGTGGAAGTGTGTAGTAGCCATGGACATAGGACAAAGCAAGTCAATGCAGTTCCCCTGAAGACTCTGTGGAGGATCAGAAATAGTTATACCATGAATTCTCAATCTCACTATTAGATTCGATTTTCATAAATTCAATCTCACTAGTCACTGTCTATACCTATGTTAAACAATTTATGTACCTACTCTTCATTATTGCTATTGTTTGTCATTGCTCACTCTTCATTGACACCCAATACAATCACCAAAGCAATGTTAAATTTAGGCAATAACAATCAACATTAATCTCACAATCATACCATTCCATGTCTCTGTTACTGCATCACCTTCATTTGTGAGTCTCAACTTAATGTATGATATTTGAATCTTGAATCTGCAGTTGTTTGATGCTATGTATGAGCCTGTTTCACTTTCTTTAGACTTTTCCTTTCTCGTTAGTCATGTTTGTTGATGAAGAATCTTGAAGCTAGAGGATTTGATCATATCAATTACTTTGTTGATGATGCAATAATTGATGTTAAAAGAGTTTCATCTTTTATTAGGGTTATAATGTGTATGTCACATATATTATAAGTGATTTTGTTTAGATTGACTAGTTAAGTAAGCCTATTTTAAAGGTTTTGAGCAAACTTGAGCTCACTTAATAGTAACCATTTTACAAGTGTTAATGTTTCTAACTAAAGAAAATTTCCAAACCAAGTTTTCACCTTAGTCAATAAAGATATTTTTCATACATACACTGAAAAACTATATAATAAGATGCCTTATTATTCGACCAAGAAAAAAAAAGTATTTTTTAAAATAAATAAAGAAGTATTTTATCATAGTTTATTAAAAAAATTATAAAAAAATATTTAAAATTAAATTTGATTTTCAAAATCATGTAAAAAAATATATTAATATCTTGTAACATTTGTTTGACCTTTTAAAATATTTATTTTTTTCTTAAATCAAACAAATATCATAAACTATTAAATTAATCTTTAATTATTTAATATATATATATATATATAAACATTTATTTAATCACAAGATATTGATGTTATCTTTGTATATTTTTATTTTTAATAAAAAATTAGAATTACATAATTCTTTATATAAAATAAATGTTTTTCTTAAATTTAATATTTTTTTAGTTTTTAAATTTTAGTATTTTTTAATATTGTGATATATATATATTATTAATTTTTATAATTAACATGAAAAATAACATAAGATAATACGAATGAATATAAATATTTTTAAAAATCATATAATGAAGAAAAATAATAAAAAATATTTATTAATATCATAAATTGTTATATAAAAATAAATATTTAATTAAATAAAATTTATTATATTTAAATACTCTTTAATAATTAAATGTTAATTATAAAATAATGCATGAGTTCATATATATATATATATATAAATAATTATTTAAATATATAGAGATAATATAAAAGAAATTTAAATAAATTTTATTTTATTTTTAAAATATTAAATATATAATTTTTAAATTATTATATATATATATAATATTTTAATTAATAAATGTAGATATAAAAAGAATATTATGATCATATGTATATTTAAATAATTATTTAATATATAAAAGTAATATATAATTATATTAAAAATGTTGATATAAAAGTTAATTAAAATATATTATTTAAAAATTAAAAATATTTATTTATTATTAAATTATTACTAAAAGAAGTATATTTATATATATATATATATTAATATTTATAAAATTATTATCATAAATAAATTTCAAAGATATATAATTAATTAATATTTTAATATTAAAAAAAAATAATTTACATATATAAAATAAATATTGATACAAAGATTTGAAAAATAAATCTTTAATATTTAATTATTATTATTAAAAAATTTATATAAAAAGATTTTTTTTTATCAATATGGTTATTTGGAATAAATTTTTGTATATTATACATCAAATATAAATAACATATATTATATTTAGGTAATTATTTACTATTTTAAAATAGTATAAATTACATATCTATATTAAAAATAGTATGAAAAAAATTAACTAAAATATTTATTTATTATTAATTTTTTTAAAATTATTCTTTACTAATTAATTATATAATTTTTTATTATATTATATTAAGAAAATTAAATTAAAAATTGAATAGTTTATATTAATGTTAAACCCTAAATTCAAATATTTAAATATATTTTTTAAGCAATCAGTTTATTAGTTTGTTCTATGTAGTGCAAATATTAAAGCAGGGTTTTATATGGTTAAACATATTATAAGTTATAAAGTTATATAATTGAGTACATTATAGTAAAAGGGAGGCTCTCTGTTACCACTCTTCATTTTTTTTATTGTCATTCTTTTTTACTCATATTTTTTTTTTATTTTTCTAAAATACCTTTATTTTAAAAAATTATTAAAAATATAATTTATTAATATTAAATAAATCATTTATAAAAAATTATTATTTTAATTATTAATAATAAATTTTTATATTTTTTATCAGTATATCTATAATGTTTATACAATATTCTTTGATAAATTTTAATTAATAATATTATTTATTTAATAAATTAGATATATTATTAAAATATTTATTAACATTTTAAATTATTAGACTAAAATTAAAATATAATAATTTTTATTAAAATATATTTTTAATTACTAATATTAATAATTTTCAATTTTTCATAAACTATATTGTTTTACATTTTCTTCTCTTTCAAATGTTGATGGTTCATGTTTGATAAAAATTGAAAATTATTATTATTAATATTAATAATTAAAAATATATTTTAATAAAAATTATTACATTTTAATTTTAGTCTAATAATTTAAAATATTAATAAATATTTTAATAGTATATCTAATTTATTAAATAAATAATATTATTAATTAAAATTTTTTAAGAAAAATGTATAAATATTATAAATATACTGATAAAAAATATAAAAATTTATTATTAATAATTAAAATAATAATTTCTTATAAATAATTTATTTAATATTAATAATTATATTTTTAATAATTTTTTAAAATAAGGATATTTTAAGAAAATAGAAAAAATATGGATAAAAAGGAGTGGTAATAAAAGAATGAGGAGTGGGAATAGAGCCTCCCATAATAAATTATTAAATAATAAAATGTGTGGCTGACCTTTCAAAGTTTTGAATTAAAGATAATGTGGGTTGTTTTAATCTAATCTAAAATTTTAATTCAAACACAAGATTTTTAAAAATAAAAAAAGTAATTTTCTTTTTATTCAAATAAGAAAATTTTAAAAGAAAAAAAATATCAATTAAAGCAATTTTTGTTTTTGAATTCGAAGATTCTCCATCTAAACAAAACCTCATATATTTTTATGAAAAATAAATATTTTCATCCTTTTATTTATTTTTATTCCTTCAACTCCAATTATTTACCAATGAAAAGAGTAAGTTATTAAATTGTTTTGACTGTTGTGTGGAAATTAGGGTTTCCTAAAAAAAAGTAACTCATTAAATTGTTTTGACTGTTGTGTGAAAATTAGGGTTCCATAGCACACTGTGCTTGAATTTTTACCTAAATTGACGGTCTTAATGTGAAAAGAGCATTCTTTAGGTGGCACCCTTCCTTACATGGACTTTCCTCAACAAATGTGATTGGTCGATACAAAGCCATGTAAGCTTCAAATGCGTCACAAACACCAAATCTCACACACTCATGTTGTCCTTTTTGACCAACACAAGTTAACTTCCAAACCTACCCACTTAACTTTTCCTCACCCCAACGCAAGAGACATACATCACAACACTACACTCAATTTAACAAGATCTGTCTGATTCCAAGGTCAACTTTGGCTAATGGCTCGGAACGTCATGGACCTTGGAACTGGAGTGTCTCTGGTGGTGTTTTTGTTATGCTTCACCTCGCACTTTTGTTTGCTCCCTGTTGCAGAGGCAGTGTGGTTTACAATCCCCAGTACGGGAACTAAGTGTATGTCCGAGGAAATCCAGAAAAACGTGGTCGTTTTAGCCGATTACTATGTTGTCACTGAAGAGGGTCCCCAGCTCAACACAGTTTCTGTCAAGGTGTGTTCATTAATCTTCCTAACCCATGAAAAATAAATATTTTGATCCAGCTGGTTGATTTAGAGTTGCATTGCTGGCTACTTTTGTTGTTGTTTGATTCCTTGTGCAAATTCATGTTGGTAAATTTTATTTCTGCTAACCATGTTATTGTAAGTAGTATCAACTGACATTTTTCATGCCTATTCGCCCCTGGGGAATCTGGTTGACTATCTTTGGTGGGATCTTTCCTCCCAATCACGTTTTTTTCATCCACAATATTTGAATTCGAGATCTTGATTAAGAGGACTTAATCCAAAACCACTTCGACGAATGACTTGTTGATTCATGTTGGTCAATTTGATTGTAGGTGATAACAGTTTTTATAAAATGGAAATTAATTTTACTAAGGGGGAAATCTGCTTAATTTTTGGTGCATTTGGTAAATTTGATGTTAAGAAATGATCCAAGATTACTGTAGTTCATACTAATCTCTACATGATAAGCAGTCTAATATAGGGAATTTTTTCCGTAAATTGAAAAACTCAATAATATGTTAACTTAAAGATTGATTAGTGGTATGAAAGTAGATAATAATTTTTTTCCTGTAACAGGGTACCAATCAAATAAACCAATGTCAATGATGAATAAGGGGTGTTTCTAATTTTCCTGACTACTCTGAAATTAAACAAATTTTTCAGCTGACTAGTTTCTGTCCAAGACCCCTGTTGCAGATTTGAGAATTGAGACCTCCCGTTTTATGATTTCTGATATTGTGATTATGAAATAAGGATATTGGGTTAAGGTATGAGTGTGAGTATAATTTTAAGGAATTCATGTTGATCATTTTTTTATTTTGCTTTGTTTTCTTTCCCAGGTAACATCTCCTTATGGGAATAGCCTTTACCATAATGAAAATGCCACACAAGGTCAATTTGCATTTACAACAGAGGAGAGTGGGAACTACGTGGCGTGCTTTTGGATGGATAGTAAACATAAAGAAGAGGCAACTATCAGCCTTGATTGGAAAACCGGAATTGCTGCCAAAGATTGGGAGTCTGTTGCAAAGAAGGAAAAGATAGAGGTAAACCAATGAATTTCATTCATCTTCTGTCATTCCCTTTGTAATATATATAATAGTTTTAATATGCACCATCAGTGTAAAAGTTTTTATGCTGTCACTAAAAACTATTGTTAATATAACTTTTAAGATAGTTATTTTAAGATTCAATTACCCTTTTGGTTCCTAGAATTGCAACTCCTTTTCCTTTTAGTTCCTGTAGTTTAAAACATCTCATTTTAATTTCTATAGTTCCAATATTATTTTATTCTTTTGGTCCTTGCCATCAAGTTTTGTGTCACAGCAACAAATGATATCACTCAATCATCATGCGGTCCACAACCCACACTCTCGCATTTATCCCTTAACCCTGTCTTCACTCAACAACCTGCATTGGTTCTTTTGCTGATGAATCGTGTAAATCAGGGATCTCCAACAGCACATAATGGTGTCTGTTTTTGACCGTCTTTGAATGGGTGAATCACATTCTTTTTTGTTATGCCACGGGTTTTTCCCAGTGTCAGAGACTAATCCTACATGTAATAATGTGAGTGCAGTTGATTGGACAAGTTTTTTGCTCACAATAAAACATAGGCTTCCTAAAACATGGATTGTCCTCCTCACAACGTGAGAGCACAGTGTGAAAGCACGTTGCTCACTCAACAACATCTGAACACAAGGTTTAAGTCAGCCACTATTTCCATACGAGTGAGCACAGGATGCCTGAGCTTGCTTCTCCACTTTTCTTAATTTCTTTCATGTTTCTTCAAACAGTATTAGTCAAAGCTTGATGGCGAGGATAAAAAAATGTAAATATAGAGACCAAAATGTGATGTTTTAGACTATAGAGACTTTAAGGAAAAGTTGTTAAAATTGTGAAGACCACAAAAATAATTAAACTTTTTATAGCAAATTTATGATACATGATAGTTTGTGATTCAATAATAGTATAAAGTTTTATTTACCGGTGCATTTATTATTTATTCTATATAAAAATGAAATTGATACATGTTTGTGTTTTGTTTTTAATTATTATTTATTAACTAATTAATTGTTTTTTTCTGCATTGGTTCAAGGGTGTTGAATTCGAGCTCAGGAAACTTGAAGGAGCAGTGGAAGCCATCCATGGTTATCTAGTTTATCTGAAGGATAAGTAAATATACTATCCCCTTACATTTTATGTTTGATTTAAACTTGATTACCAGGGTCCATTACTTCTTAGTTTCTTATTGTTAATCTGCGGCGTTTACAAAGTTAGCCTCTTCTTTGTAGTGATAATGTTGGACTCCTTAAAGTTTCAACCACTTAATATATAAATCAATTACATTTAATTAAAGGGCCTGCTGTTTTTGCTAACAAGAAATGACTCTTGGTGTTTAGCCCTTCACAATATCAGCTATCTGCTACCATTATGCTTGATGATTAGTGCATTTCAGAAATTCCTTTTCTTGAACTTTGTTGCAGGGAAGCGAGGATGAGAGAAGTCAGTGAAACAACAAATGGCAGAGTTGCTTGGTATAGCATCATGTCTCTTAGTATCTGCATTTTGGTTTCTTTGTTACAAGTTTGGTATCTGAAGCGCTTTTTTCTAAAGAAGAAGCTCATATAGATGTTGCTTTCATATGAGACTTCCTAATACAACATTTTTACTCAACTTTTGGATAGTCTAGGATGAATTCTATGTTGTATAGTTTTTTATTTATTCATACTTATTATGTATCATTTGGGGTGCCCCTGCAAAGGGATGTGTGGTGTTACATTTCAAATTTACTACATAGATATGCTGATATGCATAATTGAAGAGCTATGCTATTAGGGGCTAATTACAAACGGACTATGATATTTTTTTTTTTAATAAAACATCATCAGCCATATCTGAGACATTGAATCTCTTTAATATGCCACTTACAAATAAATAGCATATATAAAACTGTGTTGCTAGTGGATTCTTATATGGCTTCATATGAAGAAGCAATAGGCTTTGGTTCAAGTCAACAACTGAAGGAGAAATACGTGTTGTGAAGTGTTACATCTTCAAACTAAAGAGAAAACAGTGCAAATGAATATAATTGAATCCGATATATTTAAGAGACTGTTGCTACCTCTAGTTCTATACGACCCTTTAAATCATTTGACAATAATTTAAAATATTTAGTTCTAAACCAAGTTCATCATAGATATAGTAAATAAATTCAATCCATTCATAACAATAAAATGAGAAAAATAAATTGGATCTAAGCCATCCATTTACCTCTTAGAATTCATCCATTATTTTTTAACACAACATTCAAATCCCAAAGTTTAAATACACAGTAACTACATCATACTATTCATACTATTGTAACATATCTAAAATACTAATTTATATTAATATATTTCAAGATTTAAATTTAAAAAGGACTAATTCTATTATATTATTTGGGAAAACTAAATAAGATCCTAAGATATAAATTACAATTTTATAATTTTAATATTTCTAACTCCAACTACAACCGTTCTATATCTACTGTCGTCCATGGATTTCGGATATTTAAGATTAACACCTTATGTGTATTCCAAGACCACGGGCCTAACTGGCTGACTACTGAGTCTTTTCACCCCAGGGTCATCCATAAAACATCACCTCACCCATCTTACATCAGGGTAGCCTCACCAACTATCATAAGACAATTGGTAAGACCTCCATCGACCTTCACCACATGACAATCTTAGTCTATGTGACCTAGAGAGTCATTAAAGTCTGGATACCCTATAACATATCCCTAAATCCATATATACTACATTACTAATATCATACTCATATCATAAAATCAAACTCTTCTCAATAGGAGCACCAAGGTCTCATGCCAACTTAAATATCATTCATTTCATTATAAACTTCTACTCAATATGAACTATACGACTTCTTACCCATTTCATGCTCATCATTCTCAATCATACCTTTATACTCATTATTCATCTCAAATTGTACTACTCTGTAGTTCAAACATACTCAGGCAACCAAACAAGGAATTACAGCAATTCAAAATCTCACTATCATAGTAGTCATTTAACATATTATTCTGCATAACAATCTCATCAAATACCACTAGATTTTCAATCAAGTTACATTAACAATGCATTTAAAGTAATTCCCAACATCTCAGATTGACTTTATTATTGCAACATAAGCACACTCAATAAGAACAACAACCAAGTCCGTGGTCAATTACTCAAATTATAATAGTAGTCCAATTTAATAGGTTTCTAAATCATAGTATTCAATCCAAGTAGGGTAGATTTCACGTTCATTCAATACACCCAACATTCCACTCTTAGTCAAGGGTAGAAATCTAGAAACAGGTCACCTACTTAGTTCCTAATCCTATTAAACTTAATTTAAAACTAGCTTCCCTTGTTTAGGTGTGATTGTTCAAATATTTTTTTTTCCCCAAATCTAGGTTAAGTCCAATTGCTTTATTTAGAAATTTTACAGATAAACCACTTTGGTTTACTGGACCCAATTCATAAATTTGATACATTTAAACATGCTAAATCAACTTATTCCATTTTCCTTTTAAGAAAAATTGATGGGTTGGGTAGTTCATAATGATTCTTTTATAAAATTTCACAAATGAAACAAGAATTCAATTAGCTTAACTCAAACAAAATTCATCCCACACCAGTCAATTTGCTCCATATCAGATTATCACATTTTGTTCAAGAATTCAAACAAAATCATATCCTAAGTCTAGTCACAACAAATTAATTTAGGCCTGTTTCATAAATTATTGGTTCACTAATTCACAGTAGATTCTTCTCCAAAATTTCAATTAACCAACTCCAATTTATCACACCACCAAGTCAGCTCAAATCAGATTCATAAGTTTAACAAGGTTCTACTCAATTGAAAGTTATATCACCTTCCATTTCAAACACATCAATAATCACAATAAGCACAATTTGATACAAAGCAATCAATCCATCTAACTCTTACTCATTCACAATAATTTTAACATACATTTTAATATAAGAATTAGGAAATTTCAGCATAGTCAAATCACAAGTTCCACACCTCTCTCAAATCTACATATTTTCATACAATCTGAAACCATATTCTTATCATTCAAAATTTAAGCAAACTCAATTTGTAATAAACAAGTATACTATTAAACATGGATACAGTACTCAAATCATCACAATCTAATTTGTCAATTCCACAAACCATGACAACAATTCACAAGTGTAGATTCTTCAACCATTTAACACACTACAGATTCAATCACAGTTCAAGGTATATCAGTCCATAACAGACCTAAAATCATATTTCTCTACAATTCAAAACGCAACCTAACACTAGCTTCCCTTACCTTAACTATTCTTTCAAAACAGCTCAATGCCTCAACCAAGGAGTGAAATCCCAAGTGCTCAAGAGTTCCTAAACAACAAATCAAAAACACTAGGATGAAATCCCTCTCACATAGAATAATCTAGAAATAAGAAGAACCACATGCAGAGACTCAAACACTCCTAGGACAGCAGTCCCTTTCCAATCCTAAGAGCGAGCAAAATAGAGCACAGAAAATTTACTCAATGGAGGTTCCAATCGGTCCAAAATGATCTACTCTTCAAGAGTTTCCTTGTAGTATGCTCGTATATTTGATTTATGACGGGAGGGTGACGACTTTGGTCGAAGGAAACGTTGGTTCCCTTGAGCAGCTCCCTCTAGTGGTTGGCGTCATTTGGTTTGCAGTGGAAATGGTGGAGGGCAAGCTTCATCCGGCGAAGTATGGCGAAGAACTGGTCGACCTCCTACTCAATGGGGCCATCCTCATAAAGCTTGAGCTTATGCGATCTCTCTCTCTTCCTCCTCCCTAACCCTAACAGTGACCACTCCTCCTCTTCTTCTTACTCTTCTCTACATCTTCCATCATCATTGTCATCCAAAGCAAAGAGAATTTATTTATATATTTTAAAACTTATCTAACCAACTTTCATCCTTTGTTCAAGTCAATTAATTACTTTTTACTATGTCCTTAAAGTATTTTTCTTATAAGTGTATATATTCAATATTCTCTAAATAATAAAGAGAAATATAAAGAACTAATATCTCTAAAGTTATGTTATTGGGTTACAACTATTTTTGTTCTTTTATTACAAATTAAAATAGTTTCAATTTATAAGCTTTGCATCTATTTGAGGATTGTGATAAGTGTTTATATGTTCATGAAAAAGAGAGTAATTCAAAGCACTTTCCAAGGAAAAATAGAGATAAATGACTACAAAAGCCCCAGTTTGATTAATCCAAGTGCAGACCATTAAAAGTGAAGAAGAAAGTTGAAAATAATTGAAAAGATAAAAAAATTCTGAAGATAATTTATCTTTTATCTTTTATCTTTCATCTTTATGTTACAACCAACATCGGCCAAATTTTCCTATTTAAGGAGTGAGCCACGAAGCTTTCAAATCATCACTTCCAGAGAGGAAAACAACAAAGACTTTTAGAGTCATAGTCTAGCTTGGGAAAGCGTCCGGAACATCCGGAGGCAATTGAGTCTAGGGTCTTACTTTGTAATCTTCTGGTGGAGCGACCAACCATGAAGAGCTAAGGTACTTATTTTGTATAGGGGTTGGATTTTAATGTAACTCTTCATTCTTTTACATCTATTTGAGGCATTTATTATATAAAGGTTTTTATTGTGCGTTTTTTATGTTTATCTTTTGAAGAAGTATATTTGTGGGAACAAGGTACTTTTTCTGAAATCAATTTAAACCCCCAATTGACCTAATTTTGGGAACAAAATTAGGATAATTGGGTTTTACAAAATCTGATTTTACTGCTGAAATTTCTACTAAACTTTAAAGGAATTTAAAGGGTTTTGGGAATTTTAAGGGTTTCTGATCAAGACATTGACAGAAGCTAATATAATTTTGCTAATTATAATAAAAACTTTAATAGAGATGGTTCAAAGTTTGAGGGTTACAATTAAATCTAACTTCTATACACTTATTTGCAATTGATTTATCATCTATTTCTTTCTTTCTTTTTTTTCAACTTTTAATATCCAACTAATCTAAAGCTGATTCTACGTGAAACCCCTAAGGGCAAAATTTTCTCTGAATCCCTGAGTTCGATACCCTAATTCGGTACACTTGCCAAAAGGTTTTTGAAATCTTAACAAGGCAAGTGTACCGAATTAGGGTATCGAACTCAGGGATTCAGAGAAAATTTTGCCCTTAGGGGTTTCACGTAGAATCAGTTTTAGATTGGTTGGATATTAAAAGTTGAAAAAAAGAAAGAAAGAAATAGATGATAAATCAATTGCAAATAAATGTATAGAAGTTAGATTTAATTGTAACCCTCAAACTTTGAACCATCTCTATTAAAGCTTTTACTATAATTAGCAAAATTATATTAGCTTTTATCAATGTCTTGATCAGAAACCCTAAAAATTCCCAAAGCCCTTTAAATTCCTTTAAAGTTTAGTAGAAATTTCAGCAGTAAAATCAGATTTTGTAAAACCCAATTATCCTAATTTTGTTCCCAAAATTAGGTCAATTGGGGGTTTAAATTGATTTCAGAAAAAGTACCATGTTCCCACAAATATACTTCTTCAAAAGATAAACATAAAAAACGCACAATAAAAACCTTTATATAATAAATGCCTCAAATAGATGTAAAAGAATGAAGAGTTACATTAAAATCCATCCCCTATACAAAATAAGTACTTTAGCCCTTCATGGTTGGTCGCTCCACCAGAAGATTACAAAGTAAGACCTTAGACTCAATTGCCTCCGGATGTTCCGGACGCTTTCCCAAGCTAGACTATGACTCTAGAAGTCTTTGTTGTTTTCTTCTCTGGAAGTGATGATTTGAAAGCTTCGTGACTCACTCCTTAAATAGAAAAATTTGACCGATGTTGGTTGCAACATAAAGATGAAAGATAAAAGATAAAAGATAAAAGATAAAAGATAAATTATTTTAGAATCTTTTTATCTTTTCAATTATTTTCAACTTTCTTCTTCACTTTTAATGGTCTGCACTTGGATTAATCAAACTAGGGCTTTTGTAGTCATTTATCTCTATTTTTCCTTAAAAAGTGCTTTGAATTATTCTCTTTTTCATGAACCTATAAACACTTATCAGATTGTATATTACGTGAGAAGAATATGACATTTTCTCAACTTCTCATAATTTAAGTTCCTAAATTAAAGAAGAAAATTAATTGAAAAAGTTCCTAAATTAAAGTAGGAAATTAATTGGAAAGAAGAAAAAAAAAATCATATTTAACTAAAACAAAATTGATTTGAGTATTTTCACCACAGTTACATACATAACCTTTTCGGTTGAGGATTAGGTAAGTTATGTGTCTTAAGAAAATTTACAATTTTAATTTAATAAATTATATAGTATAATCTTATATTTCATGAAAACATAATAGAATATATAAACTTCATAACCAATTACATATGAAATAAGCTATCTACACTAAGTAATCCATTACATAAGTTAAATTGGATCAACTTTAAAATTTATATCTTTTGTATTATAATTAATCATGTTCGATATAATCAATTATATATATTTAAAAATATTTTTAAAAAATTGACTTAAATAATAAAAGTAAAGTAATTTGTTACATAATTAATATAATCAATTATATTATATCATAATTTTTTTTAAAATATAATATGAGTCTCTCGTTTAAAAGAGATATAAAATATTAAGAAATATATAAAAAATTTCAAAATGCTAAAAAAACTCTAAAATAATTTAAGTTTACATGGGAATGGGAAGAAGATTGACGTAGAATTATTATGTATAATTAGTTAGAGATTTCAATTAACTAATGTTTGTATCTATGGGATAAAATTTCTAAATTATTTTTTTAACATCAAAGATTTTAAATAAGATTTTAAAGAATTTCATTAATATAAATGGATTAGGGTAAGTCTAATATAATTTTTTAATAATAAAATCTAATATAAAATTTATGTGTGATATTTTTCTTTAATTTTTTATATTTTTTAATATTTAAATGCTTTTGATTATAATTGTAATTATCTTTCAAAATTTCTTTAAAATTCTTTGACTACATTCAAATTAGTAAATGAATTAATTTGAAGAAAAGAAGGGGATTCTAAATGTTCCAAAACATTAAAATCTTAGGATAAAAAGTTTTATGAAATTATAATTGTTCCATAAGCTTCTACTAAAAAAATTGAAGAATCAACAATTCTTGGTATAGAAAAGTCGTAGGGCAATCACTTTCACAATAAAATGTTTACTCCTTCCACTCTTCATTTAAGACTCAGAATGGTGTATGGCACAATGTACAAAAATTTATCCATGATGTCTTATGCATTTATTATTTTTCATAAAATATGTTTAATTATGTCTCATTTCATGAGTTTAATAATATTAAAAAAAATACATTATCTCTTATACTATTTCAGAACTAGCTGTTGATAAAAAATATTTCTTTTTTTTTTTTTTTTTTCCAAAGAGAAGAAGAAAAGATAACAACCCCTTATACAATCTATATTAATAAAAGTTTTAAAAGAGTAGGGTACTATAAATATTGAAAGTTTCTAACCAAAGAGCGAGTCAAAATTTGATGAACAAATGGCTACCACAAAACTAGAATTTTGGGTCATATTCTTTGTACGAGTCAATTTACAGAGACTATTAGTCAATGATGATGTAGTGACAAGGTAAGAGAAAGTGATTGCTTGATTTGATTCCTCATAATGAAAAAACAAATGCCAACAAATAATTATTTATTTATTATTAGAAATCATGACATCATGCACTAAATATGAAATTCTCATAAATTTTATTTTTAATTTCTTAATTAATGTGATCAATCACTAAATTTCTGATTTAAATGACGAAAAATAGAATTCAATTCAAAATGAACTTTTATGAAATAATTTGTGAGGAAAATAAGTATCATAATTTAGTTTCTTTGTTTAACATTATAATATATATAAAAAAACAATGAAATATTATTTTATATTATTCACTTTTCTTAAATAAATAATTATATATATATCATTTATTATTTTTAATATTTTTTTTATAAATCTATTAAAAATATTATATATAATGATAATATTATATACATAATTAAATTATATTATTATTATCACCTAAGAACATGTGTCATCTTAACATATTATAATATTTTCTCACACTTTTATCCAAAAAAATAACTCAATAGAAAAAAAGAAGAAGAAAATTTCATAAATTAATTTTATCCTTTACTCCTAAATATATGAGACAATGAATAAAATACATAAAAAATTATTTAAATTTCATTTACAAAAATACAAATTATGACAAAAAAAAATCCATAAAATAAAAATAATACAACTCAGAAGAAAATGACCATACTTAATAACTTAATAAATTAATGTGGCCTACAATCTTTTGGGATGTTATCTAGTTTACCTACCTCTTTAATTAGCCATTGTTTTCTCTAAGAAAAGAAAAAAAGAAAAGAAAAAGAAAACATTGTTTAGTATTTATTATTTATACTCAGGTTCTGGCTTTCGAGATAAGAACTACTCTTCTTTCAGTAGAGTTTGGTTTCTCTGCACAAACATCAACTTATAATTTTTTTTAAGTCTAAAATAGAACTATGGAGAGAGAATTGCAATGGATTCTCGTTTTAGCAATTTCTGCTTCATCACTCGTTAATATATCTGCTGAGAACACTGAAGGAGCTCACTGGAACCTTCCCAATATTGATTATTCAGGTATGAATTCACTTCTCCACCTTTTCTTTCCTTAAAGAATATTTTTTGTGGCCAAATATTTTCATGAAAACACATTAACTACGTTAAAATTATTGCTTTGTCATTTTAGTTAAAAAATATATTGTTTTTTCTCTCTGTCTCTCTATGACAACTTAACTCCTTTAAAACAGAAAAAGGTATGTAAGATAGTAAAATAAGAAACATGAATTGAAATATTTTGTAAATTTAATACAATGAAACAAAGCAAGACTGTAATTTGCTTTTTTGTTTTTGGGTTTTGGGTTTTAAAAAATCTACCAGCAACGACTATTTTGTTGTAATTTGTTTTCTAGTTTTTGGTTCAAAAATCTAAGAAAGTTGAAGTTGTCATGAAACATGTATAAGAAATTCTGCACCATTCAATCAAATCAACCTATGCTTTTGGGTTGAATTAGTCCAATGTAGAAAAAAAAATTGGTTAAAGAGATTATCACATTGATGTCTCTATTTAACACATCAGTTATTCAACCAAAGAAGCCTAGAAATTATAGGACTAAAAAAATATTTGTTTTGAAATATATACTAATAGTTTTTTAATTGAGAAAATTATGTTTTTGATTGTTCATTTTTTTTTTAATTTTATCTTTAATTCTTATATTTTAAATTAATAAATTCAGTTTTTCAATTTTTAAAAATATGTAATTTTAGTTATTTTTTATATTTATTTTAATAGAATTGACAAAATACTAAATTTTAGTTTTTTTTTTTATATTTATTTAATAATATTTTTATTTTATGAAGTTAATAAAAATTAAATTCATATATATAAATTGAAATTAAGTTTGACAAAAATAATAATTTTTGCCTATTTATTTCAAGCTTATTTACTTTATGTTGTGGTAAGATTGACTTGCTATGATTATGATATATGCAGTTTTCTCTTAATATGAGGTTTGCTGTATACAAAATATCACTGTGAAGCATTGAAACATGTCTTAATTGGTCGAATCTTGGGATTAATGAACTTAATGATAAATATATAGAGCTTAACATGGTTTCACTCTAACTATTTTCTTTGATGTAATCATAATTTGCAGGTATTATCAGCATTGATTGTGGGGTAAAAGAGAGCTACACTGACAAGAAAACCAACTTGCAGTACGAAGGAGATGATATTGAACTTGGTGAAATGTATAACACATCATCAATTTACAACTTTGATGAGGTAAGTCAAATTCAAAAGCAGTTGAAGACATTGAGAAGTTTCAGTTATGGGAAGAGAAATTGCTATACCTTGAGACCCAAACAGGGAAAGAACAAGAAATACATGATCAGAGCTTACTTTGCATATGGAAACTATGACAAGAAATATAAAGCAGCAGTTTTTGATTTGCATCTTGGAGTGAATTTCTTCAAGAGAATAAACTCTACTGAGCCTGATATGATTATTCGAGTTGAAGCTATTCATTTTGCCACAACTGACACAATCGATTTATGCCTTGTGAACATCGATCAAGGGGTGCCCTTCATTTCATTGTTGGAACTTTGGCCTTTCCACAATTCCATTTATCAAACTTCCTCCACTTTGTTAACCCTAGATCTCCTCACACGAGTTAACCTTGGTGCCTCTCTAGATAACAATTCCTTCATCAGGTTCGTCACTTCCCTTAAACTATATAAGTTCAACAAATTAATTACTGAATAAATATAATTAAATAAAGTTTAAAGTAAACTATGATGCATATTTACAAAATAATACTCTAATTTTGTCGGAGAACAATATAAATACTACTTATATTTTCAACTGTAATATACTTTGATTTCACTATAACGAGACACTATTATTATGTGAAAGCTAATCAATATTATTCGTTTAAGTTAGGTACACAGATGATATATATGGAAGATCATGGGAAGTTTCAAACAACTATAACCAGAATCCATTGAAAACATCATCAGCTATTGATTTGGACAAACTTGTTGATCCTTATAAACTGCCAGCAGAAGTTTTGAGTTCTGCAGTGAAGGCATTCAGGTCCAATTCATTGGAATTCACAGTGAATTATGACATGGATTCTGAGTATTATGTTTATCTTCATTTTTTTGACTTTGAGGATCGGACAAATAAACAAAAACGACGATTGAATATTGTTATTAATGGTTTTGATGATGATAATGTGACACAATTTGTTACTCTTTCATACTGGAAGCCCATTAGCATAATTCTACCTATAAAACAAGGGATGGGTATTGGGAAGATATTGATTGAAGCGAACTCTGATTCTGAGTTACCTGCAATGCTTAATGCTCTTGAGATTTACAGAGTAGTACCTCAGTTAGATTCTGCCACACAACAAGAAGATGGTAGATTCTTTAATTTAATTTCTTTCTTCAATTGTTACCTTTCTCTTCTTAACCTACTTGTTCAAAAGTTATATTATGCACATAATGTGGATTAATTGGATGCTCAAATTCCTCTATTCTCCTACTTAAGTTTGTATTTCTTTTTTTTTTAATTCTCATCTCATTCATTATGTACTGACCTATTGCAATTTTGTTTACTTCCATAGTTCATTATCTCAATCTTTACCTGATATTCTGGTTAATACTGGATATTAACTACAGTTGATGCTATGCGGCACATCAAAGATTTTTACATGATCTCTAAAATGAATTGGCAAGGAGACCCCTGTGGACCAAAGAATTTTACATGGGAAGGTGTGAATTGCAGCAATGGGGACACTCCAAGAATCATTTCATTGTAAGTATTGATATTCTCATATTATCCAAAGCTGCTTTGTGGAAATTATCTGTTGTTAATTTGTTATGTACTGCATTAGTTGGTGTAATCTAATCTAGACACGACATTCCAAAAAATAATTCTAATAAAAAGTGGATTTAGACTTTTTCAATCCTATAAAATGAAGTTAATACCCATTTGCATATTCTGTTTTAGTTATATATCAATGTAAAATCTTCAACTAATTCATTGATAAAAGTGAAATAATTTTGATGAATGTAATATGCTTCATATCTCCATTTTTATTCTTTTTAATGGCAAGCTTTTATTCTTCCCAAAATTCAATCAGAAACTTGAGCTCAAGCAAGTTGTCAGGAGAAATAGATGCCTCATTCTCCAACCTCACATGTTTGGAGACTTTGTAAGTTTTTTCTGTTAATTTTCACAGAAATCTGTATTTCAATATTAATACCTGAGCACTCTGCTGTTGCAACATAAAGGGCTTAAGTTGTTAAAATCAAAACAATGACTATTACGTTGCAGGGATTTGTCAAACAATGAATTGACAGGGGAGGTGCCAGAATTTTTTGCAAAACTTACACATTTGCAGTTCCTGTAAGTTGTGACACTAAGCTTTGCTGCATGAAACTTTCCATCTCAAACACTCTCCTACTATATTAAACACAACTATCATCTTTGCAGTAACTTGTCCAGGAATATGCTCACAGGTTCAATTCCTGAGAGTCTACTGGCACAGTCATCTAACAAATCTTTGCAACTCAGGTTTGCACCTAGGCTATAGCTACACATAAATTTGTTGCAATAAAATAAACAGTTCTAAAGATGTGAATAAGTCTTTGCTAACTCCCTCGTAATCTTTGTTTTTCACCCTCTATTGCTTCATTTTTGTTAAAAGAAAAACACCTTTACTAATTGAATAGTATTTAGAAACCATAAGCAGCAACTACTTATACCAAAATTACGATCATTTTAGAATTTGCCACTCTTTCTTCTTTAGCCTTTGCTTCTGTTCAAAAAGTACTGATACTCTTCAAGATTATATAATTCCATTTCACAATTCTTCTCGTATCATCAGTCTTATGATAACTGACACTTGCTCACATTGCAGTTTGGATGGAAATCTCTGTCCCTATCAGACTGGGTCATGCAAGAGCAACCACCGGAAATTTATTATTCCATTAGTTGCATCTATAACAGCATTTGTTGTACTGATCCTCATAATATCTACCATAATTATGTTGATGTGGAGACTGAGAAAAAAAGGAAAAGGTAATCTATAGAATAAGTTTTATAATATTACATGTCTAGCTTACCGAAGGTCATTTTTACATTCAAATATATCGTCATTTCTAAATATTTGCATTGTATTAATCTTTGTAACCATTACCAAAGTTTTGCAAATTTCATTGTTAACGAATCCTTAAATCAGAGATCAATTCATTAATAACTTGCATTCTAAGTTAATTTCTGACCATCTATGTGAATTATTTTAAAAGTAATGGTGAATGGAGAATTAAAGATGCATATTAATCTTTGTACTGGACCCTAATCTTCAATACTAATATTTGAATACATTAGTAATGAAATTGTGTTTATTCTTGCTGGTGTTTATTGTAATTGCTAATTGCCTTAGACATAGTAACCATAGGTCTTTGATCTCTCTTTTGTCTATTAAAACTGCACAACAACCTTTTGGTACTGACTCATTGAATTAGTACTCTAGATATCACGAGCAGCATAACTTCCACACTGTAGTATAATTTGCCGGGAATTGCATATCTATACAAGCTTTCTTTAAGCTTACACTCCACACACACTCACATATAGAGAGAGACCTGCATTTTGCTATTTCTAAAAGTTTTATACTACTCTTTTTACATGATAGAACTTGTTTTTGAAAATTTAAAAGACCATGGATGAATGATTGGAAAAACACAATCGATTTTTAATTGTTCAACTAGTACTAACTGTGATCAATCGCTTAAGGATTCAATAATCATTTCCTTGATGATTTCCTTCCAGTATAATCTAATTCAATTTTCCAAGAGATTTTTTAGTTTCACTTTTCCCTGAATCTAATTCAATTGATTATAGTTTTGAGGGTCACAAAGCTCTCAAAGAAAATTAGAACCGAAGTCACATTTGTTTTAATCTATCTATTATGTGGAAAATGATTGTTGTTATTTACATTGATCCAGTGATTTCTTCAATTTCTGTCAAAGATGAGCTACTGAAATCAACAAATCAAGTATTTTCTTGCTCAGAGATTCTTATAATCACTGATAATTTCACAACAGTGATTGGGAAAGGTGGATTTGGTAAGGTTTACCTAGGTACTTTAGAGTGTGGCAAAAGAGTTGCTGTGAAGATACTTTCTTCACCATCAGCACAAGGGTATAAGGAATTTCAATCCGAGGTATTTTGGTGCATCAATTAGCTTAGTTCTTTTTTATTCTTAAAAATTTTATATTACTCATATAATAATGTTTTTTTCATTCAGTCATGATACCAACAAATTTTATTTCTGAACTTGGAAATGCAGGCAAAAGTATTGATGCATGTTCATCATAGAAACGTGGTTTCTCTTTTAGGATACTGTGACGAAGGTGACACTAAAGCACTTATTTATGAATATCTCCCGGAAGGGAACCTCCTACAAAAATTATCAGGTGTCCACTTCACTCTCTGTTAGCATTTGCATTTAAAATAGATGAAAACTAACTTCATTATGATCAATGAATCATAAAATTTAACTTTTCTCATTTATCTTGAGAAAGGTCACTAGTTCCTTTCACTCCTAATAATTGACAAAATTACAAAGACAAACAATACATCTCATCAATTCTTAATTTATAACTATTGCCTGTTTTGGAGTTTTCTGATTGTGCTCATATTTGAAAGCAAAAAGCTCTGTTTCCTGGTCAGAAAACCTAGAATAGCTTATAAGTTATAATAGTGTATTCAAAGATAACTAACAGAATCAACAAGCATATATAAAAAATGTTCTCCTTTAGGAAGAACCTTTTGTTGCATCCTAGCATCTTAATTGTGATTGTATTTATTACTGTTGTGAGTATATTGTATGACCAAGATCATAAACAGATCCCTTCATTTTAGAGAATGCAAAGCCATATCATTTTCAAACATGATCTTTCTACCTTCTTTTGCAGATAAAAACCCAAACTTTTTGGAATGGTCGCAAAGACTTATAATTGCTATGGATGCAGCAAACGGTATAGAAAAATACTCTAATTTCATGGATGTTCTATAGTTATTTTCTTTTCTTATTACCAATAGAACTATGGTAGTCAACAAGTATGTGACTGAGAATTGGAATTACAGGGTTGGACTATTTGCATAATGGATGTAAGCCACCCGTAATTCACAGAGATTTAAAAACATCCAACATCTTACTAGACGAAAATATGCATGCCAAGATTTCAGACTTTGGAGTGTCTAGAACTTTTGCCAATGACAGTGACACTTATATCACAACTTACCCAGCAGGCACACCAGGTTACCTTGATCCTGAGTAAGTCAAATTTAATTTTTCAGAGTGTTTTGCAGTTCTAATTAAACACAGCTTGTAAAACAATATTGTGACTAATTTTTTTATTCCTTTGCAGATTTTATTGCTCTGGGACTCTCAACAAAAAGAGTGATGTTTATAGTTTTGGGATAGTCCTACTAGAGTTAATCACTGGTCAACCAGCACTAAGAGGAAGTCCAGAAAATCTCAGTTACATACTTCCTTGGGTTAACAGCAAGCTCAGAACAGGAAATATCCAAGAAATAGTCGATCCAAGGTTACATGGAAAATACAATACTGCTTCAGCATGGAAGTTTATAGGGATAGCCATGTCATGTCTCCCTCAAGTTCCAATTCACAGGCCTGACATAGGGCACATAGCCTTAGAACTAAAGGAGTGTTTGTCTCTTGAATTATCACTTGAAAGGACTGTGAGCAACGTGAGAGATTCACTGGTCATCAGTTCTAGGCAAATTGAATTCCATTAATTAATCATAGATGGGTCCAAATCCTAGCTAGCTAGGGTTGTTTAATTTCATCATCCTGATTTAGATACACATGAAAGATTGATTGAGTTGTTTTTTTAAAAAACAAAAAAACAAAAAAATTTACGTGTGTTTGCTTTATAGTAATAATTGGATCTTGTTTAAGCTAAGGATATGTTCAACGGTCAAATAAAGGTGATGCCATATTGAAGTAGTTTGTTTTACGCACTTTTTCTTTTTGATAATTTGTCGTTCCACTTTGATTTCATACGTTGATGCATGCAAACTTTTAGGGAATAATTGTTTTTATTGCTCCTTTTATTTTGGATTAAGCGGGCCCCTCAAGTTTTTTTTTTTTTTTTTCAATTTACTTTAAAATTAAACGATTTTCATTTTTTTATTCCTGTCTTTGGGGATTTTGTACTAGAGGACATTAAATAATTTTAAAAGTTTAAAATAATAAATATGGAGAAAAATTGATTAAAAAAAAAAATACAGTATACAACAACTTTGATTAAGTTTAGGGAATTTAAGATATGCCAGTTAGGGTTTGAAGAGAGGAGATACTCAAATTCATTTTATCTTGAGTGAATTTTGATATGTTTTGATTAATGAATAAAAGACAATTTAATTATGAAAAGTTTGAGTGGAAAATGAGAAATTGTTTAATTTAATTAAAAGTAATAATGAAAGACCAAATTTTTTACATTTTAGAGATAAAAAATGAATTCAAAAATAGCATAAAGATCTAATAAAATATAATCCCAATTAAAGAGATTAAAGATGCATCCAAAGGAACTTTTAGTAATGGATCATAGGAAGCCACTTTGTTCCTAATCTGCGCGATTTGAGGAGAAAAACACCATCTTTGGAGATAAATTTCTGTTTTATTTCATTTCATTGTCCATGCTAAGCCATTCGTGTTTAGTCATATTAATCATTTTGATAATGGAAAATTACGCATGCCTAGATTTCACTTTATAGTACGTTGTGTTGATGAACAAAAAGAAGAGAACCTTGACCCAATCCAAATTGTGAATATAATATGCATTTTATAGTTGCTGGGTGACTCTGTGTTTAGCCATTTTTTAGGGTTACAATACTTAGACTGAAGAATGACCTTGTCGTTGGTTGTTTAGACATTTCAATAGTGCATTTATTTTGATAAAACTGTTTGTATAATTTTATATCTAATCTATATAAGATCTTTAATGATGAGATTAATTTGAAATAGAATTTTTATTTTATTTTAGTAAAAAATAATTATAAGCCTAACTCACCTCAAAATCAATTCAGAATATGAGATTTACTTTTTATTTATATACTATAGTTCGACTTTATTTATAATCAATATGAGATTTTTCCAACACCCTACCCTCATGTCGAGAAGTCATTCTCAACTCGAACGTGGTCTGTTAACAGGTGGCTCAATCTAAGTCCAACAATCAGCTAATAATCAAGGTTTTCAATAACGATCCCAAACCATGTAGAAGGTGATCATAATCTATTAACCGGTGACCCGATCTAGGTCCAACAACCTGTCAATCAAGGTTCAGTATATTAACAAGTGACTCAATTTAGATCCAACAATCTTGTTAATTAAGTTCTAATACCATGTAAAAAGTGATTATGAGTTTAACTTATTTCAAAATTGGTTCAGAAGGTGAAATTTACACCTCATTCATATATTATACTTCGACTTCATTTTTAGTTAATGTGAAATTTTTTCAATAATTTTAAATTATTTTTTTATGATAAAAAAGAGTGTAGATAATTTTATAAAATGAAAAAAAAAAATTAATGCAAGTTGTTGGTTTATCAAGTAGTATCAATGATTAGTGCTTGATCTTTTTAAAATTAGAAATCAAATTAATTGTACTTATGATGGAAAAAATTGTGTACTCTTTTCAAAATGAATTAATTGTACTTTACAAAATATTCCCATTTGTTTAGTGTGTTAAATAAAGTGGGAATTTATATAAAACAAAAAGTGGGACCATGTTTCTATTCCATTTGTACAAAAGTTGACAGAAATATATGAAGGAAGTGCTTTTTTTTTTTTTGCTAAAAGACCAATTGTCCCAACATTTTTTGTCTACTAGTAAATGATAATTCATTTTATCTTTCAAACTCTAACTTCACATAGAATAATAATATCTGTATTTTTTCAAATAAATAATAATATATATGATAAGACTCCAACATATGAAACTAATATATGACTTAGCATCGTCAGCATGTTGACCAGTTTCAACGTAGAAAGGCATGCATGCACAGTTGCTTACGTAGAGAGGGGTCTCCTTCACGATTTGATTACTCAAAATTGGACCAATCGTTTTTCTATACTAAATTTATGTTAAAAAAATACGAATCTATAATTAATTTATGCATCTTAAATTTTTAATAAAAAATATTAAAAAAACTAGTGTCTAAGTTATGATTTTAATTTATATAAAAAATTCAATTCATTACTTTATTGTATTTTCTGTGATGAAATTTATCCACACTTACTTAAAAGTTTTGTGAGTTGATTTTTATTGCATTATGAATAGATAAGGACGAGCAATGATGGATATTGGCCAAACTATTTAAGCAAAACATGCATAAAAGGGATTCCACCCAGAATATATTTGCACAATATGTTCATGCCATGTTTCCATTTTCTTTTTTTCTTTATAACTACTACCCTGTGCTAAGTGAATGATCATACATGATACGTCTTTGTTCAACCTTTTTACAACGTATAACCATTATTTTCGTGTCTGAACATCCTTCATGTTCAATGCAATGAATTTGATTGTTAAAACAATACATTTTATTTATTTATTATATATATAGCTTAAATAAATAGTCCAATAATGAGATATTTCTACATTTTTTTGTCAATCTTTTTTGGATGGATACAAGTCTTGTCTGATTAGGTTTGTGGAATGTTTTTGTCCAAACCAATTAATTTTAATCGGTTTGATTGGGATTAAATTTTTCTTAGTTTTTATCAACCAAACCTAAAGCCTAAACCAATTTGATTATATGATTGGATGGTCTCGAATTGAGTCATTAAAATTATTATTAAATAATAAAAATATAATGAAAATTTGAAAAAAAAGAAGGAAAAGTATAAGTTGATTAAATAATTTATGATGGAAAAATTAAATGAACTAGACTTCTAATATCTAAAAGTTAATAAAATATAAAAAAAAAAAGACATTATGTTATAATTTAAGTTGTTAAAATCAAAATTTGAAATTCTAATTAATTAAAAATTTATATAATATTCATTTTGTTTGATTTAAAACAAGTCTGAATTATAATATATATAAATAAAGTTTTTTTAATTATTAAAATTTTATATGAAGTTTGTTAATAATCTAATTAACACCTAAAAATCTTCTATCTATATAAAAAGATAATAATTTATTATAATGTGATAATCTATGTTCAATAATATTAAAGTTAAGTATATTAAATAATGATTTAATTTAAATTTAACAATTTTATTAACTAGATTTTGATATCATATAAAAAGTTATTAAGAATCTAATTCAATTTTAAAATCGATTTAGATAAAACTTATATTTTACTTATATATTATAATTTAGTTTCATTTTTAGTTAATACTAAAATTTTCGAACATAAACTAACTAATAAGATTTTTTCAATTTAAATTTAGTAGAAGGAATGAAGTAATCCATATTTGTGGTTATTCCTAATATTTGCTTTTCTTTTCCACTTTTTTATTTTTACTAAAATTAGATTAGTTCCTACTTGTCCACTATCCGTGGAGTGGAAACTCTTCTAGTTGGAAGAAGAGACCCCCAAAGATTTTTTAGGGTTTTCTTTTGTGTCAGTGAAAAGGGAGAAGAATGATTAATAGATAGATATAAAAGAAAAGAAGATTTTAAGAAGCTGAAAAGAATATGAACGAATGACTGAAGTGAATTTCCTTGACCAGATGTATGGACTACAATAATGCAAAAATTAATGATGTTTTATTCATTTTCCAAGAAGATAGAATAAATATCATTCTTACATTTCTATAGGAATCTGCCTCCGATTTACATTATTGCTTGTATGGATCAGACTTTTGTTTGCACTCTTCCTATTCTTCACGATCTTCTTCCCATTATTTTTTAATTCTCCTTTTTCTTTTCTTTTTCTTTTCTCTGATTTGATCATTATTCATGCTTCTGCTTTTCTCTATGTTTTGCTGTCTCAGATCATAAATGTTCAGCTATGTAATGGGCAACCATGTTACCTTTAGAATATACTGTACGATTATATTCCCCTTTTTCTCTTCTCTCTCAATGATAATTATGTTATAGCTTTAATTTTTTAAATTAAATTCTGCTATTGCTAAAGTTATTTAAATTTAGATTGATATTTGTTGAAGAAATTCTCATATTGACTATCACTGAATTATAATATATAAATAAGATATAAATTTTACTTCCTAAACCGATTTTGAGAGATTTTGAAAGTGAATTAGATATTATAATTATTTTTTATCTTATATCAGAATTAAGTAACCTATTAACAGGTTACTTCGAATTGAGAATGACTCCTCCACATAAAAGAGTGTTAGGAAGATCCTACGTCAACTAAAAGCGACATGAGGGAAGGTATTGGAAATATTTCACATTAATTAAAAATGAGACCAAATTATAATATAGGATATTAGAAATATCTTACATTAATTAAAAATAAGACCGAAATATAATATAAGAAATTGAGAAGATCATCTCACTTCTTTATTTTGATGGTGAGTTAGATATTAAAATTACTTTTTACATTATTTAATTTTAAAAAAAATAGTATACAACTTATAAAATTGTGAGAATCATCATCTGTTTAAGTGAGTTCAAGTTTATTTTTCTGATTTAGTACAAAGTTAAAGTTTGTTAATTGTAGATGATTTGATAAACCCATCATCATGTACTTATTATCTTTGTCTGATTTCATTTGTTGATAACATATATGCTTGAAAGGTAAACGATCTTATACTTTTTGTTACATTAGACTATCTTTTGTATTTAGCACTTGTCATTACTCTTTTTATTTAATACATGAGTAATGAAAGAAAGGAAAAAAAATGGAATTCAGTTAAAATATATAATAGAGAAATGAGACTGCAAATAATTTGATATTGATTAAATTTTTAACCTGTATAACAAAGGTTATTATTATATTAATTAAAGAAAATTAAATTTTTTTTATATTAATTAAAATTTTAATCAATGTAATATTTTTTATTTACAAATAATTATCACACATTTTTTGAAGATTGATTCACATATAATTTATATGTGATGACATATTTATTCTAGTAATTATATGATTTGTCACTTTTTCTTTTTTTAAGACCTAAAATAAACAAATTAGTGTTGCAGACTTTTATTCATCTAATGAGTTTTGTTATTCACTAAAATGATAGGATTGGATTATCTTAACCTTACCAAAAACACATATCTCGATCAACGTAACATCCAAGCAAATGGCTTGCAATCTATCTTCTCCAAGTAACACTATGCACTTTGTAAACATTAAGGACAACTTTTTAAAAGGGCCAATATACGTTCAAAGTGCTAATTTGCATTTTTTTTCTAGTGATGATTTTGAAATAAAGTATGTCTCATGTCAGTTGTGTAACAAGTTCTATGAACTTAACTCAAAAGGAATATTCAGCAAGATGTTTTTTGCATACTTTGTAAACACATAATATAATTTTAAAAATACTAATTTTTACTTTCTCCTTACAAATACTTATGAAAATAAGTTCTATATAATGATCTGTCCACAAATCTGGATGAATGGTGGTCTCAAAAACTTTACATGATGCAGCAATTGTAATGCTTGCACACAGCAATTTTAAACATGAAAAATGTTTACTGGCAAATGACATTAGAAATATGATACGAGAATCATACGTGGCTACGAAGGATGTTTCCACTCAAAATAATGGATCCCATAGATTAATTGCTTTAAGATTGGATACAGCCAGAGAGACAACTTGCATCCACAGCTTTAATTTTGAGTTTTGAGAGTTTGAGCACTAAAGATTTTCAAAGTAACTGGAGGGAAATAATTGATTACGCCTCTTGAAGGATACACAGTGTTAGAAACTTTCACTGGCTAACTTTTACCTAGATATTAATTCTTTTATCACTTTATTTTTCATAATTTTTATATATTAAATAACTAATGCAACGTATTCAACCTTTGATCACATGCTATAGTTGCTATTAGTGCAAGCAAAAAACTCGAAAACGTTAATATGTTTGATCAAACAGTGGTTAAATGGTACTGATGAACAAGCAAAAAGAAAAACTGTGGGTAATGTAAAATTATGCTGTTGCTGAAGTGTGTTCTGACTCATTATAATTGGTCAAGTTGGTGATTAAGCAAGAGAGTCTAAGGCTATATCATTTCCACTAAATAATAGAGCTTTTCCTTTTAGTTGGTGAGTGGAACTTTACATGAGAAATTGGATGGGGTGATGATCTAAATTAAAGGAAAACTTTAAACAGTGGTCTACGACACTTATCTACATGCTATGCGTAGTGGGTTTTAATTGTTTTGTCTTAATCATTGGTCTTGGTGTTATATAAGGAAGACCATTTCATGCAGAAATAGCACAAATAACCCTTCCAACCCTTTTTAACAAATATTGCAACATTTGTGAAACCATGGAAGAAATATGTGGCGCCAAAGTTGGCAACATGGTCACTAAGGCCAAGCCATATGTGTTAACCGTGGGGTTGCAATTTGGGATGGCAGGGACATACCTCTTCACCATGGCAAGTCTCAACCATGGAATGAGTCGTTTGGTGTTCATTGTCTATCGCAATGCCATTGCTGCATTGGCCCTTGCTCCCTTTGCCTTGATCTTTGAAAGGTGCTAGTTAATCACCTTCTGCTAATTTTTATATTTATTGGTTTATGTTGTTTCAATGTGTTATAAATGTGAAGTTACCTTGTTTAATTAACTATTTGGTTGAAATTTTGCAGGAAAGTTAGACCAAAGATGACATGGACTGTCTTCATACAGATACTAGTTCTTGGATTTCTTGAGTAATGACCCTAAACTTATCTGATAATGTATTCATGACATGTAACATGCTTGACCAATTGGAGAAGCACTGGTTAATTTTTTACCTATTTTTTTAATTGACATCACCACCTCAACTTGGTAATCAATCACACGACTAATTTTCTTTTTTCAAAAAGAGTATCTTATTATAATACTAGCCAATAGGTTAAAAATGATTTTATTATTCCACTCTTTTTCCCTGTTTGAAAGACCCAGTCCTTTATTTTCTGGTTTCCATTCTAGAAAACTTTTGTTAGAATAATTGCTATACTTACCAAGTTAACTGCTAGATAAAAAGATTGATGGAAGAAACAGGTTTATTCAACTTATTAATACTAAATTATTAAATATTGTGATTACAGAAAAACAAAAGGATAAAGATGGCAAATTCCAGTTTTGTGGTTTACTGCTATCTTTTCAAATAATCAAAGCAAATTCGAACACAGCATCAAATTAAGAATAATTATATTATAAAGAAATCAAGAATGAAAGTTAGAACCAAGAGGAAATATGAATCATTCACATGACTAAATTAAGACAAGGACAAACTTTTTGTGCATGTTGATAATTTGTTCTACATATTTTATCTTGTAGGCCAGTGGTTGACCAAGGTTTTACTTTCTTGGGGATGCAATACACTTCTGCTTCCTTTGCATCTGCTATTATGAATGCCGTACCCTCTGTAACCTTTGTGCTTGCAGTAATTGTCAGGTGAATCCTATATATTACTCATTTCTAGTATAACACTTCTAATGCTTTAAATTTTCTTTCAACTTTTTTCTTCTCAAATTATCGTTACCCTTTTGCTTATTCCAATGAAATCAAGTAATCTCTCAACTTTCAATTAATTATGTCTTGTGTGGTTCCAAACAAAGGTGACAATCTCTCCCTCTGATTGAAATTATATATACTATGTTGTGTTGTATCAGGTTAGAGCGTGTAAATATCAAGGAACTACGTAGTCAAGCGAAAGTTATGGGAACCTTGGTAACCTTTGCTGGGGCTTTGTTAATGACACTATACAAAGGTCCTCAGTTTGATCTATTTCATCACTCAAACACAACTCACCAACAAGGTGGAAGCAACTCCTCTCAGAATAATCACTCACACTGGGTCACAGGAACTCTCTTCATTTGCCTGGGTTGTCTGGCTTGGTCTTCCTTCTACATATTGCAGGTAACTGCATTAAGAGTGTATAATATGCATAGAATGTAAAATATGTTAACGTTATCATATAATCATAAATTTTTATAGTAATTATCTGAAAATTATATTAAGAAAAGTTTTTAATATGTTACTGACTATATAAAGTTAATCTCATTAGTATAAGTGGTAGCTGTATATATTTCTTAACCGAATGGTTCAGCGTTTGATTCCTGCTAATGATCTTATTTGGATATAGAATAAATCAGACTGAATAATCTACTTTCAAAATTCTCTATAATCATTATGATGATTTCTTGATTAGTTAATGGTGTAAACTTGGTTTTTATCCAAGTATCATTATATAAACTATTTACTCTTGATATAAATATACATTAATATTAATGTGATTGAATATTTTTTGTTCTGCTCTAATGTAAAAGATATTCTGATTGTGCAGTCCATAACGGTGAAAAGGTACCCTGCAGAACTGTCACTGTCATCGTTGATATGCTTGGCAGGTGCATTGCAAAGTGCTGTGGTTGCTCTGATTGCAGATCACAACCCTCGTGCATGGGCTATCGGTTTCGACTACACCCTCTATGGCCCTCTATACACTGTTAGTTTCACAATTTGCATTTTTTTTGTTAAATTTTTCATGTCAACTTATACATGATCTGGTTGAAGTTAACATAGTTTTAAAGTACTGTTATTCTAAAACCAATATTTTGGTCAATGTATTAGAATATGTTATTATGTTTATGTATTGGTATAAATATTTTTTAAACAAAACTAGCTTTTATAGTTGGACTTGTCGAAATGGTGCCATTTTTTTTTTAATTTAACAACTTTTCTAATAAAGTGTTTTAACAAAAGATTTTTCTTTTTTTACACAATTTTAAATAGAACATGTAATTGGGACCTTTTTCTGGTTTTCTTTTTGTTTGCAGGATTGCATTTACACGTAAACACATATGTGCACGTAAAGTATTCTTTATTAAAGGAACTAGTGATACAAACCCGATGAACACGTATTCAATATTAATAAATGTATTATTTCAAAAAATAATATTAATAAATATATAGGTACATCTATATATGCAATAGCAATCTTTTTATGCATACATGCAATAAAATGTAAAATTAATAATGCCACTTTCATAATTATCTATAAAATAGGAAATAAAATGTTGTTTCAAACCAAATATGTCGTTAATAATTATTATTATTATTTTTATTATAGGGAATAATGAGTTCAGGAATAGCATATTATATACAAGGGTTGGTAATGCAAAGCAGAGGCCCAGTATTTGTGACATCCTTTAATCCTCTTTGCATGATCATTGTTACTGCTTTGGGCTCATTTCTTCTGGGAGAGCACCTCTACCTGGGAAGGTATTGCTTTGGGCCTAGCCCATATCTTTTGCTCCTTCTATTGCTTTTATCCAAATTTATTTTTGCTTGCTACATATATTATGTATTTCAACAAAGAACTTTCAATATTTATTTACACAAAAAATAAATAAATAAAGAAAATGAAGACACATTTTTTTTACGTCATCCTGCAGAAGCTTAACTATACCCACATTAATTCAAGTGTTTTATCCTTTCTCTGAAATCGTGGCTCTGTTTTCCATTTTTATAAAGCAATGTCTCATTCAGAAAACAAAAACACAAGATTAAGTGATTGTCAATAGTACCTTTTTAATAGAACTCCATCACCTTTCTATCCCATTTTTTCATCCACTTCTGAAGCTTATCAACAACATATATGCATGTGTCAATTTTTTTCATTTTGCATGAAAAGAAAAACATCTCTATTGCAACTTTTTATTGAAAGGACCAACCCATACACTAAATTATGTGGTTGTATATAATGAAATATTAAATTATGATATTAATTTATTAAGCTTAGTGAAATGAAAGAGTTTTAGTTTTAATTTCTATAAATTATTGGATTTGTTTGTGAATGTTCTAAAGTTTGAAATCACTAATTTTGGTGATTTCAGTATCATTGGAGGCATCATAATCGCAGTGGGTCTTTACGCTGTGGTGTGGGGTAAAGGCAAAGACTATGGAGGTAACACGTCATCATCACCAGGAAGAACAAAAGAAACAGAAACAATGCAGCTCCCAATTACCTCATCAAATAATAAATAGCAGAGAGAGAAAGTGTTGACATAGAAAAGAAAATTTCATAAAACTAGTTTCATGGATGTTGGACTTATGTTGCAGAAGTGAGTGAAGATGGTGTAATTAATATGCAAATCATGTAGTGATTTTTGTGGTGCTTGTGTGGGCACTATATATAGCCATGTTAAGTTCAAAGAAACACCACTTTGTTTTAAGTTTAATATACTAATTGTCATTATACGAAAACCCTTTAATTATTCTTACTAAATGTGTTATTCTATTATCTTCTAAGCTCTATTTATGTTTTGTGGATGCAGCATGATCTTAAGGAGAAAGTGAAATTTTGCTACGTAAAACGTGTTCATAATTACGTAAATTGAATGTTATTCCTTTTAGAGCAACTAGTTATGATCTCATCCATTATAAAAGATTATGGAATGCTATATCTGATTTCCATTTGGAAGACATAGATGAAGGAAAACGCAATAATGCATCAACAATTGTTTTTATTCCAACTTTCCCGAAGATAAAAAGGAACCACGTCATTGAATTGTCACTTCCACATTCTCCTTACGCATCACTTCAAATCAAAATATAGAATCCATTTTAAACCACTAATATATATCAAATATTCTAAAAAAATTTTAAAAAGAAAATAAAATTAAAAGATTTGCATATTTTTCTATTAAATTTTTTATTTCTATTTAATATAAGATTTTAATTCATATTGAACCCTCATAATATTATATCCATCTTTTATCTTTTATATATCTTGTAAATTATGATTTTTTACATTAATTTTTTTTTATAAATTAGACATCGTAGCTATAATATGATTGAACAAAAAAATTTGATTAAATATAAAATGTTATATGAATTTGAGTCTCATCTATTTTAGAGATCAGGTTTTGATAAAAGAGAGTTGATGCATGATGAACACCCAAAGAAACGTTTTCCAATCCTGTTAGAATTCTGAATCTTTTCTGTAAACAACACATTGATTCTGAACCTATTTATATTACAAAATCTGTTGGGCTTAAATAAGAAAACAATTCTTGGGCCTTGGTCAAAAAGTCTCACTTAAATCATGAATTACATAAAATAACGATCCAGACTCGTTAGAAGTTGCTAATACAACATGTTTTTTTTTAAAAAAAAATAATATATACATTTTAAAATTATATTAATAAAATTAATTCATTTTATTTTTAATTATATAAATTATAATATGTATTCATAAAATAATATTTTAAAAATATAATTATTATTTTATAAAATAAATCGATTAATAACTTTATGAATTGACCAACTTACACTTAAGTTAAAAATTAAATAAGTCCGATTCAAAAATAATTTGATTTAATTTATATTATAATTTTTTTGACTTGATCAATTTTTTTAGACTTATAGAACTAGATTTATTTTAAGATAAAAAAATCTAAGAATATAATAAAATTCTTGAAGATGAATATTGAATAATTATCATATAAGAAGAATTAAGCTAGTTTATTAAAAGTAACATCTATATTCTAGCTCCTAAACTTGTAAAGGTGAATATCATTGGAACTAAGCGCATATTTAAAAACAAATTGAAAGTAGTAAGAATAAAAGAAGGTTAATTAATAGTTGAATTTTACGGAAACATTAACTAGATTAAAAGTTATCATTTCATAATCATGTTTCTTGTTATTAATCATATAAAAATTTCTTCCATTTTTGTAAATTTTAAAATTATATTAATTATTTTTTATTAATTGATATTTTATTAAAAAAAATTATAATATTAAAAAATAGAAGTAATATTAAATATTTATTATATTATCCATGAAATATTTTTCACGAAATTTTTTTGTGAAAAAGAAATTAATTATCTATTAAATATTTCTCACAGATTTATTTTTACAGAAATTTTTCATAAATTTATTTATGAAATTTTTTTTATAAATTTATTTATGAGAAAGTTTTTCATGGATTTGTTTGTGGGAAATTTCTCATGAATTTTTTGTGATTTTTTGTGAAAAATTTCCTACTAGCTTTTTATCTACAAATTTTCCACTACCACAAATTTGTAGGTAAAAGGCTAATAGGAAATTTTTCACAAAAAATCACAAAAAAATTCATGAGAAATTTCCCATAAACAAATCCATGAGAAACTTTTACATAAATAAATTTATAAAAAATTTCCCACAGATAAATTTATAAAAAATTTCCATAAAAATAAATCTGTGGAAAATATTCAATAGGTAATTAATTTTTTTTCCAAAAAAAAATCCGTGAAAAATATTCATTTTTAGTGATTATGATATACATTGTATTTTAAAAGATTTCTATTAAAAGAAAGATTCATGTTAAAAAACCTTCTAATTTTGAAAATAATAGTTTTCGAAAATCGAGATGAAAATGTACAAGTTATTATAATTTTCTCATTCATTTAAGTAATTTATGTTATTTTTTCTTTAATTTTTTTCACTTTTCTTAAATTATTTTTTAATAATTTATTTTATTTTTAGTTTCACGCACTTTTTGTTAGATTTTTTATCTTTATTTTTTAATACATATACTTTGAAAAATCTTTAATAAAATTCTATTTCGAGTAATATTTTTATTTCTAAAGATATTTACAAATATTCAATTGAAAAAAAAAAATCAATCACAAAACCATAATAAATATATTATGAAGAATGAAACATTTTTAGAAAAAGTATTTATTTATTTTCTCAAATACTTATAAGATTATATAAAATTATGTTTTATGAAATTAACCATTGACACTTTATTTTATTTATTGTTGTTATTACGTCACCATTCCACCGTCACAAATAAGTACTCTTGCCAGGAGCTTCTACGAAGTCCATGAAACAAAATCGATAAAAGAAAGGAAGAAATTCCAAAGTAATTTTATCCAAATATTCTCAGTATTCTGGGTTTATTCTTTCACTAAGTGGTCCTTTTATATATATTGATAATTAAAAGTTATTTATTAATCTTTGTTATAAGTAAAATTTTTACAAACTTCAAAATATTGACAATTTGAACATTGTGATATATATTTTCTATTTTGTTTTTCTCTCATTTTTTTTTTTTAGTTTAAATTTGTTTTGATCTTGTATACAAAATTAGAATTTACAGATACATTATTTTCCATTGAATAATGCAGATGGGGATGCATTTAGAAAGAAGGGGTTCATCACTTAAACTGAATCTGATTCTGATACGATTTATATTTACTTTCATAGTGGTTTAACATGGTATATGCCATATTTAGTGAAAGTTCTCCACTGACAAATGTTGAAGAAATTAAAATTCTTGCTACATAAGGAATAAACAATCACAAATATGTACTCATTCTTACACCAGATTCTGCTAGGTCAACCATTGTACAAATCAAGGGCTGACAGAAAAATTTTAATAACTTGGACTTTAGATACAGCAATTTTTATTCAACTCAGTCAAAGTAATCTTAGCTTATTCACATATTTTTAAATGCATCTCAATCGAAGGACACAACTGATTTTTGAAAACATTCTTGTACCATTTCCATATTTTGCATGCACACTGTGAGAGATTGTTAACATTGTTTTATAAGCAGGTATTTGAAAAATAATAATTTCTTTTAAACTTAAATAGTTCAGAGTGTTAATTGGTGCATTATTTAACTTACAATTTCTTTAAAAAACAACTAATTATGAAAAAAAAATTATCAAATTTAGAAGAAAAAAAAAGGTATTGATAGCATTTAAGAAGTGTAGTAAGTAATTAATGTGAGCTAAGTAATAAGATATTCATGCTTACAAAAACTAGTTGGAAGTTATAGAAGTTGTAAAGCTACCTCTTAATTGAAAATTTGTAGATGATAGTTCCAAACTATACAGAACTAATTTATTAAATAATAACTGTATGATTAAATTAGCTATTGAAATAACTAATAAATATAAAATCACATAATAAATATGTTATATATGATATTTTATACAATTTTAGGTGTTTATAATTTTTTTTAATTAATTTTGAAGTTTTGTGATATTTTATTCACGTATAAGTTATTTTAATTATGTTTTTTATTTTATTTTAAATTATTATATTTTCTCATATTGAGTAATTTTAGTTTTACTCGTAGAATATTTTAAAATATTTCATCCAAATTTTAAATAAATTAAAAATACAATGCTTTTAATTACATATTATGTTAATTAATGTATGTATGGTTAGAAAAATTATGTAATATGAGAAAAAAAAACCATCATCTATAACAAATTGTAATATTCAAAAATAATAATTAGTATGATAATTAAAATAAAGAGTATGATATAAAATTATAATAAATTAGTTACTATTTCTCATTGTTAATATCTTATGTAATAAAAAGGTAAAACTAAGAAAAATTAATTGACATAACAATTAATAAAATTTTATCTTATGAGTGAAAAAAAAATCTTATTTTATATAAATTTAATTAAATAATTTAAGGATAAAATGATAGTAAATATAAAAAATTCGAAGATGGTATTTTAAAAAATATATTTCAAATAATGATTTAAAAAACACTATAAAATGGCAAAATAAATTATTTAACAAATATTACTAATAAAGTCGAACAATAAAAAAAATTTAGAAATTAGTTAAAATGATAAGCCAGAATTTCCACTAGTTATGTAAACTGAGTCATAGTAAAATGAATGATTATTTTTAGAAAAAATATTCAGTCCTAATAGTTACTATAGATTAGTGCATAGTTTTTTTCCAAATACTTTATAAGCAAAAATTATTAATAATTTTCAATACTTTTGGGGCTTAATAAAAAAGGATTTTAATTACATTTAATTTTATGAATTTTCCAGAAGCCTTGCAGACAAATTTTTAACTTTATTAATACCTACACGAATAGACATGTTTACAATAAATGTAAAATATGAAAAGATCTTAAGAAATTAAATTAATTAATAAAAAACTTTGTAATAAAAATATTTTAATTTAAATATTTATTCTAATTTTAAAATTGATTTACTTAATAGAAGAAGTTTTATTTTTCACTTTTTTTTTCTTTTTTCAAAAGTTTAAAATCGTGTAGGAATGCAGAAGCAGAGAATAAAGTGTTAATCGTGAATCGTAATGAAGTGACGATTTCAAATTATGGTGATAATTATGATTTCGTCACCAATTTTTAACATTGAAAAAACGTGGACGTAAATGCCACCTTAAATATGATTAAGATGGGACAGTGCTAAGTGTACGTTCTCATAATTTTCTTTAAAAAGATATGATTTTTTTCTACAAATCTTTATGAATATATTCATCAAAATATACCTAAGTTGTGGCCACAATTTAAAACCATGCTGCTTCCAAAGTGTATTCTGTTCCAACATGAATGTCATGTTACTCCAGAAATTTATGTATCTTTCGTTACTTTAGTTGTTCAGTGGAAACTTTACAATGAGGACAATTAGTTCAATGAGAAGTGACCAAAAGCAGAACTTTAAACAGTGGTCCCAGATACTTCTACTAAATCTGCATAATGGATTTTGTCTTAATCACCCTTCTTCGTCGTTATAAAGGAAGTCATTTCATGCATTAGGTAACAGCTTCTTAATCTTAGTAGTAAACATACAGAAAGATTTACGAACTGTGTGGTTAACAAATGATGATGGAGAAAATTTGTGGTGCTAGTTTTTGCAACATGTTCAATGTGGCAAAGCCTTATTTGTTAACTGTGGGGTTGCAATTTATAAATGCTGGAAATTTCGTCATCACTAAGGCTTGTCTGGATCGTGGAATGAGTCGTTTTGTGTTAAGTGTGTATCGCAATTTCGTTGCTGCGTTTGCTCTTGCTCCTTTTGCGATTATATTTGAAAGGTTCAACTCTTTTTGTGATGTGTATATATGTATGTATTCACTACTAAAGTTACTAATAATGCATATGCTCTTTACAAATTAACAAGTGTAATTTTCAGCACTTATTTTACATCTTTCATAGTTGTTAACTATGCTTTTACCACTTTGCTTAGTTAGTTATCTTGTGTTTCTGCAGGAACGTTAGGCCGAAAATGACAGTGTCTATCTTCATGCAGATACTAGCCCTTGGTTTTCTTGAGTAGTTATCTGAATCCTATCTATTCAGCATTCGCATGCATGAAGTATTAAATTATTGACTGTGTTTTAACACTTTTAACACTTTTGTTAAAGATTCCAACATCATCATGTTATAAAGATAAATCAAATTTAAAATCTATTTCTATTATAATATATATTATACCTCTTAAACTTAACACTTACTCAGCATATATTCCCTATGACTATTTTTTTATACATAATTAAACTCCCTATAGTTTAAGGAAAAGTGAAGAGTGTTAAATTCCACTAATTTACAGGTAAAAGAAAATATTAAAACTGAGAAGAGAGAATTTTTACTATCCAAATATTAAGACAACAGAGAATTTTACGTACCCTAGTCAAACATAAAGCAACAACTTTTGTGATTTTGATTGTGTTCTATGATACTATTAGGCCAGTGATTGACCAAGGCTTCACTTGTTTGGGGATGCAATACACTTCGGCTTCATTTGCATCTGCTATTATGAACGGTGTACCTTCTGTAACCTTTGTGATAGCAGTAATTCTCAGGTGACATTCAATTTTCATTTAACTTCTGCATGAGTGCAAAAGATTGTTACACTACTATCAATTGAATAGAAATTATGACAGAAAAGAATGATTTAAGTAAATTTTGTAAAGCTTACTTTGTAAAACCCTTTGTATTGTGTTGTCAGGTTAGAGTATGTAAAGTTGAAGGACCTACGAAGTCAAGCTAAGGTAATTGGAACCTTGGTAACCTTTGGTGGGGCTTTGTTGATGACACTTTACAAAGGCCCCCAAATCAATCTTTTTAATCATCCAAACAGTACCAACCAGAAATATGAAAGTCACTCTTATGAGGGTCACAAACACTGGGTCACAGGAACCCTATTTTTATGCCTTGGTTGTTTGGCTTGGTCCTCCTTTTACATTTTGCAGGTAATTATATTGTAGACACATATATTTCACGATGTAATTTTCACATTATAGCATGTTATCAGTGAGTATTTATTGTGGTCTAATGTAGAACAAAATGTAATTGTGCAGTCTATAACAGTGAAAAAGTACCCTGCAGAATTATCACTGTCATCAATGATATGTTTAGCGGGTGCTTTGGAAGGTGCTGTGGTTGCTCTGATCGCAGATCACAATGTTCATGCATGGGCTATTGGTTTCGACCACACACTCTATGGCCCTCTTTATTGTGTGAGTCAAGTTATATAAGATGATTGAATAAAACCAAGAAATCTAACTTTTAAATTGAAATATAATTAAACATTAATTTGAAAAAAAAAAATCCCATTTGTAAGATAAAAATAAATTTTTAAAATATCATTAGTTTACCTCAAAGGAAAAAGTTTGAAATCTTAAGAGTTTAATAGTCATATAGTAATAATGTAAAACAGTTTTATTTATCATTCAATAAATTTGTAATTTATGATTGAATAACAGTATAAAACTTTAGATTACTAATGCATAGCCTTTTTCTCCTAACAAGTTATAAAAATTGCAGGGAATAATGAGTTCAGGGATAGCATATTATGTACAAGGTCTGGTAATGAAAAGTAGAGGACCAGTGTTCATGACATCCTTTAATCCTCTGTTAATGATCATTGTTGCTATTTTGGGCTCTTTTCTTCTTGGAGAACATCTCTACTTAGGAAGGTAACTGTCATTTTAATATTTTGTCATCACTGTTATCAAAGTTATGAATGCACATGGATGCCAATGAATGTTGTATTATTATGAATTTTCTGAATGAAGTTCTGTGTTTTTGTGTAACTATTATATCAGTATCGTGGGTGCGATCATAATCGTAGTTGGTCTTTACTCAGTGGTGTGGGGTAAAGCCAGAGACTATCTCGAACAGCCATCAGCAACAGCAACAAAGGAGACAGAAACACAACACCTCCCAATTACCACTTCAACTCTTAAATAGTCGACACTGTTATTAGTAAAGAAAATAAAATTCAGTGAGAGCTATGATATATATATATATATATATATATAAATATAAATGGCTGTTGAATTGGAATTTAGTTAGTCATTATCAATTATTGCTGGGGTTGTTTGTTTCCTCTCAGATCCCTTATAACTAGTGTTCATTGTTATTATCAACCAAGTGTTGTGAGAGACTCATCAAATATGACAAAGTGAAAATCGAAAATAAGTTTTCTTGTTTTTTTTTTTCTTTTCTCTTTAATATTTTTTGTATTTTATGATTATTACTAATAGTGAAAGTATTATACTATCATGTGAAATTTTCTATTAAATGTTTACCACTAGTTAAATATAATAAAATAACTTCAAAAAATATTTTATCCCTAAAAAATTAATAGGATAATATGTGACCTTAAATGAAACGATTGTTTACTAAATTTTTGTTAATAATTAAATAATTATTTGTGATTCTTATATTAGTTTAGTTTTGGACTTAATTAAGTTTTTAGTTTTAAAATTTAAGATAAATTCGATTATATTTTTTAAAACTTAAATTTATAAAAATATAATTATAGTTTTAAAATATTAAATTTGAAATACTAAAATTTCAGTTCCTCAAATTTAATTTTAAAAAACTAAAATCATATTTCCAAAATTTAAAAGATTAAAATAATTTTTTTAAAATTTATGAACTAAAATTATATTTATTTTAAATTTGAAATACTAAAAAACATAATTAAGTCTTCTTTTGTTTAGAGAAATTAACAATTTTTTTCATATAGAACATATATAGTTAACTTAGGTACTAAAAAATATTTTATTTTGATTTAACTATAAAATATATCTTTAGTTATTATAAATTTAAACAAAAAATGTTATATATAACTTTATTGTTATAAACTTATTTTTTTAATAAAAAAATTATTTTTCTAAATATTATTTTAGGCCAAATATTTATAAATTTTATTATTTTAATAACTAAGTACCATAGTAAAAATATATTATTTTTTTTTCAAATGTCTAGAATCTTTCACCGATTGTATAAAAGAAAAAAATGTATTGGGCCTAGCCCATATACTTCTTTTGCAAACAAAAATGTGCATAATTTAGCCCAAAATGAAGACACGGAAAACAGGAAATAAAATGGATCGATCTAAGAAATTATTGTATGATCATGACCATTATGCATCCGTTCCCGCTATGCACACTATATTTTTATTCTAAATACACCGCCCTTTTTTATTTCTTTTACTTTAATTATCATAATTATTCCTTATTTCCTTTTCTAAAAAGAAAAACACTTCTATCTCCTTTGTATTCATTCACTTCCATACATAATATACTTCACTATCGTATCTCACGACAATATAGAGTTATCAATTTCAAGGTCAATGTTTTAATTTTCTCTTAAATTTTTTTTTATCAGGTTGAAAAACTACCTCCATAAACTGAATTATGATTAGAATAAATTTATCTTATTATAAATAATTTTTTTATTATATAATAAATAATTTTTTATTTTAAAAATATTTGTGAAATATATAATATTTTTATATTATTTTATTTTTAAATAATAAAAATTTAAATATTTTATTGTATGTTTTAATTTTTTAAAACGTGGTATAATTTGATTAATTGAAAGAGATAAATTATCAAAATAAAATATTACCAATTAAATATTTATATATAGATTATCAAGTTGATTGTTTCACCTAATTTAATTTAATTTAAATTAATTAGTTAGGTCTGATTTGATTTGATTCAATTTGTTTTGATTCAAACCAATTTCTTTTAGTTTGGGTTAATCAAGTCAAGATTGACCTTGACTCAATCCAAAATATTTTAATTTAATTCGATCTAAACTAATTCAACCTAATTCAATCTAGTTTAACTTAGCACAACCTGAGTAAAATTAGTCTGTCTTGACTGAGATTAGTTGACTCTAACCCAACCAACCTCAATCTACTCTGTTTTGAACTAATTTGAACCAACTCAACCCAATTCAACTTGGTCCGACTCGACTAATCTGATTAGACCATGTCAAGCCTAACTTGACCCTACTAAGGCAAACCTACCCTAACTTGACTCATGTTGGCTTGACTTGACACAAACTATCTTAATTCAACCTAACTTGACTTAACCTCCTTCTATCAATCTCGATCTAACTTAACACTATCTACCTTAAATAAGTTAACCTTACCAAGTCTCACCTACCTTGGACCGACTTGATTTAATTAGACCCAATCTAAACTAATCCTACCTAACTTGACATGACTTGATGTATATCGTCAAAATCTAATATTACTTGACCCAAATTAATCTAATCCAATTTATATTAACTCAAATATAATTTCACCTCATTCATCCTTTATATTTTTTTTAGAATTGTCATTCTGAAAGTTGTTTTTTTTTTTTTTACTTTTAAAAAATATTTATCTATAAATTCACCTTAACCTATAAAATTTTTATGAATATTTTAAGTTCATTCATGTAATTAAAGTCTAAGCCGACAAAGATGAATTCATATATTTATAATATTTCTTTTAACATCATAAATTAAAGTCAAATTTATTTATTTTATTAAATTAAGATAATTTTTACTATCTCAAATTCATTTTTTTTTAATTTTAATTAAATTTATGCTTCTTTAAAAAACACTTTCCAAAACACCTAATTTTTTTTACCAATTTTTACATTTTTCACAAATGGATATTTAATTTACTAAAATATCTAATAAAACTCAATTATATATAAGATGAAAAAATCAAATATAGAATATACTCTAAAGCCTTTAATACAAATCTTTTATAAATTGATGTTCAAAGATAACTTTTCACTTTTCACTTCAATAATAAATATATCTAAATATATATGGGACACCTAAATAAAAAATATAAACGAACAATACTTAACTTTCAACTACTAATACGCATGCTAAAACTTAAATTAGATTAAGATAAATGATTTTATTTATTTATTTTCTTTTAAATGTTTTAACTATTGAAACTGAAAAAAAAAAAAGTTGAATTTATATTTATACTCTCCATTGTAGTTACAAAATGGAGGTAATTTAAAAGAAATTTGATTCATAATATTTTTAGTAAAAATTAAGATATATTTCTATGTCAGAAGTATAATATAAATGTTGAGACAAGGGAAGTATTTATTGAAATTTGAAAAGGCTAAATTATGAGATATTTGTTCATGTTATTCAATAACTTAATTTACGAACTGATACAATAAAATATTTAATTGTATCGCATGTATTATTTATTCAGACAAAAGAAGAAAGAAAGCTTAAAAAATCCAAAAAATAAAAAATATAGTTCCTACAGATTGTTTTGGGGGAGGCTATGACTTATTAGAAACAAATATATAATGGAGAAAAGGGTGAAGAGGCCAAAAGAATTCTCTTCCAATAGAAGGGTTGTGTTTCTTCCCTTTTCTCTTAAGATGAAAAGTGGAAGATGACTTATACTTAAACCATAAAGACAAATGACATCTATTATAATATAAAAATAAAATATATTAATAGAAGTGGGCTTTATCTATTATAATATAAAAATAAAATATATTAATAGAAGTGGGCTTTGAGTCTAACTCAATCTCATAAAACCGGCTTATGAGGTGAGGTTTGTCTTGCCCCCACTTATATACATTAATTTGGCCATATCACTAAGCAATGTGTGATCTTTAACACACTCCCTCCACGTCGAGATTAGACACCCCCTCCACGTCGAGATTACATTAGTTCGAACGTGAGACTGGAATAGACAGGACAATTGTGCCAAGACAATTGTAGGACAACTTTGTTAAGATAGGCTTTGATACTATAACAGAAGTGGACTTTAAGCCTAACTCAACCTCATAAACCGGCTTATGAGGTGAGATTTGTCCCCACTTATATACATTAATTTGGCCATATTTGACATCTTTAACATATATTATATATATTATAACTTTTTGTTGAGATGAATCATTAGATACCTTAGTCAGGGAAGAAATTGAATGAGAATGGATAAATTTTTTTTGCGAATTAGAAATTAATAGTAATTGTTATGAATTTAGAATTTAAGTTAAATTTAAAATGGACAATTTTTTTAGTTAGTGAATATTAATAATTTATTGGTAAAAATTATAATTTTATATTTTTGAATAAAAATGTCATATTTTATATATTAATTATGATCCAAATCAAAATTGTTTTCGAGTACTTTTTATATAGTTGTAGTAATAGTCCGTGTAAAAGTGTATGATAATTTTCTATTAAAACAACCATATATAATGTTGATTATTTTGACGAAGAAAGTGAGTATTTTTCTATATCAATAACATCAATATTAACTATATATAATTGATGTAGAAAAAAAAAATACTCCAAATTCAAATATTAAAAATATATTTAAATTTATAAAAAAATTATAATATTAATATCTAAAATAATTAATATGAAAAATCTCTTCTTAATAATGTCTCACTATTAAAAATATTGATATTTTTTATGAATTTTCTATAAGAAATTAATTTCTTATAATTTTTATGTAAATTTTATAAATTTATTAAAATAAGTATGAAATATAAAAAAAAAAATTAGTAATATATAAAGATAATAAATATTGATCATATTTAAGAAAATATTTACAATTCACGATGTGAAAAACACAAACCAAGAACTAATAATAACCTTCACGTTAATATGGAAATCATATGGTTACAAACACAAAATATTTTGATGTGGCAACAAAATAATTGTATTTAAGTTAAGGTATTGTATAGAAATATTTTTTAAATATTCTATCTCTGATCATTGACTTTAGTCAACACTCTTGTAGTTTGAGACAGATACAATCTGAATTTATTATATATAATTGAGCTACAAATATAATCCAAAATAAATATTTATAGAGTAATTTTAATATATTATTTTTATTTTCATTATAATTTTTTAATAAGTCAGTATTATTAATATAGATATAAAGATTATGCAAACCGAAATATAAAAAAGAAAAAGTATAAAAAGAAATAATTATTCTTCCATAATATATAATATAGATATACATAATTTATAAAATAGAGATATTAATATTTTCAATGTTATTTTTAATATAATATAGATAATTATAAAGTTAATAATAAATATTTAATTATTTTACGAATATTTATATTTGATAAATTTAATAGATTAGTTTGGTCAGTTGTATTAAACTAATTCGACAATCTCTTTTGATTGATTTGTGTTTGATAATTTTAATAGATTTTTTTGGCTAATTTTTATTCGGTCATTAGGTAAACTTTTTATTTAACCTTGATAATTAGGTAAATTTTTTATCTGACCTGACTTAATAAACTTGGTAGAAATACCTTAATCAACTTATACTCAATAGAGTCAAACATAAAGTATGGATAAATTTATTTATCAAATAACAAATAAGTCACTTACATAAATATTTAATGTAAGATATAAGAAAATTATTTTTTATATTAATTTCACCACTTTTCAAAAGATAGAATTATACACTTTTCACTTCTCTTTTATAGACAATCCGATAAATTAAAAAAATAAATTATAATAACCTTTTTCTTATTCTAATAACCTATACAAATTATTTGATTCTCATGTTTTTTTTTTTAAATTTTATATATATATATATATATAATGTAATAATATAAACTAGTAAAATATATAAATCTATTTTAATAATGTATAAGTAAATGTATGTGACATTATATAAAAATAAAAAATTTTAAAATGATGTTTAATAGAGAAATAATTTTTTATTTTAAATAAATAATTAAATACAATAAAATTGAAATCGGACATGACAAATTCAATCTATCATTCTTTTTATAATCAATTAACTCGAATCACATAAAAAAAAATCAAATTAATATATTATATTTAAAACAAATAAATAAAAAGAGTGAAAATTAAGAATAGAAATTATGTGATCCTTTTCATATCCTTTTATGATGTGTTTTTTTTTTAACACAAATACAATTTTTGCGTCGTGCAATCCTTAAATCCACCACCTGGGTGTACCATTTTTGTACCATCGTGTACTTCCACTTCACCTTCAACACCAAAAACTGTCTAAACGTCAAAATTCAATTATTCGAGTGAGACCTTCTATGACTTTCCCATGCTATATGGACCATATTTATTATGTTCGCCACCAAATGACTCATCATCAACACTACTCAACAATCCTATCATCACTGCCAAACAATCCTACCTCATTTCATTATCAATGATTCCAGTATATACGTTCTCTGCAAATATTAAACAAAACAAAAACTAAAAGTAAAAATATTTTTTAATTTATCTCTAATTTACTCATTATATATATATTCTAATTTGTGATGCAAAATTTTTAATAATTTTTTTATTTTGATATCTCTTCAACTTAAATATGTGACTAAATATTTATGAATATCAGATTAGATATTTATGAATAATTTAATAACAGTTCGTAAAATTAGTCATTTATGAGTAGTTTAATAGCAACTCGATAAGACTGGTTGAATAAATTTAATAATCTTATTAATATAGACTCTGATATCATAACAATAATAATTTTAAATTTATAACTCATTATCATAATATTGATTTATGAAATAAGATTTATAATCGTATAATATATTCTAATTTAATGTTATATTTAGATAATATGAGATTTTTAATCATTCTCGTCATTTCGAGATCGTGAAATTAAACATTTATGAGAGAGACTAAACTATAAATGGTTGGATAATAATTTATAAAATGTTATTTTAATCTTCTTTTATGTTTTGAAGCATCCAGGGTGTTTTTATACTATCAAATATCAAACATAATGCTAGGTATATAAAATTCAATTTCTTTCCCTTGCATCAACGCATGTGAACTCCACAAAGTATATTTACACTAACGTTTTATGGATTGAATATTGAACAAGTTACTTAATGTTAAAGCATGTTAATTTACATTATGAATAAATGCATAGCCCATAGATATAAATCAATGCGTCTATCCTTTATGATAGGATTAGCTTTTTCGACGGGATTTGAAAGCTGGTTTAAGCATAGTTAAATTGGTATTTAAAGTCCAATACCAATTTAAGTGAAATTAAAGGACGAGATATAATAACCACAACCAACCCAATGTTTCCACCTTTTCCCAAATGATTGCTTTTAGTTTCTATGGTCATATCTATTTAGGTATAACCTAGAAGATTCTTCACATATTAGTTAACCAACGACCATTCTATTGGAGAAAATTTATAATGTGTACCGAATTGGCAAGCATTAGGGAAATGAAAACGATATAAAATGAAATCTGTAGTGCAATCATAACTAAATTAAATTAACTTTTCTGATGTCAAAAAAGACACTTCCCCCTACGTACTAATCTTTAATTTCTTCTGTTCTTAAAAAATAATACCAATTATACACATGGCTCAGAACTAATCTCCAATTGCTTTCTTTACACTTATCTTCAGTTTTTCAACCCAATATGTATTGCTGGTGAAGTTGCATGTTGATTGGGAAGCAACTACATAACAAAATAGGAAAATTCAGAAGAGAAAGGAGAGTACTTATATAGTCACGGTCACCGTATATTAGGGTTTATAAAAAATGTAATTTTCCAACCACTTATTTCAGTATGAAACATACATAACAAGTTAGATGAAAACATGTAATTCATTTAAATATACCTTTTAACTCGCCTTTTGGTTCTACTGAGAATGATGTAATGAAGTTTTTATCAAACTCTTAATCTTTCTGCCAAAGAGTTTTTCATAAGAGGATTTCTATTATATTGATAGGTACTTAAGAGAATAACTTTTTCAGATATAGTCAATAAGGTTTTAAAAATTCAATCTAACAATATTTTTTTATGTATTTTGAAATCAAACTCAAAATCATCGTAGAAAAAAAAAATCAATTTTAGCCAGAGAATAAATCTGTCACAAAAATAATAAAAGCTCAGAAATTAAGTAAACCAAAAACAATGACAAGTGTAGCGTACAAAGTACTGATAGATTAAAAGATAAGGAATGAAACAGCTTCCTTACCATTTTTACCATTTTCCTTAGTGACCAAAATATCATACGTTTGCTCTGCTTTTCATCTGTGAATTGCATGATCCACCATGCAAAGATGATCTTGCATTTTGTTTTATCATAAAAAATATTGGAAGCAATGAGTCACCATCTTGATTCACTCCCCTGTACACAAGTGGATCGAACAGGATAATGCTGATGTTTCGCACCATCGCACCTTCAATAATTAAACACGTCATTAGTGGCATTTTCCTTTGACAAATCTTCCTCCGAAAGAGGTAATGTAAGTCTTCTCCAAAGCCAGAACCGAGTCATAACTCTTCCATTGTCCCCCATTAACTAAGAATCCGAATCAATGTGCCAACATCTTTGGTTTTCACCAACATATTTTGTTATTTTATATCAAATTATGTAAAAAATATTATAAATCTAATTCATCTCAAAATTGATTTAGTAGGTGAGGTTTACATCCCATTTATATATCTCATTTTCACGTCGAAAAGTTATTCTCAACTCGAACGTAATTTATTAACAATGTTAACAATCAAGGCAATATGTTGGAGAATCCTACACTGACTAAAAATGAAGTCGAACTATGGTATATAAGTGAAGTGTAAACCTCACTTTCTGAACCGGTTTTGAAGGTGAGTTATTGTTAATGGTTTGAGGAGCCCTGATTGTTAACAGAGTTGTTAACAGGCAATGAGGTGTAAACCTTATTTTTTGAACATGTTTTAAAGGTGAGTTAAACACTTTTAATGAATATGGAATTTCCCCACCAAATTATATTCCTTGAACCTTATTTATTATTTTGTTATTTATCATAATAATTTTTTAACATTTAATTAACTTTTTACTCTTATTATTTATTTTTTACTTTTAATCAAGTTTCTTAATTTTTAAAAGTAGAATATCGTATCCACTTGTCATCAATTAGTAATAAGACATTATAAAATAAGCATTGATGGCTTTAATTTATGTATAATGTAAATAAATAGTGATAAGTTATGAACTAATGACATCAATTTTTATATTTTAAAAAATTGAGAGACTTAATTTGTAATAGTTTTTGATACATTATGTGGCATAGTTTTGGTGGATCCAATTAAATGAACCATATGAATTGGGAACAGGAAAATAATGGTGATTGATGGGGCATATGTATGAGGATGACGCATGACATAAATGTAACTATCATATTCTTTATTCAAGTGATGATGTATACCATCATATTCTTTTCATATATTCTTTGTTATCAGATTCCATGTCATGTATAACCAATTAAAAGAATCTTCTATCTCATCAATTTCATTCCTAATTATTACAAGTACTGTCATTAGATGTTTTTCTTCTTTTTATAATTTTTTTAATTTATATTAATTAGATCAGATTGATTTGTTAGTTCAATTTTGTTGAATTCAATTTAATCCAAACACTTCTTTTTCTCTCTAAATCAATGAACAATAAATAATATGAAAAACACTTTAAGACTTTGTAAAGTACACCCGACATTTATAGTATAAATAATACGAAAAACACTTCAAGACTTTATTTTCTTCGATTACTGTGAAACATATTGAAATGTAATTTTGAATCTATGATACCTACATAGAAAGAAAAAAGTAAGTATTAAGAAAATTACTAATGGTTTTTATGTTTTGTTTTTATTCCAAGATCGAATATAAATTAATACATTCTCAATATATGAAATATTTTTCAAAAGCTTTAGAAATTTCTAAATTTTTGAAAGAATTTTTTTTTTTCATTTGAAACATATTAAAAAAAATATCTGGACAAATATTTTGTATGTTTATAAAACTCATACTATTTACTTTGTCCATATAATTTAGAACACATGATAGAATGTCCATATTTATCAAAGCTATTTATCTATATATATATATATATATATATATATATATATATATATATGTATTTTGCTCTTCTACTATGTCCAAAGAATCCAAATTGCTTTTGCCATTATTTTTTCTTATACATTTCAGCAAAATAATAGGATTCAAATGATTAATGATTTTAGAATAAATATATTCAAAATTTCTAAAAATAAAAATAAAAATTTTAAGTATTTCTTTTAAAGATTCTTCTTTCACAATTTCAATCAAGAATTTGAAAATTACTTTTTTTATTTTCTTCTTCTTTTTTTCTAACAAATATTTTTTTTTTCTAAGTTCTTCTCTTTCTAATCTTTTGTTATCTTTCTTTTTCTTCTAATTCTTTAATTTTTCTATTTTTTAGCTTTGATGAATTATTCAAGTTGGTCCAATAATTTCTTTCTTCCTAAAGCAATCTAATATATCTCTCGTTTAGAGGAATTTTTCAAAATTTTGCATTAAAAATTTTAGTTGCTCATTTGCATATTCTTAACCTTCAACTTCAAAATTTGAGCCATTATTTCGAACTAACTTTAAGGAATATGTAAAGACATAGCTACAAAACAATATTTAAAAAAAAAATTAATAAAAAGAAAGATTTTGATTATTTCTAAAAAATCAAATTCTAAGTAAAGTTTTGTATGGTTGGTTTGGTTCACTATTTTTAGTCGATTTCTTTAAAAAACACGAAGACATTTTTATAGAAAGAAAATAAAAAGTTTCTGTTCAAATGAAAGAAGAATAAATTTCAATTACACTCAACAAGACTAAGAAAAGAAAAGCTACTAAGATAAAAAATAACAAAATAGAAAGAAAAAAATAGAAAAACTGAAAATGCTTAAAGTATGAAAGGTTAACCAAAAGAGGAGAATACTTAATGAGAAAAAAAAAATAAAGAAATGAAGACAAAAGAAGACCTATAACTCAAAAAATAAAGATTGACAAACTAGAGATAAGCATAATAAATAAAATTCATTTAAAAAAAAATCTTATAAATACGTGTGAATAACCAACAATATTGATGAAGAATTTATGAATTAAAACATTACAAAAAATTTACATAACAAATATTTTCTATCAATAATGTTAAATACTTATCACTAATTAGTATTATCGACAAGTAAAATTTTGTCAATAATTTTATTATTGGAAATTTTTACTAATAAATATCTTACACTCATTTATAATTACCAACAAATAGTTAAGCAAGAAACATAATACTGATGATTATATTGTTAATTATCGGTGAATTTTTATCCATAATTATCAACTGATAGTCATTCTTTGGTAGTTACCAGTAAACACACATCTTTTTATAATTATTGATAAATTTATCCATAGAAACTCATTGACTGATATTCTCACTGGTAAAGACTGATTTATTTTGTTAAATAAAGCATCAATTACTATCAAATCATATTGTGCCTATATTAGATGTAGAATTACATTTCCTGAAATACAAAAGACGTATATTCTTTATATAAAAAAAACTGCAATCTAATCTAATTCAACCACAATTATGCTAGATGATCCTTATCTATTATTATCAACTACCAATATTTGTTAATTTTTAACAATAAACTTAACACAAACCATTCTAGTATTATGAAACTTGAAATCAAACTCAATAACACTTAAATAAATGGTATCAAGTGAAAAAGAAAAAAGAAAAAAAGAAAAAAAAAGTTGAAATATAAAATGTGTGAAATGATATCAAGTTTAATAAATATATATAAACAACTTAAACCTCAATTATTATTATAAAAAAAAATTTATTATTCATGAAATATTTTTTATAGATTTTTTTTAGAAAAAAAATTAATTACCCATTAAATATTTTTCACAGATTTATTTTTATGAAAATTTTTTATAAATTTATTTGTGGAAAATTTTTTATAAATTTGTTTATGAAAAAAAATTTTATGAATTTGTTTGTAGAAAATTTCCCATAGATTTATTTGTAAAAAAATTTTCATGGATTTTTTGTGAAAAATTTCTTACTAATCTTTTACCTACAAATTTGTGGTGCTGAGAAATTTGTAGGTAAAAAATTAGTAGGAAATATTTCACAAAAAATCCATGAAAAATTTCCCACAAACAAATTCATAAGAAACTTTTTCATAAACAAATTTATAAAAAATTTCTCACAAATAAATTTATAAAAAATTTTCGATTAATTAATTTAAAAAAAAAAAAAATTCTATAAAAAATATTTCATGAATAATAATTTTTTTATAATGCATAATTATCTAATAACCATTTCTATTAGTATCTAATAATTTGAATAACCGGGGTAGTGTTGTTTTGAATTGTCCTTCTATTAAGAATTGTTATTCTATTTTTTATAGTATTTTTTTGTTGTTTTATTTAATTTTGTTGTTACTGTTGAAGAAAGGTTTGTGCTATCTATCAGAAAATAGGAATTGGATGATTGCATCAATAAAGGATTACAAACTCACCTTATCTCTCCTTTCTTTCTTTTGGCTTCTTGGCCCCCTCTTTTGTATGAAGCCAATGCACATAATATATTTAATAGGTTCATTAGAATAATTAATAATTTAAATATCCTAAAGTAAAACATCAAAATAATATAATCAATAAGGTAAATGGTATAACTATTCAAATTAACACCAGTGTAATATAATAAAATTATCTAAAAAAATATAAACTCATCATCTATCATTATCAACATCTTAAAGTATAATATTAAAATAATAAATATTTGAAATATTATAATGTTTGAAAGAAATAATATAATATTAAAACATCCAAAAAATAATAAAAAATATTTATATATAGAAAATAGTATTTTAGTTTATAGATAGTTCCATGATAAATATTTAGTTTTTATATAATTTAATTTTTAAGAGTAAAAAAATAATTTTAGTGTATAATTGTATCAAATTCATAACGAATAGATATATTTAAATATGTAAATTATTATTTAACAAGCAAAATAATCAATTAATTGAGTACAAGGGGTACTCAATTGACAATGAAAACACCTTAATGCTAGTATGAGAAAAATCAGATGATCTAAACATATAATATCATAATCAGATGATATTGCTTTTGTGAAAAATCATCTTCATACAGAGACTAAAAATATGTAGAAATAGAGAAATGTTGTAATGTAGTTGAAAGAATTTATTAAGAAGAATTGCTGAGAAGAAATTTTGTAATGTAGTTAGAAATCAAGATGGAACTTCCCACAACTAAGAGAAAATGGCTCTGAAAATTCTAATTAACCTAAAAATTGATATAATTGCAGCCTCTAAAATTTACAATTACAAAACTTAAAATACGACAAATGGCGATTTCGTATCCACGTAGTGTTTTGAAAGTTTTCAAATGTAGAGGCCTAACCATTCATATGTCGTATAAGGAACTTAAGGGTTTGTTTGGGAATGCATGTGGTAATCATCACTACATTCTTTATATAGTAGTCTCAATCAACTCAAGAACAAGTTTGTGTTGCAATACGACAAAAAAATGATCTTAAAGATGGAAGAGTTCATCAAAGCTTCCAAAAATGAGGTGTTTGCATTAACTTGGCCTCTACTGCAGTGCCATCATTGCATGAGTAGAAGAAAAAAAATAAACATAAACAAAATTAGACATGAAAAGGAACACATCTTTTCACACCAATATTTTCTTTTTTCAAATAAAGATCGAACCCTGAGATTAACTTTGATAAAAAAAAAAAAAGTAAAAAAGAAAAACACAGAGCTTGGTTAACTGCAAATACCAACCATATATTAGTTTTTTCTCTCTTGTGCCACACAACTTCATGAAAAGTAAACTCTGTGGTCATCACGCAATTTTTCTGATAGTGGATTTTCGATTAAGCATTAAACAAATGATTTAACAAGTAATTAACTGGTCTCTTTGGGTATAAATACTGAGAAGGGTAACCTCGTTCTTGCACAAACATAATCATCAAGCACACGCAATACTCGAAACAAACAGAAACATAGAGTAAGAGAGAGGAAGAGATTATAGTGAGAAAAGTGCAATGGAATGTTGCAAGAAGGTGTATGAGTGGTTCTGCAATGCAAAATCATATCTGATAATACTGAGCCTGCAATTTGGCTCTGCTGGCATGTACCTTATCACCATGGATGCTCTCAACAAGGGCATGAGCCATTATGTATTTGTTGTTTATCGCAATGTTATCGCCACTGTAGCTCTTGGTCCATTCGCATATTTTTTTGAAAGGTTTCTCTCTTCTTGTTTTCATATACTTTTAACATATAAATGAAACTATAGGTGTTTTTATATGTATCTATTCAGATTTTTTAACGAAGATTCTATGATTTTGTAAAATAATCTGCATGTTTTGCTTGTTCCATACGTAGAAATGATGATAGGATATGTTTTTCATTTCATCATTTACTTTCATGATCATGAACTTGATATTCCCGCCACCTTTTTGTTCTTACGATCAATGGTTGGTTCAGGTTATGTGTTACTTCTAGTTTTTCTGTTTTTAATTTAGTATATATACAGAAAACGTTAGAGTATTTTCTTTGTTTTTGTTTGAGGTCATACAAAATTAATTACTCTTTTCTTAGTTCATCTATTTTTTAATTAGTTTATTTATTATGATATTAAAGTGAAATAAGTAAAATTTATTGTATTTTTTATGTAGGAGTTTTAGCTAACTGAGTTCAATGCATTATGTTGAATTTTAATACTTACAAATGATGCATTGTTTGGAAATGGTTTTTCTTAGGAGAATAATAGGTTATCTTTTTTAGAAAATTAAAAAATAAGTTAAAAGTAAAGAAAACTTAACTCATACTTTAACTATAATTGCATGATCATTCGTGAACCTATGATATTAATTTCAACACTTGTTCAAACTATAAAATTTAATGTACTACTATATTAAACATTATAATTGCATTCATTTCTTAAATCTTCTCAATTTATTATAATAATACACTAAAGACTTTAATTATCAGTTTTTTACGTCAAAACCTTTTTATATTAATTAATAAAAAAAATAATATTTGAATTTTTTAAATATAATTATTATAAACAAATTTACAATTCATGAATCTAGAATTAAATGATAACATATAAAAATTAGAATAAAATAGTTGGAGTTGCTAATTAAGTGTGGATTTTGATTTAAATTGCAGGAAAGTTAGGCCGAAGATGACAGTTCGGATATTTTCAGAGATTATGGCAGTGGCTTTTGTCGAGTAACGTCATCTATTCCACTTACCTAACTCTTTTCAAACAACTATTTCTTTATTTTCACATTTTTTTTTTAGAAATTTTATTCTTTTATCAGAATAATTTCATCAAATTATCATGAACGTGTGTATATATAGAGAAGGATGTAAAAATTGGGAAATAAAACATGTAAAATTCGTAGAAAGTGACATTTTCTTTACTATATTTTCTTTTTATTAATTTCTTTGAACACAAACCATTTTTCACTTTACATATTTTCTTCAAACAAATATACTCTTATAGTAAATCTTTTATTGTTAACATATTAAATTCTATGACGTTATTTATCAACATAACAATTTACATAACATTAAATTAGATTTTAAGAAAATAATGGCTAAATTAATTATGAATAAAGACTAATTCAAAATTGTTATTGATTGCAGGATAATTCTTGATCAGTGTTTCACCTTCATGGGTATGAAATACACATCAGCATCATTTGCATCTGCAGTGATGAATTCCGTACCCTCCATTACCTTTGTACTAGCAATCATTTTCAGGTACTTAAAGATATTCATTATGCCAATGTCACGTGTTAATTAATTAGTTTTTTATTACTTAATTAATTAATTAGTTTGCTGATTACTTAATTAATTAATTAGTTGCTTGATGCATATAAAAAGGTCATAACAGTAACATAAACCAAACACGTATCAGTGAATATCCTTCAAAGATTCCACTACTAAGCATGGGACAGTGTTGGACACTTTTGGATATTTAATTTACCCAGATTTGTGTAGTGATAAGTCTATGTCATCGCATTAAGAATCCCATTAATCTGTGTTATCTACTTAATCTCTTCACCAAACCAATTAATTAATCTATACTGTTTTTTTTTTCTTTCTTTCTTTTCTTATATCCATATGATTTAATACCATTTTTATAATTATGTAATAAAAAACATTATTTTATAGAACCTTGTGTGTCTACAACTCACTGCTCTACCTTTATTTTTATTTTCTTATTTATGAAAGTGTAAAATTATTTAATAAATAAGTAATAAAATTAATAACGTAATAATTAATACTATCTTAATTATATATATATATATATATATATATATAT